>CM046856.1:33976316-34576316 GCA_025617745.1 Heliocidaris erythrogramma
TTAATACGCACTGTATAGGTTCGGAATTTAGTCGTCTCTTTATGGTGCGATCAGAAAGGAAACGACTTTACTGCAAATCTGATTTTGTTTTTTTAATTACCAAAAGAAATGTGTGTTTTTGCCCTGTAGTACCCTTTCAGCGTTTCTTTCCTCGGTCTTCTCTTTTTTCATTTATCTTTCTTTATTGTTCTTTTCATTTGTCTATATTTTTACCTGACACTTCTGAAAGGCTTTTTACGGACTTATTACGTTTTATTCATGCACAATGATAATTAGGCCACCTTAATTTATATTTTAAAAGAAGAAGAAGTTTCTGCGTTGGTACAATACCTTTGTTGTATCACTTAAAGTGGAGGATTAGATTGAAAATTCAAATGCGACAAGTTGCAATTTTTTTGGCTCCAGCTTATGTAGGTCGATATTTTTATAACCTGCAGAACGGTTAATGTGGCAGACAACATCCGAGAGAAAAAAAGGTTCTCATGGCCTGCTTGCCCGTGAGCAACCATCCACGACTTTGTTTGCATTTTTCTTAAACGAATGAACAATGTGTGGAGTATCTTACCTACATAAAAACTGACGTAAACGACAGAAAATGATAACTATAAAAGCTCAAAGTAAATAAGAAATGTCTTATCGATGACATTTTTGGAAATCAAGTTGAGTTTTAGAGAGTCATAGTGCAAAAAAGTCGCTAGATCTGGTTACATATTTAATGCAGTGATTAGCTCCAATGAATTGACTTCATGCAGTATGTTTGAATAATTATTGTGAGAAATGAAAATGAGAGAATAATGGTTGCGTAGCTTAAGTTCCCAAGAGTTGTCCTTCCTTTTCAAATGTTATTTCCTTACACGTGTATACACAGGTATATATATATATATATATAATATATATATATATATATATATGGAATCAAGCTTATGACGTTTTTTCTGGATTTAGAGCATGTCGTCTCGAGCATTCATTTCAGGGAGAATCAATTGTGGCTATGACTGTTGTAAAATGATGAGACGTGAGACGTGGTAAAAGTGGAGACATTGATCAAATAGGTAATATGCTCAATTGTCATCCCATGTTATCTCAAGTGCAACTCTTGCATGTTAATCAATCGCTTTCTACAGTTAATCAACCAAGGCTCAAGCCATTCCGAGAATACCACCACGTTGCATGAATACCAATGCCTTTCGAGCCGTCTCGCAAGACTTGATTGATAAGTCACATTTCTCTTAAAAGCTATCCGTAAAGAGTCTCTGAATCACCAATATCACATTTATTCATGCGAGACATAATGGAGGAACAGTGTATATCGGATCTAACGCAACTGCTCATAATCATTTTCTTCAAAGTTTCCATATATTTAGCAAAATATCACCAACATGGCCAAGTAGTTTTTTTTTTCTCGATTTTTCGATACTTATAAGAATTGGACGCTTCGAAATGGTTCACAACTATAGATTTGACGCCCAACCCTTCGAGGATGTTAACCTTAGAATAATAATGTTTGCTCTGTCCCACCAGATATACCTTGCTACTTTACTCTTATTATTATCACCTGAGGCAAAAAAATGTCCTTTCCTTCGTGAGACTACAGGACGTCACTCTGTATATGTTAACTCTCTATTATGCAAGAACTCGATATTTTTGGAATCACCAGGCTTCTGATCGTTATCCATTACGGATACAGTGGTTCTTTGTTTTTCCATGCACGAGAGTAGCACGCCAGTTATATTACTTCTTACGATTATATGTTGAAACTGAGAAATAGACATTTCATGAAAAATAAGTACGATTATTGCAACATTCAGACTTGTATATAGCCTCGCTATACAATCGTATCCTGAAAATGATTATAAAGGCTTGTTGGGGGCTTTTGATTTTCTTATAATTGGCTGAAATTTATACTGTCTCCCCGAAAAGTGCTCAAGCGAGCAATATTGTTGTCTGAAGTTCTTGTGACACTTAGGTGTTCCTTGAAAGAGCAGACTGCACTTTGCAACTCCTGCTATGACTTGAAATATATGAAGCTGACTTTTCGAGTTTTATATTGAGAATCTGTCTCATAGACACATGGTTTCCAGAGCTTTATCAGTTATATCGCTTACTTGCAGGAAGGCATGAAGAAATATATATATTTGTGTTACAATTAATTATAAACATAGAAAATAACATCTCTCATTAACAAATAATAATTAGAAGTTCCTTCAGTCACATAAAAGTATGAAAGCGTCTCATAAAACTTGTAAACAGCCGTATAATTCACGAATTGCTTGTGAAATTGAATATTTATTTTCCTTCGGAGTATCGTAAGAATTTGATATATCTCATACAAGTTGATACTCAGTGTAGTTATTCTTGCTTTGTGGCTAAAGGTATACCTCATAACTGGTCATGATTATTGTATTGATGGAAGCGTATTTCACCCCACTGAGTATATTTGATGAAATGTCATAACCTAATACATGTATTCACTACTTAGTGAAGCATACGTTTCTTATGTGCATATCCGTAAATGTGTACCAACAGAGGTATACTTGTGTGACTAATTGGACAGTCAAACACAATAGATGCCTTTATTCCGTCAGGCTTGTGTGGCTTTTTTGCTGCTTGTGTGGCTATTTGAACAATAGAGAGAACAAATGGAAAGACACACAAGTATACCTGCGTGAGTATGTGTGGACCCGAGAACAAAGACAATCACCTTTAAATGCTCGCTTTCGTGAAAACATAGGCACTTCGTGAATAATTTTTATGCTTTAAAATTGGGATCTAAAATCAATCTATAACCTTCATGGCGTTCACCGATATTGGTGACTATTGTAAAATTCGACCTATCATCCAGTTCTATTTTGCTATTAGTGTTGTTACTCCCATTGCTTATCATGCTTGTTTTCATTTCTGTATTAATGCGCATGCGCTGATCAGTTAATATGATTATATATTCACATTTCATTTCTTTCTCCTTTTTTTTTCTTTTCTATTTCTCTCCCTCCATAATCCCTACCTCGGCAATCCCTTACACGATTTACCCTGTATGATTTCCCCCTTTTTTCTTATTTCCACCTTGTTCATTTCTCATTCCTTACACTGACCCTTTGACCCCTCATTTAATTTGAATACATATATATATATACATATATAACATTCATTAATCATACGTGATGTGAATACGATGTTTTGTTCGCTAAATATTTATATAACAATCGCTTGTTTGATCATCCCGGTCTGTCTGTCTCTCTCTCTCTTTTTCTCTCCATCTATCTGTCACTCCCTCACCCTCTCTGTCTCTACATATTTTCATCTGCCTCTTTTTTAACTCACGTTTTGTTCCTCTTTGACATGTTTTGCTTTTCATTTAACCAAATCTATACTTGAAATTACCCGCAAAAATTATATTAACAACGGAAATCTCTTCTGAAATTACGGTGCTGTAATTTCCTGCATCATTCTGTAAAAATAAAACATACTATGCTCCTTCAATACAATTGCTTTCACTGTAATCTTGTCTTTGCATGTCCTACTTTTCTGCCTACCTTCTAAGTTAACGCTTCATTTCCCTTTATTTTTTTTCAAATCATACCTCACCCTCTTCATTTTTGCTTCCCATAATGATTTCATTCGCTCTGAACTTTTGTTTGCTGAATTTTATTTGCTCTGATTTTTTTTCCCAAACATTGTTTTCTCTGAAAAACAATAATAAATGTCATAATTCCTACCCCTACCCCCCTCATGCTTTATAACGTCCTCTTGATGTCACCAAAATCCCGCCCAATCAATGCAGCAACGGGAAGTTACGTGGGAGTCGGGTATGAAGTCACATGAGCTACAACGCTTGAAGAGTCGCACAGAGCTACCAGATGTATGTCGACGAGACTGGGTATGACACCGCATCATTTGGTTCTAAAGGGAACCAAAAAGAAATGAACATTGGAAACAAATATGGTAAATTGGACTGGATTGTAAAACAGAATAAGGATAATTGCATGGATTTTAGTGTCACTTGGGTCATATATTAAAGTTGTTATTAAGTAGGGGTATGCGTATTTGAACGGGAAGTTGTATTATGGTTATGGAAGGAAATGGATGAGCCTCACTAATGCCTGTGAATGTCGTTGAATATGCATATGTACTGTATCTGGGTAACAACTTTGGAAAACGGTGGTCTACACACAATGGTGTTAACTATGCATACAGATAGATACGGAATACGCGCCTATAAACATAACATGAATGATAAAGGTTTATGAAATTTTAATTTATTGAATAATGCTCGACATGCACAACATTGGCGCTCTTAATGGACTATTAGCATGAATAGTGACTTATTTCAGATCGTGTTTTACACTGAAACTTGAAGCTGTAATGACGAATGTTCCTGTAAAAAGAGAAAACGTGAAAAAAAAAATCAATATTACGTCGACCAGTGGACTATATCAAGTAGATTTTTAAAGTACATATATAGTTTTTTCTTAATCCTAATTTTTATGTAATATCTTCAATGATGATGATGTTTGCATCGGCCAATTTACCTTGTTAGGTTAAGTAGTAATTGGGAGAGATGTAAGATGGCATTTTCTTCTTATACTGTCTTTCATGTATATAGCTTATCTAGGGATATTACAAAGGATTGAGAAAATTATTAACCAGGCAAACTAAATTGCGGATATATAACTTCCTTTGTGTTATATAGAAGTCGTTTTTATTGATACATTTGTTTCTATTTGTGATGACCTATATTTTAATGTGGTTCTACTATATTGTATGTTATGTTTTTTGTGTGGGCGTGTGTGGGTGTCTTGCATAAACGTTTCTTTGCTTACATTATATATATATATATATTTTTTTTAAGAATCTTTTATTACTTCCTTTTTCAAAATAACATTTTCACAATAATCAAGGTAAAATACACAAAGAAATATATTCACATGCCAGTATCATTGTGCCAAATTACATAATAATAACAATAAGTAACTATAATATTTTACATGCATGTATTAAATAGTAAATTATGCAAAATCTGGAAGTCTTTATTGTGGTAAAAAAGGGGGGAAATATAAAAATGAAGATTGAAATAGAAAAGGAAGAAAATGAGAAGGAAATGAGAAGGAAAAAAAAGGAAAAAAATTGCTGCTGTCAATGCGATACCATAGTGACCTATTTTATGTGAACAGCGATTTCTTTTCTTCAATATTGCATGAAGCTTTAAATTACAGAAAACCCATTACGATAGAAGTTTCTGTATATTTTTCTGTAATTTCATTTTCAGCATTTTATTTCACATATTAATTTTCATCAGATTTGTCGGGTCATATTTCCTTACTGATTTTGATTTTATATCAAAACATGAAAAGTATGCATCTCTGCGATACCTCATTAAAAATGTGTGATGGAGCGATGTTGAAATTGCCCTTTTTTTAGCTGTTTTTGTTTTTTCTTGGGATGAAACAGGCTGAATAGTACAAGAAAATGGGAGAAAATGACAACACGTCACGAGGATATTACAGAGAAATGTCGGAATACCTTTGAATGAAAGTCTGAAAAGAGGAGAGATAGAATGATACATAGCTAGAGAAATTGTGTGCCAAACTGCTTTCTAAATATGTGTTTGGTTTTAATAAAATTGGAGGGTTAAGAGTAGGAGGAAGACATTGAAGACTGGTCAGAAAGGGAGGCTTGTGAGGAGAGTCGAAAGAAAACGGGAGAGACGAAACATTGGTGATTTGGAACTATGAGTTGAATTGGAATATGTAACTTAATCCTAATCTGTTAAAGTTGAGGTAAAGTATAATTTTATCAAATGATCATAATTAACAAGCTGTGTGTTTAATTTGAAATTTTCCGAAATGTATTGTTATCTCGCCAAAATTAAAAAAAGGTACAATGCATCCCCCCCCCCCCCCTTCTCTAACCGCTATTCAATAACGTTGATCAAATCTTGTGCGAATTTTTTTTAGTGCTTCATATATTAGATTTTTACGAAACATATCATTAATATGAAATGAATACATGGAACATGAAAAATGACAGATTGAATTATTGTTAATTTTAGTTATTTTTCGCAGGTTTGCTAGGTTGAGATGAGTGTGAATATATTTTTCTCGCTACAATTATTTTCTATGTGCACTTTCATTAGCCTCTTATAATGTGTGTTTTTTATGATTATCAACATGTATATTATTGCTATGAATTATGTTTTTGTTCGATTGCGAATACATTACGTAAAACACATTTTTGCCCTCCCCCTCCCCCCTCTTCTTCATCTGTACCTTTGCAATGTGGAATTTCAATATACATGTGTAATACATATACGTTTGTACATATATGTGTGTGTTTTTTAATACATTGTCATAAGCGATGATTACTGCTTTCCACTCATCTCAAAACACTGGAGAGAAAGTATCTAATTTCTTCTTAAAGCTCTATTTTGAAATGTATTATTAACGTATTTTACAGTTTAATACATTATTAATGTATTTTACAGTTTTGGGTGACAAAGTGTTGCAACTTATATAATATGAACTGCGAATGCATATTCAGTGTTAAGATTGTCTTTATAATTCGATAATGACCATGGTTGTAAATCCCTGCGAAAGGTACAGAGGTGTCCATCGAAAATTCCTGAACGATCGACATCTTATTTTGTGGCACTTTATATCACTACCACGTATTTTATGGAAGGGATGTTGCATGATTCAGGTCGTAAGTCCAACCACATGAAATTATGGATAGCGTATTCAGGGGCGGGTCATGGGGCACATGCCCCCCCCCCCAAAAAAAAAAGGTCTGCTTTACTTTATACATATTTGTAATAATGCCTATGAAAAATACGATGACCTTTTTCGTTGTTTGTTTTCTTGCCAGTTGTTTAGATATTATCTCACCCTTGCCTCTCAAAAAGAATCATGGATCCGCCAAAGTTATTATCGTATAGGTTATTTGGGGTAAATATACTAAAGAGATTATGTCCCCAATCCCCAATCCGGCGCAATACAAATGCTCATATTATTATTATTATTATTATTATTATATATTTTAGATGCAACAATTCTAGTCACATTTTGCAGGAAAACTGTTACCACATTATAAAGGCAACTTTCTTTCATGTGTTCTCAGCTTACTGGTGTACTGTACATAATCACTGCTTGAATTTACTTATAACTTTTGGATCCTTTAAAAGTCCACGTATACGGAGTATACAGTAGGGAGTTTTCGATTTTGTCAACGTGAACGCCGTCCTAGATCCTCCCAGCGACAATGGACTGCTTTGTGTTAACTGCATACAAAGTAGGTGAAGCATGAAGCTACATTCGGTGAAGCGAGCTTCACGTTTTAGAGAAGACGGCAATACCATGTTTGACGCGTTCTCGATCTGACTAGTGGACGAGGTAGTAGCCAGTGGACGGGTGAGCCGTTCTTGCACAAAACGTGGTATGCGGTTTACACAAAGCAGTCCATTGTAGCTGGGAGGATCTAGGACGGGGTTCACGTTGAACACAATCGAAAACTCCCTACTAAGTAGTTTGATATGTTCAGATAGGACTACTTGATGTGAAAATGACTTCAAAGTGCATTTTTGTCAGAGATATAAGTTGATCCTTAAAAGTCTCCTGATGTACTCTTGGTATACGCTCACTTCCCTTTGAAGATATGCTACAGTTGATATTATTCTTGTAAATGATGTTAATAAACAACTAGAACCTCTATTCTGAACATTCGCAATTCCTGTTGCCTGAGTTCTTATTCATTTTGTAGGTGTTTGTGAATGAGATGTTGACTTAACAGGTCCCGTGGTTGGGATATGTCGATTGGATCATTATACTTCTAGGATAGTGCCTGGCAATCTGGTTGTTGCCAGTGTTTTCTTATGGGCGTGTATTTGTGGAAGAAAGGTGGGGTTCCAAGTCATGAATGTGTAATTTGTGCGTGCGTGTGGGTGTGTGTGTGTGTGTGTGTGTGCGCGTGCTTGTGTATGTGGGATGTGTTTCAATATGGTCATACAAGTAAAGACATTCATCGCTTAGAAATAATCTACTTGGATGTGGATGGTGGGGTTGTGTTCTTAACCATTGAAACTATGCCTGTTGGGAGGGACATGTTATTTTTTTTACATTTTTTAAAACATCTTTATCAAACGAGAAGATTTTACCTTGATGTGATCAAAATAAAAAAACAACCCTGAAAAAACTCGTATTATTCAAAGCCTTTATAAACATAGAATTAGCTCCTAAGAGATTTTAAGAGTTATAATTCATGGAGGGAGTTTTAGCAGACTGTTGAGAAAAGTCAACTCCAATCAGTAAATCTTCCCTTGTTACGAGTTACATCTGTAGCAAATTAAAGTTTATAATATCCCATGTTAAGAGTTACACTTTCATAAAATGATTTATTTTAAAAATGTTGTATATACTTTTTCTGACTTGCATTGTACCAGGTGTTTATAGAAATGGGGCACCCAACTCACCCCCCCCCCCCCCCCCCCCCCAAGGAAGAAAAAATCCTATCACTATTGCAATTCCCATTGAGTTGATTTTCGAAAGTATTTGCGATAGTTTTATATTTGTTTATTGACATTGAATTATACGGATGTACAGATGTCGTTTGAAAGAATAATTATCTTGCTTTGCAATGATACATTGATTACGTTTCTAGGGTCATGCAACATCAATCACAATTTCTTCACACATTTATGCATAATTCAAGTTGGTTCACTTTCTTTTAAATTGGGCATGGTGCTATAAGATAAGGTTTTGTAAATACGATCGGTCAGTGAGCAAATTTCGTCATGGTTAAGCTTATATCTTTTTATTTTGGGGGATTTATGTACATGTAGTTAAGCTTTATATCTTAACAAAGAACCTCGTTAACTTCACAAAACACGGAACAAGACAGGTGGGTGGGGGAGAGATAATCTTAGACAAGCAAAAACAAAATCAAATTTTTGCTGAAAGGGAGCACACAGATATTCCACCTTTTCTAGACTTGTGTACTTACGGTGTGACAGATTGAATATTGTCGAAGGACACGTACCCCTTCCCACCCCCTGGGGGTGTTTCATCAAGTGTCCTGTCGGAGATTTTTACTGACAAATTTGTTCTCAGCCAATCAGATGCAAAGTTTTCAGTAGCTTATAACAATTATTGCAAGCTTGTCATTGAGAACATTTATATGAAACAGGCCCCTGAGGCAGTGGTGTCGATCCGTGTTCATGATTGTGGGGATGACCGGCGAGGGAGCGAAGCCAGTGGCGTATCGAGGGATTATGGCGTCCGGGGCAAGCAATGAGGTAGCGCCCCGAGTAGTGCCCAAACTTATGTAGGTTATTGTACGAATGAGGGAGCAAAGCGACCGAGTGGCAAATTTGTCAATTTTTAACCTTAAAAAACGCAATTTCTTGTGCATTTTACCCATTTTGCAATTGAACGGTAATTCAGTAGCTTATAACAATTATTGCAAGCTTGTCATTGAGAACATTTATATGAAACAGGCCCCTGAGGCAGTGGTGTCGATCCGTGTTCATGATTGTGGGGATGACCGGCGAGGGAGCGAAGCCAGTGGCGTATCGAGGGATTATGGCGTCCGGGGCAAGCAATGAATTTACGCCCCCCCCCCCCCACCCCCGAGTAGTGCCCAAACTTATGTAGGTTATTGTACGAATGAGGGAGCAAAGCGACCGAGTGGCAAATTTGTCAATTTTTAACCTTAAAAAACGCAATTTCTTGTGCATTTTACCCATTTTGCAATTGAACGGTAGAGAAGCTCGAATTTTATACATTGATAAACGGTTTTCTATTCACTCACTTCTACAATCGGGAGCAAAACTAACAAAAACCCTATAGGCTTGAGAAAGAGTCGAGAAATTCAGCAAGGCTACCTGAAGATGATATTTCTTTCAAAAGTTTAACCTTTGCAAATGCTGTTTTATACACCATCCTATATTGGGGGTGCCATATTTAGCAGGAGCACTGGCGGGGGGGGGGGGGAGGACAGACTTGAAGGATCCAACCGCGTAGCCAGGATTTCGTGAGAAAGCGCAAAGCGTGAAAGCTCTGACGTTTATAGCAAATTTGAGAGAAAGATAACGGCTCGTAGCACCCTTTTTTAGGCGGAAAGTTAGCTCATCACCCGGACTGCTTTTCAATTATTTGGAGGCAATATACTGCACTGTATGTTACAGGCGTAGGTTCAAAGGTCTTACTTGGTGAGGGGGAGGGGGAAGTTACTTCCCCCTTCCCTCGGAAAGCGCGAAAACTTTGTCGTTTTAGCAAATTTTGATTGAAAGATAACAGCTCGTAGCGCACTTTTAGGCTTTTTTCTCCCACTTCTCCCGCTTTTTCGCTCTCGCCTTTTTTTTAAGGGGATGAAAAGGGGCATGGCCCACTGTGCCCTCCCCCTCCCCCCCCCTAGTTAGGCCTATGAGCAGGAGTCATATGAAACTTACATGATATAGCGAGCAAAGCAATTACATCTTCATTTTTTCAAATTTTGAACCCTTTAAGCTATTTAAGAACCATATACTGAGGGCGTGAAATTACGAGATCCTGAAAGAAAATCATTATTCGAGGGAGCAAAGCGACTTAGCTTTGGAAAATTTTCGCATTTCAAACGAGATTTCTAGTGCATTTACCCAGCGGATATGGGGCCGGGGGAGCATAATCCGTAAGGATTATGATTTTTCTTTATTTCCCCCATTTTGTTCTTTCTCTCCTTTGCGGTTTTTTTGCGCCCCCTGCAAGTGCCCCCTGCCCCCTAGATACGCCACTGAGCGGGGGGGGGGGTAGGGGAGGGGCACTTTTTCAGAATCTGTCAATGAAACTTTTTAGAGCATCCAAAAATGGTTTTTAATGAAAAGAAGGAATGCTCGGATCTATGCCAATTTCAAGATCAAACATAATAAGTTTGGATAATTATTAGTTTTAGGTTAATGTATCATAATTCTCATGTTTTTTATCCAAAAATATTGGGGGAGATGATAATACAGGCCATGCCCCCACCTCAAATTTTTTGAGGGATATATACCCCCCCCCCCCCCCCGGATCGACATCCATGCCTAGCGGTGTTTCATCAAGGGTCTTGTCGGTGATTTTTAATGACAAATTTGCTCTCAGCCTATCCCATGCAAGGATTTCAGTAGCTTATAACAGTTCTTGCAACTTTTCATTGATAGCAAGTTTTATGAAACGGGACCCGGATTAGCCAGTGCACTCGAGGAATTAAGTACCGACGTAGGATTGCGTCAGCGACTGGCGCGGTATTTGGCTCGCCATGTGAAAGTGACATGGACAAAAAACTGACGTTCTTGAAATGACGCCTTGTGTGAGCAAACGCTTAAGTTTCTTCATAGACTTCGTTAGTGTAGCTTATAACGCAATCGAAATGACGTACGCCTCGTGTGTAACGGACCCTAAATCCGGGCTCACACGAGGCGTCATTTCGACTGCGTCAGTTCTTTCACTAGGCAAATAACCCATACGTCAGTTATTATTTGCAGTATTGTTTGCAGTGTTCATTTTGAAATCACTTTTTATCCCTCCGCCCACCCAAGGTGGTGCCGGGGGAATTGTGTTTTCGGGTTGTCTGTCCGTCCGTCCCGCTTTCTCGTTAACGCGATATCTCTCGAAGCATTTGAGGTATATGAATTTCAAGCTTCGTGCTAGGATGCCTCGTCATGGGAAGACGATCTGATTAGAATTTGGGTTACGTAGGTCAAAGGTTAAAGGTCACAGTGGTCAATTTTGACGCGATATCTCAAGAACCATTTGAGGTGTGAACTTCAAACTTGGTACTATTATGTATTACCATATAGGAAGACGGTCTAATTAGATTTTGGAGTACACAAGTATAAGTTCAAGGGTCACAGAGGTCATTAATAAAATTTTAGGTTCTAGCCTCATTAATGCGACATGTCAAGAACCATTCAAACTTGGTATTAGTATGCATCGCCATATTGAGACGAACTGATTATATTTTACGTAGTGCTAAGGTCAATGTGCATGAAATTAAAGATTTTATAGGTTTGTTATCACCATATCTCATAATTTTGTATACATGACTAGGAGGTTATGCTCACCGTAGTTCATTACTTTGATGGAATGCAACTGCTTCCCAAAAATGTGAGTTGATTGAATATTGCCGCAGAGGATGTTAAACACGTGCTTTCGATCGAATCTCCCCGTTCCTAATTATCGATCAGAGCGTTCACCTGATCCACGAGATAGCGTACATTTTGGAGCGACTGGCGAAATCGCAGTCTAAATGCTTTCCGATACGAGTCGTGCGATCGACCTTGATCGATAAGGAAGGCCTAGAATATCAGCAATCGAGATGTCCCATGGTGTATCGGATGATTGGTCACTGGAATATAAGCAGTATAGAGGTGTCGTAGTCGAGTGGTTTAAAGACACTGACTGGGAATGCGAAGATCGTGGGTTCGATCTCCGGTACGACACTTATACCCTTGAACATGCCAGTTTATCTACCCTGCTCTTTTTTCGTTCAAAAAATAAAAGGTGTTTGGCATAGCAGCGCGTGGGTGAGTGTGTTTCTGTAATAAAAGAAATTTCAACAAATGTGGAAAGTGGAAAACTGAGTGTAAGCAGAAAAAGGTGATTCGGATTAATGAAAGATTGAAATAAATCTTTAGATATACATAAATTGTGTATATAGAGACCGATAATGATAATAGAAAATATTCCATTGGCAATTGAGTTTGGAGTGAAATCTTACTTTAACTTCTCCTTTTGTTCAAAATGTATTCTTAATTTTGATTATGGAACATACATATATTTTCATGGGAGGACATGTAAAAGTACTTCTTCATCAACCGCTAAAACTTCTATTTAAAAAAAAGTTTGTCGCTTATATGTTCCATAAAGGTAGCGTTGAAATACGTAGTGCCTAACTTTTGCAATTCTTTTTTTTTTATTATGCCATGAGGTTTCTTACGATGATATCACACTTTGACTCGTAACTAAAATATTTATTATTTCTTCATATGGAAAATGCGAACTACAGAACTTATGGTACATCCCCAGTTTTACAGAAAATTAGTGATATACAAAAGGAGTTGCTGGTGTGGAACAGAGTTCCCCAAACTGTATTATATAGGAGATGATTTGGAAAATTTTGAACAAAGGAACAATGATCTATTATTTTTATTATTTATTTTTGTCTGGTAGAAAAGTATCTTAATTTATATTCATGCTTTAGTATTAAGAATAAACCTTTCTACGACTTACTGACGACTGACCGAGTTGGGGAGGGAACTGGTAAAGTGACTCATTTTCTACTTCTGAATCTGGAGGAAAATTTGCTCCTATCCCTATCCCCCTCCCCCCCCCCCCCCCCCCACCCCCGAACGCGAGGGAGTCATCAGCTTGACCCCACACTTTTCAAATCTGGATGCCAGTGATGGGGTATACTTCAGGAAACCAGAATACGAGTATGACAAATACAGTTTAAAAAAAAGGAAGAATACGAGATGCTTGGCAAGTATTAGGTATACCCTAACTGCTCCTTGTCCATCTTCCGTTAACCACCGATTACTTTAAGTCGGGGACAGATGCAGCAAGTAGAAGATCGATGAAGTGAGAGGGAAGGGGGCTGGAGGTTGCAGAGGGAATGAAGGTGAAGAGCTGGGAATCTCTAGTGTCCCATGGACATGATGGATGATCTATTTTACTATATAGGTTTCATGGAAAGAAAGTATTATGCCGAGTCGGGATCCCCCCCCCCCCCCCCCCCCCCCCGAGGCCAAGGTCAAGATACGCCACTGGTCAATCTCCTGTAACGTTTGTTGGTAGAATGAAAATATTCTGAATGATATTGATAAAGTGATGAACAACATTTTAGTGTGGAACGTGCTTTGCACTATATCACTCAGTTTTGATATAACAATAATTGAAACCCCGCTGCTCACGGAGGAAAAGTCAAAATATTTTAACATGGTGACGATCTATATGAGATACTGTACAATCCAATCGTTTTTTCCCCCAAACATGAAAACCGTGAAAATGATTGATGTTGAAAAAGAAAATCGTAGAGGAATTTTGTGGTGGCAAAAGGCAGACATGATTTTATTAAAAGATTAATATATTAAATTAATTTACTTTGGATTCAGGCACTCGTATTAGAGACCGGCGCGCCGCGGCGACATGACATTGTGCCCATATAGCTTTATGAAAGATCAGCGCGTCTATTCATTTTCAGGATGGGAGAGGGGCAGAGGTATTGGTTTGAAAATTGAACTCCATAAAATATACAGTTGACTCGACTATGATAAGGGGAAACTGCACCCCCCCCCCCCCCCGAATCTGGACGCCTCTTCATGAGCGGCACGGCCAAAGAAGATGTTTCTATTGGACGTCAGAAACTGCGTCCATGTCATCTGTATTCCAACTAGACCGTGTGCAAAGTGGGCGGCGAATTTGCAGTCTGTTAACATTGCCCGCCAGGCGCAAAAATGATCATATTCAAGACCTTTTGATCCCGTACCGCCATTTCGCCCTAGGAAATGAACGTGGCGCTTTGGGAGGACCCGAACCATAAACTATGAATTTAAAAAAGGCTTCTAATCCCAAATTAATTACGGTTGTGCAATACAAATGTGTGTGTGGTGTGAGTGTGTACCAACAGAGGTATACTTGTGTGACTAAATGGACAGTCAAACACAATAGATGCCTTTATTCCGTCAGGCTTGTGTGGCTTTTTGTGCTGCTTGTGTGGCTATTTGGACAATTGAGAGAACAAAGGGAAAGACAGACAAGTATGTGTGTGTGTGTGCGGTTGTGTGTGGTAAACGGCAGATGTGCAGTATCATGTTTTCAAAGTGTCATTTTCAGTTTGAAAGTTATATAAACAACATATCAAAATGTTTAAGAAATTTAAGAAGTGGAAATTGTAAGTAGTAAAATTTGCATGATATGCAAATTAGCATGTGGTATGAGAAAACTAATATATCCTTTTAAATCTCCATCAATAGGCAACTGAAACTATCGAATTGCTTTATGATTACCATATTCTTAGATCTATGTTCTTTAATTATGATTATATATATAATCACTGTAATCATAATCATAAATTTGTTTTGACGTGATTTCAAACACCACAGGTAGCGCGGATGAGCTCATATTAACTGCAGACGACAGTGCTGTATCAAACTCGGAAATACAAGAATCGCTCTTCCTCCCTCCGGGTACATCGTCAGACGTGACGTCATCAGACATATTGGGGTTGGCACAAGAAGACAACTCGGACCTTTTAAAGTAGGTTTTAACTTTTATGCTTGAAAATGGTGAGATTGTACACCCTAAATGGTTTATTCATACGAACAAATTTAAAATAAGAGAGTGTCGACGTTTACGTAGCTAAAGAAGAGATAAGAAGTTTTAAGAAAACATAGGCTAATATCGGTTAATAATTTTTATACAGTTTCCATTGCTCTTAATAAATATCTCTTTAGCTGAGAGAGGAGAATGATATCCCCTGAAAAAGGGTCATGCTATCCATTTCCAAAAATTTGTAGTTGCTGAGATATCTCAAACCAATTAAATCATCCCTGTTTTCGTCTACATCATTCTTATAACCAATATGTGATTGGTTTTCCTTCCATAGTTCCATTTACCCTTTATTGATATTTTTTTAGTGTTGAAGACGACTTGGACAAACTGTTATCAGTGAGCACGAAACTTAAACCAGCCCTCTCGCCTAAACCAAATCAATCTGCATCCAAACCACCCTTAAAGCCGAGACCCTCCGGATCTGCGCCCAAGTCGAGCAAGCAGCAATCGCCGTTGGGGGCGCTAGACGAGTCAGAGTCAGATCAGATGGCGGAAGATGATATCTTAAAATACATTCGGGAGAACTGCGAAGGTGGGGATGCCAAATTGGATCTTTTCTGAAACGACTGGTATTTAGAAAATGCCAAAACATACTCCTACTTAATCTGTGTTTCACCCTCACCCCTCCTCTTTCTCCCTCGCTCTTTTTTATTTCTTCTTTTTATTTCTCATTCTCTCTCATCTCACTCCTCACTGATGATTAATGTAAATGTATTTCGAATATCGGGGAAAAATAATTCGTCTCAATTATTTTAAGAAAGACAGAGAGATCACGTTTATACATGTCAAAATATAAACATTACTACACAGTTTAAACATTAATACTTATTTCAGTGTTTCTTCTTGTAAGCTCCCGCGTTGAAATTGAAAAGAATGTTTAAATAATTTGTAATTTCTTTGATATAGTCATTACTTACTGTATATAAAGGCCTCCATTTCACTGCTACAAATGTCATAATTATGTATGTCGATTCATATCTTACAAATGCACGAGAAATTGTGGCTTATATGAAATATGCAGTGATTGATGAGTACATGTATATAGCATACAACATTATGATTATTCAGTGGTATGCTTCGGTACATTTTTATATCTAAATGGCAATGCAACCTGTACATCAAGCTGCTTTGAAGGACAAGAGAACACTCAGAGACAAATATTGAAAGTGGATAAATAAGAAAAAACTTATGATTTGTAATCAGTGTTATTTTTGTGGGGGGGGGGGGTATTTTATTTAATTTTTTTTATTTTTTATTTTTTTTAAATTTGGGTATAGCATATTTTGAGTAAAGCCCCGAGGGAAAAGATGCTTGAAAGAAAACTGGAAAACCATGATATTTTAGTGTACAGCAAATGGGAGAGTGGTCCCCAATGCGTCACAAATTGGATGACAATTTTGCCCGTAATTGAGATTCACGCGTGCCTTTGGTGTTTTCAACTTTCGATCGGACATTTATGACTTATCACATGTCTGATTGCACCACCCTGTTTTGCTTTGTTGGGATTTTTTTTTTCTGCGCTCAAACAAATCAACTTGTTAGAAAGGTTAGATGACTCTTTAACTGATAATCTATATAAAGAAGTCTGTGGTGATAGGCCTAAATAGGATATAAAATACCAAGCAAGATATAAAAGCTATTAAAAGATATTAATGGTATGAAAATTAAAGATAGAGGGGTCTGCCCCTACTTCAATCTGCTTTTCAATTCAGCAAGTGATTTATGAGGAAACACCCCCCGGGGGGAGGGGGGGGGGGTGGTCGTCGCGATCGACTCGGATCGATTCATGAACCCGTAAACCTTTCTGCCTTTTATTTGTGAAAATTCGGCTCCTTTGGAAGTTTGATTTATGTAAGCATTCCATTACTTTCTAAATTGAACTCTCAACAGGTTTTATTTTGATCTATTTATTTTTTATTTATTTATTTACTTATTCATTTTTTTTTGGGGGGGGGGTGAAGGGCAGGAACATATAACTGTTAAATGTAAAAAAAAAAAAATGGGAGAGGGTTTCGGCCATTTCATATTTTAAGACTCTTTAAAATCTATTAAATTTATTTCTACTTTTTACTTTTTATCATAGAAGCATATACTAGGGTAAACTTCCTTTTGCAACAGCCACCCAACATGAAAACAATGTATAGGGTTAGGGTTGGGGTTAGGGTTTAGGGTTTACATAACCGCACATTTGGACGGCTGTCGCATAAGTCAACAACAACTAACTTGACATGAAAGGGAAAATGGCCCTCATACCGTTGGAAACATGTTATTGTATATCGCCTCATATATATTATTCATTACCTTATGACAGACTAAACCGAGATGTAGACATCATTCGGGGAGGGGAGGTGTAGCAGATCACGTCACTTAGGAATATCTGTTGCCACGGTGTAAAGAAGGAGACCCCCCCCCCCCCCCCCACCAAAATTTCCTTCAAAAATATTTCCACAATGATATGAATACGTATAAGATATTACTCCCGTCTCCCCTGGCGCTGGGGGTGACGGGAGGCCGATAGAAGGGGGGGGGGGGGCAGTAGAGAAAAGTCAATCCATCGGTCCTCCCAAGACCCATATAAGGGGGCAATAATCCCCCTGAAAAAGAAATGACAATAAATTCATTTTTTCTCATTTTTGTATCCGTCACATGATGCATGTTATGTTTTCATGGTTCGGTGTAAAAATGCCAGAGGTAAAAATGCCAGAGGTAAAATTGCCAGTGGTAAAAATGCCAGAGGTAAAAATGCCAGTGGTAAAAATGCCAGAGGAAAAAATGCCAGTGGTAAAAATGCCAGAGGAAAAAATGCCAGAGGTAAAAATGCCAGAGGAAAAAATGCCAGTGGTAAAAATGCCAGAGGAAAAAATGCCAGAGGTAAAAATGCCAGAGGAAAAAATGCCAGAGGAAAAAATGCCAGAGGTAAAAATGAGGAAATTTGAGCTAAGATTGAGTAAATTGTGTGATTTTTTATTCTTGTACATAGGCCACATGGGTGGAAATCCTGAGGACGGGGGCGTGTCCTTTCTAAGCTTTGGGAAGCAAAATGTTAAAATATGTTTGCCCCTCCTCGAAACTATTAATTGTGGAGGACGGGAGGCACAACTTTTTTTTTCGCCAGACCTCCAAAATTTGCTCGGGGGGGGGGGGGTCCACTTTCCCTCCATTATTCTCTGACAAGCAAACAAAAAAGGGGGCACGGGCCGGAAGTGCCCCCGGATCCGCCAATGGTGACCTATACGCAACTTCAATTCTATTTTCTGTAGGCCTATTTACTCGCTTTATTAGCTGCAGAGTGGACTTACTCAAGGATCATGTAGTTTCAATAGATTCCCCCGATTACACTCTCCTTGATGTGTCCCCAAATAATAACGAAAGCGAGAAAACATTGAATAAAGAACTGGACACATCGTCTAAACATATTTACGCAAGTTGGCCTCAAATCACCGTAGGTCTTCTTAAACAAAATGCAGTCATAGGTAGGTCTTTTTAGTTTCCTACTTTTTATGATGTGGACAAAGGATACTTGTTTTTTTTTTGTTTTTTTAATGAGTTTTCTGTCGTATCATGTGTGCACTTAATGTCAAATCCCCGAATTTGTTATGAGTACCCCCCCCCCCCCCCCCAACCCGGATATAGCATGCATGTATTGTTTGCCACTCCCTTTCAGTTGACGACCCTTTTTGTTAAACACTTCAATATTATATTTTTTTCACTTTTAATTCAATTTGAATATTTTGTTTATATAAACTGAATGTGCATGAGCCCCCCCCCCCCCCCCCCCCGTATTAATGTTGACGAGGCTGTAATGCTCGATGTTTGTGTGATGGCCTGTACATTTGCTGAAGAAGGGAGAACTGAAAAAGGAAAAAAAAGTGCAGGGACAATTACAGATAACGAAAAGCAAACTAGTCAAGATCAGTTGGTACAAGTTATTTTACTACAGGTACAGGTATTGTGTCCTTCAGTTTCGTATTTCCGAAACACTAATTTCCCATGCCTGGGGGTTCAAAATTCCGAACATTTGTTGCATTATTCCGAAGGTTCGTTTATCCAAAGGTTCATAATTCCGAAAAAGGTTCATATTTGCCCACAAAAGGACTGTCCCACATTAGGGTGATGTCATTTTTGCATAGCTGGGTCTACGATCTGGAGGCCAGAGTCCAACAGTTCGACAAGAAAAACGCGGTCAAACCAAATAGTCTAAAAAGTAAAATACAAGCAGATGTCAGGTCTGCTTCTTGACCTTCTTTAAAATTTCACCTCTTGATTTTTCACCTATATTCTCCTAGTATGCAGGTGGCATATTTTGCCTCTTTATTTTTTGTTCCTGACATCACCCATCGCGTGTTTATCTCCATGCCATTTTACCTCTGGCATTTTTACCTCTGGCATTTTTACGTCTGGCATTTTTTCCTCTGGCATTTTTACCTCTGGCATTTTTTCCTCTGGCATTTTTACCTCTGGCATTTTTTCATCTGGCATTTTTACCTCTGGCATTTTTACCTCTGACATTTTTTCCTCTGGCATTTTTTCCTCTGGCATTTTTTCCTCTGGCATTTTTACCTGGCACCGTTTTCATGGCCTTAATTTCTCTTGAGTATTAAAGCACAGAAACATGACAAAATCAAATTGCTCCCTCTAGCTGTATGCAGGGATATACTCACTGGCGTAGGCGGGGGGCACAGGGGGCCATGGCCCCTCCTATTCAGCAACTATAAAAAGCATTCCGGACGTTGAAATAACTTTCCTCCCCCTAAAAAAAGTGCTACGAGGCAAATTTTCTATAAAACGTCAGAGCTTTCGCGTTTCGCCCCGGGAAAACTTCCCCCTTCCTGCACCCACCCCCTTGGGACCGTCTGCCCCCCCCCCCCTATTGAAAAATCCTGGCTACGCCTGTGGATATACTATATCCAGAATCCCGCCCTGGTGTACATGAGATCGTGTGTCATCCACAGACCACAGGGCCGACGTAACATAAATAAAATCAATATTAAGTCATTCATAAAGTAAAAATGTGTTTTCTTCAGAACTCATCTAAGATTTGAATAAATAACACATATTAATATGTTGTAAATACTTTTTGGTAAAAAAAACACAAACATTTTACCCGACTTTTCTTTTTATTCACTCGATTATTGTGACAAATATACGCTACGATGATTAATCATAAACACAGCTAGCGCCCGTGGATGTCCACGGGCTGCTTCTGCTAGTAATTTTATAATTCAGCATGAATGGTATAATCCAAACAGCGTTGGTTATATTGATTACATTCTGACGGGGGGGGGGGGGGACTTAGAAATTTTGAGGTCTCTAACTCTCCCTCTCCCTCATTGACTGATCACTGCCCCCCCCCCCTTCCCCTAGTTTGCAGACACAAATCCCTTGTCAGTTGTCAGTCCAAACACTAACGGAGTGTCAGAACTGTAAGACTTCAATAGGCCAGGTACATGGCATGGTCCTGACACAACCAGTAGGAACGTGGGTTAGGCTTCTCTCAAGACAATGATTTTCTAATATAGTGTGTCCAATTAGGGTCTGTACTTGCAGACTGTCCCCCTCCATCACCAACCTTTTTTTCCAAATGCAATAATGATTAAACACCATGTTTGACTATTTCCATGTACATGTAACTATTCAACATCTGTGCTCTAACACATAAACCCAAAATTATTAGATGCATTTCCATAAAAATGTAAGCTCCCTGTTGAATTAAAAATTTTGACCTAACGCTGGTCAGTTTAAAGTGGAAGTTTAGCAGATGAAGTTATACTGAAGTATTCATGTGTTTCACACGACTTACCGTCCTCGTGTCGGGTTTTCCTGAATTAGATCTATACGGGCCTGGGAGTTTTCTTTGTCACTGTCCCAAGAATTATGCACCAAACATGTTTATGGATATGTACTACATGTAGTTATAATTAGTCTTTCAAAGAGCTAGAGAAATAAAGGTGTGCACTTTTTGCCGATATTTTGTATAATGTGGGGTGCTAGTGGAATAAGAATTGTTTTCTCCATATATCATGTTAGCAAAATTACTGTACTATTAAAAGATGACAATTTATCGTGAATAAAGTGTTTTAATACAGATATTGTTTGGTGTTGTGTTCAGTTTGTTTCTAAAATTGTATTTCTTTTATTAATTTATATTTTTGTTCAGTTATTCATTCTGTATATTTTTGGAGGGGTGTGGAGAGTCTAGTAAGGACCAGTGGCGCTATGAACCAAAAGTTTTGAGGAGACAGCAAGAATTTAATTTTTCTAAAGCGTCCCACTTCTTTGTTCTGTTTTTATAGCCCCGATATAATATAAAAAGGTACACTGTAATTTCTGGGTCCGATCGCTATTCATAAGGACCGCAATTCATAGAAAACCGCTATTCATTTAACACGCGTTATGAATAGCAGTCCTTATGAATAGTGGTCTTTATGAAGGGAGGTCCTTATGAATAGCGAGGTAATTTGTCTATGGTTGCTCGCTATTCATACAAAACTGCTATTCATTTAGTCACACGTTATGGATAGCAGTCCTTATGACTAGCGAGGTTACCTTGTAATTTCACTGGTCCCAAGGAGTTTGTTATAACGAGGTTCCACTCTATAATCGCATGACCAGAATCAACTTACCTTTAAATCCCCGACCACCCTCTTTCTCTCCCACTCTACCTCCTCAGTCTTCCTCTTAACCCTAAAAGGGCCGGGGTGGAATCCTCAGCCTCCCCGACGTTTCTCGCAATATGTCCGCAACGCGCAAAGCAGTCGCCGCGGCATTTCATGGCTTTCTTTCAAATCTCACACAACTTCGCGATGTCCGGGCATGGGCTTCCGAAGTTACGCAACATTTCGTACTTGCACGTCAGACCAAAAATTGCTCAAAAACGTGATTGCATGTATAATTTCAATACAAAATGTGTTTTCAGCCAAGATTTAAAAATATATGAATATTTTTGCATTTGCTGATTAAAATTAATTTATTTTCTGCTGTTTACGTTCGCGAAAGTGTCCCTGACAAATTTCATCCAAACAACAATAACAAAAGGTAAAACAAAGAAATACATAAATTTAAAATACATTTTTTTGAAGTATATTTGCTAAGAATACTGGAGTGTCTAGACCAAAAATTAGCATATTTTGAGCTTTAATGATTGAGCAAAATTTTGATTTCATGCATAAATTTGCATAATTAATGTGATCTTTTTGGAGCATTTAACTATACAGTTTCGTAGATTACGTTGTGGACGACGTGCGTGCCGATTTTCGGTCGACGGTCGAAATCTCGGCTGTGGCATAGCCAAAATATCCCGGCCCTTTTAGGGTTAAAAAATCATCTCGTTCCTTTCTGATACATGTAGATGTACAGTGGAAACTTGCTACAAAGAGCTCTGATAGGAGATTCCAGATATAACGAGGTAGTTTTGCTGGTCCCAGGTCTATATATTTTTGTTTTTTACCCTGATATAAGGAGATTCCCGATATAACGCGGTAATTTTCATGGTCCCAAGATCCTCGTTATTAGTGAGTTTCCACTGTATTACGCGCCCACATTCCGCTTAACCCTAAAGATTTTGCCTATGCCACAGCCGGGGGGAGGGGGGGTGGGGCGAAAATCAGCACGCATGTCGTTAACGTAATCTACAAAACTGAGTAGTTAAGTGCTCCGAAATAATTTCATATTAATTATGCTAATTTATTCTTAGCAAATATACTGCAAAAAAATTTGGTATTAAAATTAATTTTATTGTATTTAAAATTTATTTGTTTTTACTTTTGTTTTTTGGATGAAATTTGTCAGGGACATTTTTGGGATCATAAAATTAATAAGCTGATTAAAATAATTTTAATCAGCAAATGTAAAAATATTCATAGATTTCTAAATTTTGGCTGAAAACACGTATTGAAATCGAACATGAAATCACGTTTTTGAGCAATTTTTTGTCTGACGTGCAAGTACGAAATGTTGATTAACTTCGGACCCGCACCCCCGGACATTGCAAATTTGGTCTCAAAAGATGCGCGAGATTCGAAAGAAAAACATCATGAAGCACAGATGCGACTGCTTTGCGGACATATCACGAGAAGCGTCTGGGGGGAATATTCCACCCCCGCCCCTTTTAGGGTTAAATGCACGCAAATGGAAACCATTTTCCAGAGACAATAGTAGACATACCTTGTTACAGTCAATATCCAACACTAGCCAAAGTGAGAACTTCAACCCTCGGAGGGCTGTATGCACCCACGTTTGTAACCCCTATGGAGAAATTTGCCCTAGGCATTTTTGTCCTTAAGTCCCCATACTTTCCATTAGCACCAAGGGCGTTTCATACAGTCATCTCTCTTGATAATCATAATTCCTTCGCATTCCTTTTCCACCAATACACACACATGCATTCAATTCACTTTCTCAAACATCCTTTCCAAAAAATTTTTTTACTGCCATTCCTCCCCTCCCCCCACCCCCAACCCCCCCCCCCTATTTTTTATACAGTGGAAACTCGCTATAAAGAGCTTTGATATAACAAGTTTCCTGATAAGAACACGGTAGTTTCCCCATGGTCCCAA
Organism: Heliocidaris erythrogramma; assembly: GCA_025617745.1. Taxonomy (NCBI): domain Eukaryota; kingdom Metazoa; phylum Echinodermata; class Echinoidea; order Camarodonta; family Echinometridae; genus Heliocidaris; species Heliocidaris erythrogramma. Next base: position 34,000,207 of record CM046856.1, read on the forward strand.
GGTCCTTGTTACAGGAAGTGTCCACTATAGTCGGAAACACAAGCCCATTAGCCACCCTATCACAAAATCATTTTCCAAATCGATCACCCACAAGTTATTTTTATGGAATATTTATTTCCAAGGCATGCACTTGTTTTCCATTTACATACAAATAGAATATTAACTAAGAATTTTTTTAGTTGAGCAAATATTAAGTAACCATTTAGTCCATACATACCTTACTTGAGTGCACATATAATTGCAATGATCACTTGCACTGAACTATTGTCAGATATGGGTTTTTTTTCCATCTCAAATACAACACACATGTAAATTAATCTCAAGCATGCATTGCCACCCAGCATGAAGTTAAAACAACCCTCACCTTTTGAGGTTTAAACTAAACTTGGTGCAGCACACATTGTGTGATAAGCTCTTTTTTACACGCAAGTTCAATTACAGATATTCAATAAACAGAAATGTCCCCTCCATATTTTTAATTCATCTTTTATGGGATATACATGTCCAAAGCACTGTGGAGCATTAATTTTCTATGTATTTCTTTTTTTTTCTCTCAACATATTTGATGTAACAGTCTATCTTGAATTAACTTGATAAAAAGGTGCTGCTTATATAAGAGCAAACACTTTCTTCCTATGTTATCTGTCGTGGAGGAAGAATCTGTTAAAGTTGGATATTCTCTGAGTTTTCATTTTTTCGAGAAGCATATGCAAACGAAGGCTTGCAGTGATTCCTTTGAGGTCATTAGTGTGGGGAAGTAGGAGTGGGTACATGTTGCAGCCTTGGGATGCATAATGCCATCATTTCTTCTCTTGAGCCTTCTGGGCAGACTTGGTAGTCTTGCCACCAGTTGCGTCTGCCTTGTCCACAGACTTCACCACACCAACGGCGACAGTCTGCCTCATGTCACGGACAGCGAAGCGTCCAAGAGGGGGAAATTCCGAGAAAGTCTCGACACACATCGATTTAGAGGGAATCAGTGTGGTGATGCAGGCATCACCATTCTTCACGAACTTGGGATTCTCCTCCAGAATCTTGCCTGATCGACGATCCAGCTTCTCATGGAGTTCCGCAAACTTGCAGGCAATGTGAGCAGTGTGACAATCCAAAACTGGGCTGTAGCCGGGATGAATCTGACCAGGGTGGTTCATGATAATGACCTGCATTAAGAAAATAAAATCAAGGAGAATCATCAGATGTGCATTGCCATTCTACTTAACTGCACTCTGGTTTTCAGGGTTTTTGAACACTAAAGGTTATTTTTGTGTTCGTGCAAACACCCAAAGGGATTGAATGACAAGTGTCAATTTAAGATAACAATTAAGCCCATCAAAAGGATCAATAGTTTGACTGCTGTTGAATATATGCAGTTCCTTTCATATTTCTTATTTCATTTTCACTTTTTTTTCCCTGTACCCACAAAATGTCAAAAATATTAAAATCTTGGGGTTGGGCAGGTCCCCTGGCAAAAGAGTTTGTGTGAAGCCCTGTAATAGCCTTAATTTTTTTTCACATTTGAATTTTTGGAATGTCTCTTTTTTAGACACTTATGTTTTTCTTATAATTCAATTTTTTCATTGAATGTCCGTGAACACTTTGGGGTCCTTATTTTCATCATATGGTGTGCTAATAATGCATGTCACATTCTTTTTGGCGAAAAAATGATTTTTGTGTGGAAAATCTGATTTTTTAAGGCAACCAGTCTGTATTTTGTGTTGAGAGGTTGGCATCTCTGACCCTTGTTCATTTTGTGTCATGATCGTTATCCCTCAATGTATTGGGGTATTTTGAGCTCCTCTCTGACTGTGACCCACTCCCACCCCCACCCCATCTCTGCCACATGTCACATCACCGCAAACTTTAGCACAGACCTAAAGCATTGCATATAGAACACAAATCAATCATTTCTTGTAAATCTGAAATTTCTTTTATAATTCATGCAAATTATATGCATTCGCATACATTTTCATTGATAATCGAGTAAAGAAAGTTCTCGGCGATGATGTTTTATGCAAGTAGTTCTTCATAAACCTCAAAAACATTAACAGAAAAGTAAATTAAAATTGATCTGCAACTCTTCCGAAATCTATTGTTTTATCAATTTCTATGTTATCTGAACTGTAAAATTAGTAAGAACAATTGATTAGACTAAAGAGGAAATTTTGATTTAGGAAGGAAAAGCAGTTTTCCATTCCTATTGTACACAAGACTTTGCCGCATTTTCAGGCTGACACAAGGTCACATAACTCTGCAACAGAACAACCAATTTTTATAAACTTCGTAGATGACATGGAGCAGTTCGTTATACAGGGGAAACTCGATATACCGAGGTCGGCTATAACGAGCACATTGTCGCAGTCCCAAATTTACTTGTGTGTAATTCTATGGTGGCACAAATATAATAATAATAATAATACATGTGATTTATAAGGCGCCAAATCCATTTAAACTTAAATGCTCAAGGCGCACAGGTGAAAGGAGAGAAAATGAAGAGACAAAACAACAAATTATGCATATACAGAACTATACAAGTATGTCTTAAGTTTGGTTTTGAATACTTCAACAGAATTGGTTTCGCGGATCTCTCGAGGGAGAGAGTTCCACAGTGAGGGCCCAGAATGAACAAAAGCTCTTTCCCCCCACTTAGTAGTGCATTTGGGAACAAAAAGAAATCCTGAGTTTTGGGAACGTAATGATCTTGATTGGGTGTATCTATTAATTAGAGTAATATTGTACTGTGTAGCAGAACCATGAACACAATGATATACGAGCAGAAGGATTTTAAATAGAACACGTTCACTCATTGGCAACCAGTGCAATGCTTTGAGGACAGGTGTGATGTGATTAAATTTTTTGCGAAGGGTAACTACATGAGCAGCGGCATTCTGCAATTTCGGCAGACGTGCAATTTGAGATTGGGGCAAATTAAACAGTAGGGCATTTCCGAAATCAAGTCGAGATGAAACCAAATCATGCACAATCTTCTCTGTGGCACTGCGAGTTAAGTATTTCCGTATAAATCCAAGGTTACGTAACTGGCAACGTACAGATTTACAAACATATTAAATATGAGTAGACATTGTCATATTAGAATCAAGGAACACGCCAAGGCTACGACAACCTTGAGACACGGCAACATTGTGACCTGCAATAGCAATAGATGTGAAAGGAACCTTAGACAACCGAGTCTTAGAACCAAACAGTAAGAATTCGCATTTGGAAAAAAATTTAACTTCAAAGAATGTGAGCTTAACCATTTCTGAACATCCTTTACACAAGTTTCAAGATTGTGGATAGCGCCAGCAGCAATAGCTGAATGAAGTTTGAAAGACGTGAAAATCTGAATATCGTCGGCATAAATGTGATATTGCACAGAGTGATATCGAAGAATGTTTTTCAGTCCAATCAAATGTAAAGAAAAAAGGATGGGTCCGCCCACAGAGCCTTGCGGAACACCACATGTAAGCGGTAAGAACTCTGAAGAACAACCATTGATCAAGACGGCTTGTGAGTGATGAGACAAGTACGACCTGAACCATTGTCGGGCTTTACCTTTAATACCAAGAGATAAAAGAGTATTCAACAAAATGTTGTGGTTAACAGTATCGAAGGCGGAAGACAGATCGAGGAGTATCATGGCAGGTTACCTTACCCGCATCCATTTCCTGCAGAATGGAACTAGATACACTAAGAAGGAGGGTCTCAACACTGTGATGAGGACGGTAAGTGGATTGAAATGAATCAAGCAAGTTGTTATCAAGACAGTAGTCTGTTAATCTAGAGAAAACTATTCTTTCGAGTACTTTAAACGAAAATGGAAGATTTAGGCTGAGTCCGAAAGGGTGGGTAGCGTCGCGTCGCGTCGCGTTGACGCGAACGCAACCATTCGTCCAAAGCCCCTTGCCCCCCCCCCATTGGCCGAAAGGGTGCGTTGGGAGCATCGGCTCGCGTCGCGTTGACTGGAACGCCACCATTCGTCCAAAGCTATGGGGCGCCGATTGTTTGCTCGTAATTCCGTCCATGTTTAAACCATTTTCGTACGAAATCCACTTTGTTTTGTACAAAATGCAATTCCGTTCACGAAATTTGTTTCGACCTAAACGAAATGGATTTCGTAGTGACGAAATACACTTTCGAAATGGATTCCGTTGCGACGCAATTCCGTACACGAAATACATTTCGTACCATACGAAATGGCTTTCGTTGAACGAAATCCATTTTGTGTGGTAACTAACGCAATTCCATACACGAAATACATTTTGTACCATACGAAATGGCTTTCGTTGTACGAAATCCGTTTTGTGTGGTACCTAACGCAATTCCGTACACGAAATTTATTTCGTACCGTATGGAATACATTTCGTTGTAACGAAATGGATTTGGTGGTACACCAAATTCATTTCGTGGGCGTAACTCTTTCTGTCAAGTACGGGATATAAGAAGGTCGATGAATCGCCGCCTTGTTGATCATAGCATCAAGCTCCGCCCAATAATCCCGCGTTCTGCATCCGGCTTTCCATGGGGGCATTTCCGGCTGGTCAAAAGTGCACACTGCTCCCACTTTTCATGTATTAGCCTATGGAGCCAAATATTTTTCAGTGTACCAGCGAAAATCAGATTTTAGCCTGCGCACAGCACCTAAAGTTATTGAAATTATAAATTTGAATATTCATGAGCTTTTATAACTAACATAAAATTGCACTGTACTTAAGCTTCAACTACTGTACTTGTGCAGCCAAAATGAGCAGAAGATGATGAAGAAGAACAAGAAGAAAAAGAAGAAGAAAAAGAAGATAAAGAAGACAAAAAAAGAGGAAGAAGAGGAAGAGGAAGAAAAGGAAGAGGAAGAAGAAGAAAGAGAAAATGAAGAAGAAAAAAAAAGAGGAAGAGGAAGAGGAAAAAATCTACCATAATACTCTATTAAAAATATTGCTTATTATTTGTTTTTATGTTTATTGTATGATCTGTTCACTCATTTTGAAGGCGTTTAATCGGTATTTGTTTTTCTCAAGAAAAAAATTTACCGGGGGGGGGGGTGGGGGCTGCCGTTTTCTGCATTCTTTTTTAAAGATAATTTTCTACTTTATTTATATAAGACCTATTGTTTGAAGGATTGTTTTTTCTTGGAACTTTGTATTTTTTAAAAATATGCTCAAAATTATTATTATTATTTATGATATTGACTCTGTTCCTAAGTAAATTGACTGAACCCCATGGTCTATTGAGCTGGTTATGTCGAAAATAAGAATGGATTGAGAATTGAGTTGGTTGATGGTATATTGATTTATACACTTACAAGTGAACACGAAATGATTTATTAAAATGTCAATACCTGAATTTTATGAAATATTTATGTGAAATGATCGTGATGAGTGGGAGAGTGAGGACAGTTTGTACGCATTATGTTTAAGTTTTCTGTGCATCCATAAACAAGTTTTATCATTGAAAGTTTTCCCATAAAATAGATAGAAGACTATGGAGAATAAACCGCCTGAACTTGAGACCACTTAACCCTCTTTAGTGATTTGGTTTCTCTTTTTCTCCCCCTACAATTCATTAGACGTCTGTCTCTCGCAGTATATATCGAAAGTTCAAACTGGTTAGAGGGACCTATTTCGTCAGACTTAGTGGCACAGAAGGGAATCAAATTGTGGTCTTGTTTATTAAAATGCAAATCGCTATCACGAATTAAACAAGTTCCTACGGGGTTTTTTCGGGGGTGGGGGAGGCGGATTCGCCCCCCCCCCCCCTCCCTCACGCACTCTACAATTTTGCAACTCGTTACAAAGCTACCACCCAATCGAGTCTTAAAGGAAATCAGCATTGTGGTTGGTCGATTAAAAAAAAAAATAGTATGGTGTGTACAGTCATGTTAAGATGGGTGTGAAAGCAACCGAGAACACAATGTTCGGAAATATATCCCTTTTCACCATAGGGTTTATTTATGAATACGAGCATAAATGACTTTTGAAACATTTATTCCATGAAAGATGCCATCATAATCACGGGGAGTAATTAGATCTTCACACTTTTAACACACTTAAGATTATCATGAGCCAAAAAATGTTGACACGCTCATTTCATTGGCATTTGGGGCAGGGGACACTGTGCCCCCTATTTTGGGGAAAAAACAATGGTTACAAGTTCTGGCAAATTTCTCGGAATTAATGCCTTTTTGTATGTTTCACTTTCTGTGTATTATTTCAGTAACTATTATTACAGAGGAACCAAAAGACATATTTGTTGGTATTGTAATGATCTTGGACTGTTCCAACGCGCATACAGCAGTTTTAATTGATTATGCGCTATACATGTGAGAGTTATTGTTTTGGGGACCATAGATTCTGTTTGAATTTTTCTCGAAGACCGTTGTAGATTGTTATTTTATGTTCGCCTTTTCAGCAGGAAACAACGCAAGATATTGGATTTATTATTCATGAAAATGCATAGGCCTATTAGTTAAATACTCACCAAACCCTTGGTTATAACTCCCTAATTTCCAGAAGATCTTATTTTGGGAGAGAAACCTCATACCTTTCTCAGTTGGTTTAATATTGAATATGTCATAGAAATTCACAGAACACTACCTTTGAAAAAAAAATCCCAGATGGAAAAATTCAAACAGTACAATGCACCATCAAACACCGAGTTCAAACACCCAACTTTTAAAACAAAAATGTAATACCATGGGAACCCCCCCCCCCCCCCCCCCCCCCCTGTGCTCAAGGGTATAGACACATTCAACTGCAATCATATCATTTTTTACGTGCTGTGGTGAGATTTAACATTATGATGCCGTGGGAGGTTAGATACCCCCTCCTCCTGATACTCATTATATCCTTACCGATTGTTGGTCACCCCCCCCCCCCCCTCCACATCCTCCTTTGGCCGAAATCAGTTTACATGCCATCAAGTATCTGGGAGTTGTGCCTGTTTGGGAAGTGGGGGGGGGGGGTAGTTGACCTACATGCCATGGATGAAAGTATGTTGGTTGTTGTCCGATTGAATATTTCCCCTAAGTCGTTATTGTCCGGGGGTAGTTCTCTGGGTGGTAGTTACCTTAGGTGGTAGTTGTCAAGGAGGTGTCCTACAGGGTGGTTGTCCTAGGGGGTAGTTGTCTGGGGGGGGGGGTAGTTATCCGGGTGTAGTTGTCCTAGAGGGTGGTTGTCCTAGTTGTCCTAGGGGTAGTTGTCTGGGGGTAGTTGTCCTAGGGGTAGTTGTCTGGGGGGTAGTTGTCTGGGGGTAGTTGTCCAGGGGTAGTTGTCCTGGGGCAGTTATCCAGAGGGTATAGTTGTCTGGGGTAGTTGTCCAGAGGGTAGTTGTCTGGGGGGTAGTTGTCTGGGGTAGTTGTCCAGAGGGTAGTTATCTGGGGGGTAGTTGTCCCAGGGGGTAGTTGTCCAGGGGGAAGTTGTCCGGGGGGTAGTTGTCTGGGGGGTAGTTGTCCTGGGGGTAGTTGTCCTGGGGGTAGTTGTCCTAGGGGTAGTTGTCCTAGGGGGTAGTTGTCTGGGGGTAGTTGTCCTAGGGGGTAGTTGTCCGGGGGTAGTTTTCCTACACTCTTAGAACAGGTGGTAAAAAAACATGTGGTTAAACAGTTGTGGTAAGAATATGTGTCAAAATGTACACATATCTGTGTAGAAGCATGAAACAAGGGTACACAGCATGCGAGTTAAACGTTTACACCACCGCGGTAAAAAGAAACCCCATTCTGGTCAAACTTCGTCCACATGTCAAAATGTTACCCCATTTGTGGTAATCATCAACACACTTGGACACGATGACAAAAGAGAGTGGGTAAAATATACAGCTCCTCATTGTACCCTCCACAATAGACCTGTTTACTAAGTGATTCAAATTTTATGCATACTTTTGAAACAAAGGTTGTTCTTGACAACCTGAAAGCTTGCCAGAGGCTTGTCAGACATAGCAACAAGTAATGTATGCAAACTGGATTCCAAGTATTGTAGTTCATTCATAATAACAGGTTAATGGAATACCTCGTTACTAGGTCCCCAGGAAAGAAACATCCATAAATTTGAATCACTTAGTAAACAGGTCTATTGTTGGTCTATATGGTAGAAGAACATCCCTTCATTGCTATAATGTAAAATAAGTAGAACCGTGAATATGCATGTGACACCTGTTCTACATTTTTGTACATAATAGCATTAGCAATGAAGGGATGTTCTTTGTCTACCAGAACCAGTGTGGAAGGTACAATGAGGAGCTGTATATTTTGTCCGCTTCTTTGTTTGACATGTTCATAGTTCTAGTGTGTGTATATAGGCGCGAAACGCGGCCGGGTATGATCACATGCAGTGCAGTTGTGAAGCTACACTACAGTTCATCGTCATCATGGAGTCGTTGCTGAGATCGTGGGGGATGCCAGCCGATGTCATCGCTTCATTTAATTGTAAAACATTCATTTTCATTATATTAATTTTATTATTGCATCAGAAGCTATGTTATAGACCCAGAGCACATCTCAGAGTTGATTGCACACTGGAAGTGGATGTTTGATGTTGCGTTCCGCCGCGAAGGCCGGCGGAGGAGCCCCGGGCGGAACTTCCCGATTTACACGTGTGCACCAATACTTTCATAGCCAGCCAAAAATGCCATGCAGTTAGCTCAATTTTTTTCCAGATTTATTCCTAAGTATCTATAGTGTGACGCCACCATTATAATATAATTATGTCTAAATTATATGTAAATCATTTGTTATGTGAAAATCAACCTTTCAGATCATGTTATATAGTTGGAAAGTCTGTTGTAACATTGTTTTGTAGTTTGTTTTGTTTTCCATTATTGAGATGCAAGTTTTAAGAGGAAATGCATTTGTCAAAACTATATCAAAATGTTTGAAGTTAGTGTTTTTTCCAACAAATTCACAAAACAAGAAACATACATCAGGTTTTCGGCCTTTTCTTTTGGAAAATTGACCAAATTGTAAAAAAAAAGAAGCTTTTATATTGTTACATTCCAGCATTTAGAGTATAATTATATGTAAATTATATGTAAATAATTCAACCTTTCTGATCATATTTAAATACTGTAGTTTAAAATCTGTTCTTTTTTTGGAACTTTTTCCATGCTTATTAAAATGCAAACATAATTTTCATTGTGCATTTGTCTTGTAGTCTCAACTCATCCTGGTGTAGACATTTAGTGTAAAAAGTGACACATTGGGGTGTGGTAAAGAGTATGGGGTAAATTCTGTACCACTTAAGGGGTAAAATAATAACACAGCTGCGGGGTGAATTGTTACACAGGCTGGTAGTGGTTAAAAAGTTGCACAGCATGGGGTAAAAAAGGGTCGTTTTGGGGTAAGATGTTACCCCACCCTTTGGTGTTAACATTTGACACATTACATGTGTAAAACATAACACATGTATCAAGCAAAATCTAACCACTCATGGTGTGTAATGGTTTACACCACAGACGACCATGTTCCCTTTTAACACATTTTGGTGTTATTTTTTAACACCAATGGGGTAACTTTTTTTAAAGTAGATATTCAAAGAAAATCACAAATATGGCAATTAATGTATCACTAGAAACTGGGGAAGCTTACAGATGGCAATCGTATAAGTTTTATGTCAACTGCGTATCTGATGATTATAAAAACAACACAAATAAAAGCTCTTCTCAGCATCTGGAATATCCGAGGATTCGCCAGAAATATAGCGATGTTTTGATGTCGTCACACTCGGGATCGATCCTGCTTAAGCAGACGACGTCCTATAATGAATGAACGTAATTGCAATGCAATTATTTATCAAATTATAAAGAGTTTGGTGTATTTAAACATGACCTTATTTCACACCATTATAAAGGGAAAGTGAAACTGATTCTGATAGCTAAAACCGTTTGATTGTAAATACACAGGAGAAGGGTTAATGATCAATGAAATAAACCCCACTTTCAAATTGAAAAGCCCTCCGAATAATAGCAGGATGGTATTCGTTTCCTCTTGAAACGCCGAACATGCCCCGGTGCAAGCAGCTGAAAATACAATGGCGTCTTATTTTGTTTACAAGTGACTGATTCCTTTATTTTTTTAACGCTGCAATTTTCATCAAAATAATACCATACACGAAGTTAAGAGTGAGGCAACAGACTAACATTAAGACTGACGCTAGTGAAGGAAGAGAAATAAGTGAAGAGGAGATGACAAAATAGGCTCTGAAAAATGTGTAAGATGTTATGGGACATCGTCTGCTTAGACAGGACTGGTCCATGGTGTGTCGTCACATATCTCAGCAGCGTTCGAGGAGCTCTTCAGCTGCTATATCGGGGGCTGTATTTTACCGTTTTATAATTGATAATAATCATTACTTCAAATGTTTCCAAGCGTTGAATTTGGATAACCTTGTTTTAATTTATGCCATCTATGCAATAATAAGTATTAAGCCAATATTTAAAATCATTAAAGTTCTACTTTAAGAGTGTATTTAAATTGCTCAGCAGTGGGGGGGGGGGGGGGGGGGGGGGTGACGAGAATTTTTTTCTGCAAGTCCTCCAAAAGTCAAATTTTCCTCCCATAATTCTCTGACAAGCAACAAAAAAAAAAAAAAGGTTATCAGTTCTAAAAAGGGGGAGGCATAAAGCATACTTTTCTTTCAAATGGAGGGGGCACGGGCCGGGATCCGTAAATCTGCCACTGTCATGAATATTCTGTTAGAAAAAGTCCAAACGCCCACTTTCGGCAAAACTGTGAGGGGATCCTGGATCCGCCCCTGATGACCTACCTGTATTTCCATGCCCCCCCCCCCTCTCTACAAAATCCTGGATCCGCCCCTGATGACAAGCCAGTTGTGTGCCCTCCCCCCCCCCCCCCTTTCTACCAAATCCTGGATCCACCCCTGATGACAAACCTGCATTTCCATGCCCCCCTTTCGGACTAAGCCGTGTCGATAGCACTAGCAGGGGTTAAAGATGGGATGGGTGACGCGGGATTATGTGAATGCATCAATCATTTTTATTTTCATTGTATTTGGGACCTTTCTATGCCACCGGGTGGAGTAGAGTGAGGGCAGGGCCTGCCTTCACCATCCACCATGTCCAACGGCGGATCCAGGATTTTTTGAGGGAGCGGGCCCAATATTCGGAAATTCATACTTCTATTTTTTTTTAAATACTTTTAATGTTTATTGTAGGATGTGATTGAACGCATTTATTGCTCATACATGTGTCTCACTGAATTTGAGATATGTGTAGGTGAATTTGCGCTCGATTACTTATAGAAAATAGATAACTACTACCGATTTCTAACTAAAATTGTATTTTTTTTTTTTTTGAATAATATTTTGTTGCTTCCTCTCAAGATCAATATTACAATGTACATTTCAAGAAACAATCATGATAAGTCACATATAAAATAATTTGCATATACAAGGAAACTTAATGAAATACATTAATATCAGTAAAAAAAATATATAGAATTCTCTAAAATTATCCATGATTAAACAGAATTATTTTTTCGATGAAAGGAAAAAAATACAATGCATCAACCGTTAGACATAGATATATAACTATTTTCTTTCATATAATATACTTTATAGTAATAATAAAAATAACTTTTTGTTTCAATTAATGTTTTATTCCTTCGTCTTGAGAAAGATACATCAATATCACATTAAATCATAATATATAATATTCAGACAAAAGGAACTAAAGAACAAAGTTTACAGATACCAATTATACTTTTAAACAATACAAGGTCTTCTAAAATATACGGAATAACCGAACAAAGGCTCTTTTTTTAGAAAGAAAAAAAATACTATATATCCATCATTGAACATGCATTTAGAAAAAATATCAAATTATACATGATTTATTGAAACGATTTTTTTATAAGATAAAAATAAGAGGAAGATATCCATGGCCCACCCGAACCCACCCTTAGACACTCATCTCATCCCCCTTCCCCCTCACCATTATCCTACCAATCACAACTCACTCATTCTCACTCCCACTTCTCGCACCCCCCCCCCCCCCCCCCCCCCCTCCCCCAACATATCAACACCCATGCATGTGTCCAGTTCCGGTTTGCCTGTCCGTAATGAGTACATAAAAAAGCAAACAAAGAAAACAAAACATAAAAAAAACAAAACAAAACAAAAACCAACAAAACAAAGACAACAAACGAAAACAAAATCAAAGAAACGCTTCAATCTGTTCCCATTTCCTTAAGTGCGCCCCCAATTTTCCCTTTTTGTTGGCTATCTTATATTCTTTGTCTCTGTGATCTTTTATCAAAGTAACTGTTTTCTGTAGAGATGGCAGCTCGCCTTGTTTTCTTGAAGAAAAAATTATGTGTTTTAGAAGGAAAATTAAACAATTTATTAACTATATTCTTACAGTTTTACCCGATAGTCCCATAAAAATGGATTTCCAATCATTTATATTAATTTCTCTTAGATGTAGCTTTTTACTAATGTCCTGCCATAATTGTTTAACTTTAGGACATTCTAAAAACAAATGTTGGTATGTTTCAACTTGATGTTTACAAAAGGAACATAAATTGTCCAACTCGAAACCAAATTGAAAGAGTCTCTGTTTCGTATATATCGCCCCATGCAATAGTTTGTATTGAAACTCTCTTCGTTTATTAATTACAAATGCATTTTTCAGTCTTGTAAATATTTCTTTTAACATTCCAGTTCCAAAATCATGTTGAACATTTCCATCCGTAATTTTTAATGTATAATCTCTTTGAAACTGTTCAGTAAAGTGATTATATAACCGTATAGACTTTAAATCGCTAAATTTTTGTATATGACTAAAAATCTTCAGATCTATTTGAAAATGTTCAGTATCCACATGTATAAAATCACTCTGTATCCATTCCTGTTCAATGACTGAAAATATTTTTTGAATCATGATCAGGCTGTCGGTGGTAAAACCTAAGTTATAAAAATAAGAGATTGGTTTAAAATGACCTCCAACGGTTATATCTGATGCTTTTAATATTCCTTTATGAAAAAGATCAGCATCAAAGATCATTTTATTTCGAAAACAAATACTTCTATTATTAAAAATTATCGGATTGACTTTGTTCTTTTCGAAGTGTCTACATTCATCTATTATATCTTGCCAGGCTTTTAACATATCTAAATAAAGCCTGGGTATACCATCTAAATTCATTTTCTTCATGTCATAATTACAAAGAAATATACTTCGACCTCTAATCGATCTAAAAAAGTAATCAAATGTTAGTTTCCACCCTAAATATTTTTCACCGTACAACAGCCGTTTGATCCACATTATTCTTTGAGTCTTAATTAAAGTTTCGTAGTCAGTTACCCGAAGCCCACCTGCAGAATAATCTTGATATAATATTTTCCTTTTTATTCTATCTTTCCCACCCCAAATGAAATTAAAGGAAATTTTTTCAATTTCTTCAAGGATACTATGTGGAACAGATATAAGAGAAGATACGTATTTTAATTTTGAATATACATACATTTTCAATAATTTGATTTTGCCATACATCGTAAGATCTCGTTGGCTCCACCAACCTATTAATCTTTTTATTTTACTTAATATCTCTTTGTAGTTTAAATCATCTTTTATTTTAGAGTTACGTGAAAAATAAACTCCTAGGAAAGGTACACCGGGCATATCAATCGCTTCCCCCAACCAGATAAAATTTGTCTTATCCATATTTATTTTTAATCCACTTAATTTCTCAAAGTCTTCGAAGACTTTCTTCACCCTATCAAGTGACTTCATATCTTTAAGAAACAATGTAATATCATCGGCGTAAAGTACCTGCTTTATTTTTCCAGTATCAAACCGAATTCCTTTATACTAGGGTCCTTTCGGATATTATGAGCAAGCAGCTCAATAGCTATTATAAATAAATAGGGGACAAAGGGTCCCCTTGTCTTACCCCTCTTTTAACTTTAAAGTATCCAGTTGAGTGTCCCCCGTTCATCACGCAGCTACTAACATCATTATAGAGAATTTTAACCCAAGAGCACAATACATTACCGAACCCAAAAGATTCCCATGCTTTGAACAGTAGTCTATGTGAAATACAGTCAAATGCTTTTTCGAAATCTACAGCGGTAAGAAAACCTACAGGCTGATACAATGACTGAAAAAATACATCATCTATTAACCGCACTGCCTCCCCAATATTTCTCTCTTTAACATAACCCACCTGATCATAATGAATGATATCTCCTAAAACCTCTTTTACCCTTTTAGCCAATACTTTTGACAGGATCTTATATTCAAGATTTAAAAGAGTTATTGGCCTGTATATTTTTTCATATACAAAGGATCTTTTCCCTCTTTCTCAATAAGTGTAATGACTCCCTGTCTCTGTGAATTGGATAACACCTCACTTTCGAAACTCTCATTAAATGCTTCCACTATATACTATAAAACTGTAAAGCCATCATTGCCTGGTGACTTATTCCATTTCATTTCCTTAACAGCTTGATAGCATTCTTCGAATGTTATATGCCCTTCACAAAATGCTTTATTTTCTTCGCTTAGTTTGGGCAGTTCGCTTAAAAACATATCAATATCTTCTGTTATGTCCTTATTTTGACATGCATATAAATTCTTATAAAACTCCCCAATTATCTTTAAAATACCTTTACTATCACGTATCACCTCATTATTGCTATTATATATTTCCTTGATCACACTTTTTCTTTTATGCGACTTTAATAATTGTTCAAAAAATTGAGAACTTCTTTCTCCTTCTTCAGACCATTCTGCCCTCGATCGTACCTTTAAGCCTTGACGAGAATAGTCAAAAAGCTTTTCCAGTTCATTTTTTTTTCAAGTCTAGTTCTTCCTGAATGTTATTTTGCAAATTAATTCCTCATCTACTTCTTTTTCTTCTTCTTCCTCTTCCTCTTCTTCTTCCTCTTCTTCCTCTTTTTTCTTCTTCTTCTTTATCTGCTTTTTTTTCTTCTTGTTCTTCATCATCTTCTGCTCATGTGGCTGCACAAGTACAGTAGAAGCCTAAGTACAGTTTAATTTTATGTTAATTAGTTATAAAAACTCATGAATATTTAAATTTATAATTTCAATACCTTTACGCGCTGCGCGCAGGCCAAAATCTGATTTTCGCTGGTACACTGAAATAATGTCGGCTTCATAGGCTAATACATGAAAAACGGGAGCAGTGTGCACTTTTGACCCGCCGGAAATTTCCCCAGGCAAATTCGGATGCAGACGCGGAGTTGAGCCCTTTTGAGTCAGAGTCATATCAGATCAAACAAGATGGCGGAAGATGATATCTTAAAATACATTCGGGAGAACTGCGAAGGTGGGGATCCCAAATTGGATCTTTTCTGAAACGACTGATATTTAGAAAATGCCAAAACATACTCCTACTTAATCTGTGATTCACCCTCACCCCTTCTCTCTCTCTCCTTCGCTCTTTTTTAGGTGGTCTGTCGGTATCGACAGATCACCTATTAATTTTGTCCGAATTTTCTTCTTTATTTTTATTTATTTATTTTTATTACAAAATGTTGTGGCCATCAAATCTCAAAATCGACCAGGTCAATATCATCGAGTTTCATGTCATGTATGAGGTCAATCATGGACATGGTACATTAAGCTTTTGGAGGTCATCAGGTCATCGTGACGTCATCAAGACGCCATTTTGTAAATTTACAAGATTGATTATATCTTCATAATCGATCATCAAAAATCAACTATATTCACATCACATAAACTTCACATGACGGGTCATCAAGTCATGTCCTCACAGGTCATCTAGAGGTCATGACGTGCGCGTACGCGCGCGTCAAAATTTAAAAATGCTCAAAATCACGTTTAGGATCAAGTTTGCACACGTTTCAGGTCATTTTGAGCATTTCAAAAATTTCCTTGCGTAAGCGTCCGCGCGCGCATAAAACGCGCGCGCAAGTCGTAAACGTTAAAACGCTGTTTTTTCAATTGATTTGCAATGCATAAACCCCGAATTTCTTTTCATCTTTCAATAGGGGATGAATCATAGATATGCTTTCATGTATCATTTGACACTTATAAACATTATGACGTCATCAAAATGGCGCCAGAAGTCAAAATTTCCATTTTTCATGTTTTGACGTCATCACATTTATGCAAATTTGGCTCTAGATTCGTAATTATTGGTCATTTTTCGCCCAGATTTTAATATGTTGTAGCTGAGGCAATTTCCTACAAAATCAGTTGCCATCATTATTCATTTTGATGACGTCATCACAGTGAAAATTTCAATTAAAGATGCCATGTCAGAATTTTCCCTATTTGCGTGCTATGTCTATGGAAGATGATTTTTTTTCGAATCATGAATCTACATGAAATTGTTCTCTGAGCTGTATCTCAGTTGTTTTTGGTCTATTTTCTTCCAGATTTTAATGTTATAGCTGGGACTATAAGCTTTTATAAATGTGGTCTCCAATTTTTGATCAGATGTCGGGATCACGCCCAATTTTTCACTACAAAATGGGATTTGAGAATCCCGTTTTTCGTTTACGTGTTATCTTTATGGGAAATATTTTGGTATATTGGTCAAAGCACTTGCCTCTCATTCCGGTTGACCTAGGTTCGATCCCCGGTGGGTAAATTCAATTTTTTTTTTTTTTTTTTGGCTTCTTTTTGCCTTTCATTTTACCATCTTCTTCGACTATTATAACAAACAATCACAAACCAAGTAATAAAATGCCCTATTTTGCGTGTTATGTCTATTGGAAAGTAGTGTGCAGTAGTTTATGTATAACCCTATGGAAATCGTGATTCCCTGTCGTGTATTAGAGCTATGGCTTTATCTCCCAAGTATCCTGCTATGTCAAATAGTGCTATTTGATATCACAATTTCTCAAAGTTGGCATAGTCAATCATCTTCAAATTTTCGTCAGTCATCAATCCTAATAAGGTCAAGTCCCCGCATCTTTTTCAAGGTCATAAGATTATTGTGACGTCATCCAGGTGGCATTTTGTAAAAATCAACTATTGGTCGTATCTTCTTCACTAAATTTCATTTCTCTTTCATATTTGGCTTGGCTAAGATCAATGTCATTTCAGTCATGGTCATCACCATTATCATCATCATCATCATCACCATGATCATCATTATATCATCATCATGGTTATCATCAATCATTATCATCATCACCGTCATCATATTCATGATGTTAATGATGATGATAATGATGATTAACATCAACATAATTATCATCATTACTGTCATGATGATATAATGATCATCATCATGATTATCATCATCATTATCATCATCACTGTCATGATATAATGATCATCATCATGATTATCATCAACATCATTATCATCATCACTGTCTTGATATTCATGATGATGCTGATGATTATCATCAACTTCATTATCATCATCACTGTTATGACATAATGATGATGATGGTGATGATATAATATCACTGTGATGATAGTCATCACCATTATCATGATTATCTTGCACAAATATTATCACATCTTCCAATTGCCGTTTCAGACATTTTTCTAAATTCCTGTCCTCAAGAAGCATCTCCATGCGTGGCATTCTTGACTTCCCATCTTCAGTTTAGTATTTCCCCATTATTATGATCATCCTGATTACAATCATGATCATACAAATTGAAAGACAGACCACCTAATTCGTCCTCATGACGAATTAAATTCTAGTTTTTATTTCATCTTATTTCTCATTCTCTCTCATCTCACTCCCCACTAATGATGTATTATGAATATAGGGGGAAAATAATTCGTCTCAATTATTTTAAGAAAGACAGAGAGATCACGTTTATACATGTATCCGAGTCAAAATATAAACATTACTACAAAGTTTAAACATTAATTATTTCAGTGTTTCTTCTTGTAAGCTCCCGCGTTATTGAAATGGATGTTTACATAATTTGTAATTTCTTTGATACAGTCATTACTTACTTTATATAAAGGCCTACATTTCACTGCTACAAATGCCATAATTATGTATGTCGATTCATATCTTACAAAGAGATTGCAAATGCACGAGAAATGGCTTATAAGCCTTATATGAATTATGCAGTGATTGATGAGTACATGTATATAGCATACAACATTATGAATATTCAGTGGTATGCTTCGGTACATTTTTTATATTTAAATGGCAACAAGGCCGTACGCAGCGGGGGGCAGGGGGGGGGGGGCAGTTGCCCCCCCCCCCAAGAAATTTCAAAATCATACTTTTTTTTAATCGGGTTTTAGACTTCAAGTTATGGGTTCCTTTCTTGCGATCATCTTGCCCCCCCCCCCCCCCCCAGGAAAAAATTTCTGCGTACGGCTTTGAATGGCAATGCAACCTGTACAGCAAGCTGCTTTGAAGGAAAAGAGAAAAGAGAAAAAGAGACAAATACTGAAAGTGGATAAATAAGGAAAAAAAACTTATGAATTGTAATCAGCGTTATTTTTGTGGGGGGATGGGGGTATTTTATTTTGGTTTTTTTATATTTTTTGTATTTTTGGGGGGTATAACATATTGAGTAAAGTCCCGAGGGAAAAGATGCTTGAAAGAAAACTGGAAAACCATGATATTTTAGTGTACAGCAAATGGGAGAGTTGTCCCCCAATGCGTCACAAATTGGATGACCATTTTGCCCGTAAATGAGATTCACGCTTGCCTTTGGTGTTTTCAACTTTCGTTCAGACATTCATGACTTATCATTTGTCTGATTGCACCACCCTGTTTTGCTTTGCTGGGATTTTTTTCTGCTTTCAAAACAAATAAACTTGTTAGAAGGGTTCGATGACTCTAACTGATAACAATTTTATAATTCATCATGAATGGTGTAAACAGCGTTGGTCATATTGAGTTCTTTCCGGACAGGGGGGGGGGGGGGGGGGACTTAAAAAGTTTGAGGTCTCTAACTCTCCCTCTCCCCCCCCCCCCCCCCCCCTTCCCCCAATTCATTCTTAGTCGCTTAAAGAAACAAGAGCCCCAGGGGGCACGACGCTCACCTCAGGTGGATCAAATCACATCTGGTGCATGTTCTCTCTCGTATCCGGACACCTACCCCCTGGACAACCACCCCCCGGATAACCACCCCTAGGATAACCACCCCTAGGATAACCACCCCCCTAGAACAAGTACCCCCCGGATAACTACCCCCAGACAACTACCCCCTAGGACAACCACCCTCTAGGACAACTACCCCCCGGATAACTACCCCCCAGCCAACTACCCCCTAGGACAACTACCCCCTAGGACAACTACCCCCCGGACAACTACCCCCTGGACAACTACCCCCTGGACAACCACCCCTAGGACAACCACCCCCAGGACAACCACCCCCAGGACAACCACCCCCAGGACAACTACCCCCCGGACAACTACCCCCCGGACAACCACCCCCAGGACAACCACCCCCAGGACAACTACCCCCCGGACAACCACCCCCAGGACAACTACCCCCTAGGACAACTACCCCCAGGACAACTACCCCCCAGACAACCACCCCCTAGGACAACCACCCTCTAGGACAATTACCCCCAGACGCGTATTTTTTTCTGTCAGGATTTGCGCCACTGACAAGAGAGGGCAGTATTTGAGCGTCAAGAAGCCCAGTTTAGGAGACTTTGAGACTACAACTTTAAGACTTGTATTTTCTCTGTTTCACCTGACTTTTTTTCAGCGAAAGAAAATTTTGTCAATGATACTTTCCTAAATTCTAACACCCCTTAGCCTGCCGAGCATGCCGAGGTTCGAACTCGTGATTCCTTCATGACGAGCACAACGTGAATCCGAATGCGCCACGCAAGGAACTGCGTGACTGGGTCGCTCATTTTATTATATCCCTACAATTTGTTTTTCATGAATATTCATGCCGACTAGTCTTGACGGAATAAACCGTATTGTCACCCCTCTTGACGCTTAAATACTGCCCTCTCTCGTCGGGTGGCTCAAGTCCTGACAGAAAAAAATATAGCCCCCTGGACAACTACCCCAGGACAACCACCCTCTAGGAAAAGTACCCCAAATTTGACTTAACATCACATTGAACAAGATTGTGCTCGTTCGCTACGCTCGCTCGCCAAAATAGAATAAATATGGCCTTTAGCAAGATTTCTGCCCGGACCTGCAACAATGAAGCCCAGATAATATACCAAATTTTATTAAAAGAGAAGTGTTTGTTTTCGCTCATGCTTGCTCGCTTAATTGTTCCTCCTCCAACTTCCAACAATAAAATTTATTTTTTATCACATTAAAAAAAAAAAAAAAAACTAGTTTATATATATATTTACTATCATCTAAAAAGAATTGTTTTTGTTTTTTGGTTTGTTGTTGTTTTTTGGTGTTTTTTCTTCAATGCATGAAGGCAGGTATTCCCATGTGCAATATCAACTCTCTATTAGATGTTTTGCATGATCAACAATTAAGGGGGGCGGGGCGGAAAGGAAAACAAATATTCCAGCCGTTTGTCACACCCCCACCCCTCTCCCTCACGCACTCTACAATTATGCAACTCGTTACAAAGCTACCAGCCAATCGAGTATTAAAGGAAACTAGCATTGTGGTTTGGTCGATTTAAAAAAATAGTATGGGGTATACAATCATGTTAAGATGGATGAGAAATTCAACTGTACAATGCACCAGGGATATAATAAAATGAGCGAACCAGTCACGCAGTTCCTTGCGTGGCGCATTCGGATTCACGTTGTGCTCGTCATGAAGGAATCACGAGTTCGAACCTCGGCAGGCTAAGGGGTGTTAGAATTTAGGAAAGTATCATCGACAAAATTTTCTTTCGCTGAAATAAAGTAAGGTGAAACAGAGAGAAAATACAAGTCTTAAAGTTGTAGTCTCAAAGTCTTCAAAACGAGGATTCTTGACGCTCAAATACTGCCCTCTCTTGTCAGTCGCGCAAATCCTGACAGAACAAAATACGCGTCTGGGGGTAGTTGTCCTGGGGTAGTTGTCTGGGGGGGGGGGGGGTAGTTGTCCAGGGGGTGGTTGTCCAGGGGGTGGTTGTCCGGGGGTAGTTAGTTGTCGGGGGGTAGTTGTCCGGGGGGTAGTTGTCCGGGGGGTAGTTGTCCTTAATAGGGGGTAGTTGTCTGGGGGTGGTTGTCGGGGGGTGGTTGTCCGGGGGGTGGTTGTCCGGGGGGTGGTTGTCCTAGAGGGTGGTTGTCCTAGAGGGTAGTTGTCCTAGGGGGTAGTTGTCCTAGGGGGTAGTTGTCCTAGGGGGTAGTTGTCTGGGGGTAGTTGTCCGGAGGGTAGTTGTCCTAGAGGGTGCTTGTCCTAGGGGGTAGTTGTCTGGGGGGTAGTTATCCGGGGGTACTTGTCCTAGGGGGTAGTCGTCCTAGAGGGTGGTTGCCCTAGGGGGTAGTTGTCCTAGAGGGTGGTTATCCTAGGGGTGGTTATCCGAGGGTGGTTGTCCAGGGGGTAAGAGTCCTAGAACCGTTCTCTCTAGCACATGAACAACTTTCATTCTTCATCTATAGAGGTATCTCTATACACAATACCAAGTCTGAGCTTCCTACCAAGTTCGGATAAATTCCAATCATGGGTTTTGAAGCTGAAAATGTAAAAAGTTTATGGATGGCGGACAACTTGCCCCCCCCCCCCCCCCCCCCCCTCCAGTATGTTACCCCCACAGACCCCCTATAGGGTCACCCAGAAAAAAAATCATGAACTTTAATTTTTCGTCTATAAAGGTATCTCCATACACAATACCAAGTCTGAGCTATGCCTGGTTCTGGAGAAGATGTTTGAAATTTACATAGCTTTTACAATTGGGGGCCTTCCCCCTGGGGCCACATGTACCATTTTAGCAACTTTGGATCCCCTACCCCTAAGGATGATTCCTACCAAGTTTGGTTGAATTCTGATCATGTGTTTTGGAGAAGATCAGAATGTACATTTTGCCTGGCAGCGCCCCCCCCCCCTCCAGTATGTTACCCCCACAGGGCCCCTATAGGGCCACTCAGAGAAATTTCATGAACATTCATTCTTCATCTACACAATACCAAGTCTGAGCTATGCCTGGTTCTGGAGATGTTTGAAATTTACATGCTTTTACAATTGGGGGCCCTCCCCCTGGGCCCCCTGGGGCCACATGTACCATTTTAGCAACTTTGGGACCCCTACCCCTAAGGATGATTCCTGCCAAGTTTGGTTGAATTCCGATCATGGGTTTTGGAGAAGATGAAAATGTAAAAAGTTAACGGACGACGGACAAATTTCCATCGCAATAGCTCACTCGAGCCTTAGGCTCAGGTGAGCTAAAAAATCACCTGTATTTATTTTTCCTTTGTTTTGGAGTTGGGGTTGGAATTTTTTTTTTTTTTTTTGGGGGGGTGGTGAATAAACAAATTCCTAAAATTCAACCACGGACCAAACACTAAACCTAATATTAACCCTAAATTTAAATCTAACCTAAAACCCAATAGCAATCCTAACCCTGTTTTCTCTGACGACAAAGAGCCGGGAGAAAATATCAGATCACCTACATGTATTACCAAGGCACACGTGAGGCTCCTCATTGACTGATCACTGTCCCCCCCCCCCCCCCTCCCCCCCCCCCGAGACAGCAAGAATTGAATTTTCTAAAGCGTCCCACTTTGTTCTGTTTTTTGTAGCCCCCGATATAATATAGAGGTACACTAATTTCTGGGTTCGCTCGCTATTCAGAAGGACTGCAATTCATAGAAAACTGCTATTCATTAAACACGCGTTATGAATAGCGGTCCTTCTGAATAGCGAGGGAATTTGTCTATGGTTTGCTCGCTATTCATACAAAACCGCTATTCATTTAGTCACACGTTATGGATAGCGGTCCTTACGAGTAGCAAGGTTACCTTGTAATTTCACTGGTCCCAAGGAGTTTGTTATAACGAGGTTCCGCTCTTTAATCGCATGACCAGAATTCAAATTTACATTTAAATCCCCGACCTTTGGTTAATTCACGATAATTCTAATGGACCGATATAAATAGTTTTTTCGCTGATGAGTATCGATAGAGTTGTCGTTTATCATGTCTTCGTGAAACAGTTTTTCAGGTCCATGACATTTCCGTAGATCGCCGACAACAGTTATGACTGTCATGGAGTTGATTTGATGAAACGACCCCCAGGTCTCTATTGTTTTTTCACACTGATGAGATTCCCGATATAACGCGGTAATTTTCATGGTCCCAAGATCCTCATTAGTGAGTTTCCACTGTATTCCGCTCCCACATTCCACTCAACCCTAAAAGGGCCAGGAGATTTTGGCTATGCCACAGCCGGCCCCGGGGGGGGGGGGGGGGGGGAATCCGCACGCACGTCGTCCACAATGTAATCTACACAACTAAGTAGTCCAAGTGCTCCGAAATAATTTATGCATGAAATCAAAATTTTGCTTCAACAAAGCTCAAAAAATGCTAATTTTTGTCTAGACACTCCAGTATTCAGTTTTTTTTATG
The DNA here is from genome assembly GCA_025617745.1 of Heliocidaris erythrogramma. Taxonomy (NCBI): domain Eukaryota; kingdom Metazoa; phylum Echinodermata; class Echinoidea; order Camarodonta; family Echinometridae; genus Heliocidaris; species Heliocidaris erythrogramma. Next base: position 34,023,611 of record CM046856.1, read on the forward strand.
AAATCTGTCGGGGACACTTGGGATCATTAACAGCATAAAATAAAATTTAATCAGCAAATGTAAAAATATTCATAGATTTCTACATTTCGGCTGAAAACACATTTTGTATTGAAATCGTACATGAAATCCCGTTTTTGAGCAATTTTTGGTCCGACGTGCAAGTAAGAAATGTAGATTAACTTCGGAACCGCATGCCCGGACATCGCGAATTTGGTCTCAAAAGATACGCGAGATTCGAAAGAAAAATATGAAACACCACGGCGACTGCTTTGCGGACATATCGCGATAAACGTCTGGGGAGGGGAGTGGATTCCACCCCCCAGCCCTTTTAGGGTTAAATGCACGCAAATGGAAACCATTTCCGGAGACAATTGTAGACATACCTTGTTCCAGCCAATATCCAACACTAGCCAAAGTGAGAACTTCAACCCTGGGAGGGTTGTATGCACCCACATTTGTAACCCCTATGGAGAAATTTGCCCTAGGCATTTTTGTCCTTTGAAGTCCCCAAACTTTCCATTAGCACCAAGGGCATTTCATACAATCATGATTTCGGGCATCTCTCTTGATCACAATTCCTTTGCATTCCTTTTCCACCAATACACACACATGCATTCAATTCACTCACTTTCTCAACATCCTTTCAAAAAACTTTTATGCCATTCCTCCCCCCCCAAAAAAAAAAAAAAAACATTTTTGATAGTGGAAACCCCCTATAAAAAGCTTTGATAAACAAGTTTCCTGATAAGGTAGTTTTCATGGTCCCAAGGTCCTGATAATATCAAGGTAGTTTTCATGGTCCCAAGGTCCTTGTTACAGGGAGTTTCACTATAGTCGGAAACACAAGCCCATTAGCCACCCTATCACAAAATCATTTTCCAAATTGATCAGCCACAAGTTATTTTTATGGAATATTTATTTCCAAGGCATGCACTTGTTTTCCATTTACATACAAATAAAATACTAAGAAATTTTGTAGTTGAGCAAATATTAAGTAACCATTTAGTCCATACATACCTTACTTGAGAGCACATAAAACTTGCAATGATCACTTGCACTGAACTATTGTCAGATATGGGGGTTTTTCCATCTCAAATACAACACACATGTAAATTAATCTGAAGACTTGATTAACCCTTTGAAGACAGGAATTTGCCTGTACATTAGCCATATGTGACTGAAAAAAATTATTAAACTTAAAAAACCTCCGGCACCCACCTTCGGTGGGCGGAGGCATAAAAACTTCCAGTACTTTTTTTTAAACTGAAATCTTAACCATGCATTGACACCCAGCATGAAGTTTAAACAACCCTCACCTTTTTGGGGTTTAAACTAAACTTGGTACAGCACACATTGTGTGATAAGCTTTTTTTTTTACACGCAAGTTCAATTACAGATATTCAATAAACATAAATGTCCCCTCCGTTTTTTTTTATTCATCTTTCATGGGATATTCATGTCCAAAGCACTATGGAGCATTAATTTTCTATGTATTTTTTTTCTTTCTCTCAACATGTTTGATGTAACAGTCTATCTTGAATTAACTTGATAAAAAGGTGCTGCTAATATAAGAGCAAACACTTTCTTCCTATGTTATCTGTCATGGAGGAAGAATCTGTTAAAGTGTGATATTCTCTGAGTTTTCATTTTTTCAAGAAGCATAGGCAAACGAAGGCTTGCAGTGATTCCTTTGAGCTCATTAGTGTGGGGAAGTAGGAGTGGGTACATGTTGCAGCCTTGGGATGCAGAATGCCATCATTTCTTCTTCTGAGCCTTCTGGGCAGACTTGGTAGTCTTGCCACCAGTTGAGTCTGCCTTTTCCACAGACTTCACCACACCAACGGCGACAGTCTGCCTCATGTCACGGACAGCGAAGCGTCCAAGAGGGGGAAATTCCGAGAAAGTCTCGACACACATCGGTTTAGAGGGAAGCAGTGTGGTGATGCAGGCATCACCATTCTTCACGAACTTGGGATTCTCCTCCAGAGTCTTGCCTGATCGACGATCCAGCTTCTCATGGAGTTCAGAAAACTTGCAGGCAATGTGAGCAGTGTGACAATCCAAAACCGGGCTGTAGCCGGCATGAATCTGGCCAGGGTGGTTCATGATAATGACCTGCATTAAGAAAATAAAATAAAGGAGAATCATCAGATGTGCATTGCCATTCTACTTAACTGCACTCCGGTTTTCAGAGTTTTTGAACACTAAGACAAGGTTATATTTGTGCTCGTGCAAACACCCTTGTTCATTTTGTGTCATGATCTTTATCCCTGAATGTATTGGGGTATTTTTGAGCTCCTCTCTGACTGACCTGACTGTGACCCAACCCCACCCCATCTCTGCCACATGTCAGATCACTGCAAACTTTAGCACAGACCTAAAGCATTGCATATAGAACACAAATTAATCATTATTTCTTGTAAATCTTAATTGTTTTATAATTCATGCAAATGATATGCATGAGCATACTTTTTCATTGATAGAGTAAAGAAAGGTTGAAGCGATTATTTTTTATGCAAGTAGTAGTTCTTCATAAACCTCAAAAACATTAACAGAAAATTAAATTAATATTCTGCAACTGTTCCATAATCTGTTTTATCAATTTCTATGTATTTAAAAATTAACTCTTGCATTGTTTTTAACGTTTGATGTCTGAGGGTGCTATCTGAACTTTAAAATTAGTACGAACAATTGATTAGACTAAAGAGGAAATTTTGATTTAGGGAGGAAAAGCAGTTTTCCATTCCTATTGTACTCAAGACTTTGCCGCGTTTTCAGGCTGACACAAGGTCACATGACTCGGCAACAGAACAACCAATTTTTGTAAACTTTGTAGATGACATGGAGCAGTTCTTTATACAAGGGAAACTCGACATAAGGCCGGCTATAACGAGCACATTCTCAGTCCCAAATTTACTTGTAATTCTATGGCACAAACCTTTATAGCGAGGTCGGCTTTAACGAGCTAAATCTCATGCCTCTAAAACAATGGTAATTTCACTGCACCACAAGTGGACAAAAATTCAGTTGAATCTGCGCGCACACACATGAGCATATAGTATAGAGAGGTGCGTCTTTTTAGTCATATTAAACACAGCGCAGGCGTCTTTATTTGTTTCACACACAGTGCAGGCAGCGTCTTTTTATCCGTATCACAGCGCAGCAAACGTCTTTTTATTCATATCACAGCGCAGGGAGACCTCCCCCTGAAGTGTGAATGAGGTTTTTTTTAATACTAAATGAGTTGCACTACGCTGACAGTACAGGCGCAGTCCCGATATTCAATGCAGAAGTGTGATGGACTTGACTCTAGTCGGTAACTTTTTCAAATTTTGTTGAAAAGAGAAAGGAATAACGTTTAGTGCAGAATACTTTCGATTGGCCCAACTGACAATTGTCTCTAGGGCCTGAAAAAAAATTGGGGGGAGGGGGCCTTGGCAGAGATCAGAGAGGCCTAGGAGCTCCCCTCCCTGTCAGACAGCCCAATACAGTAAGGGAAATACAGTAAGAGGAAATAGGGAAATAGTTTTCCAGTATTTTTGTGAATTAATCTATTAATTATTCATTTTCAGGATGTAAGATCACAACAGTACACACAATTTTCAAGAACCTGCTAAAACATGTGCATGACATGAAAGTGGAAAGTCACATAAGTGGGCAGTAAATACCTTTGCCTTGCCAAATGCACTAACAAATTTCTGCTTCTTTGACACCCAGTCTTTGAAAAACCTATGGTAACCTATTATCCATTTGTCATTCATGAACTTCATCCACATACCTGAGCCTTGAAGGATTTGGCCGCAACAGGAGGGACGTTCTTGCTGTTTCCAGCAACGTAACCACGCTTGATTTCCTTGACCGAGACGTTCTTGATGTTGAAGCCAACGTTGTCACCAGGTGCAGCTTCGGCCATTTGTTCGTGGTGCATCTCCACAGACTTCACTTCAGTTGAGAGATTGTTGGGGGCAAATTGAATGACCAAACCAGGCTTGATAATACCAGTTTCAACACGGCCCACTGGAACAGTACCAATACCACCAATCTTGTAGACATCCTGAAGGGGTAGTCGAAGAGGCTTATCTGTTGGTCTCTCAGGCAGAAGAATGGCATCTAGGGCATTGTAGAGGGTCTTTCCACTGGCATTGCCGTCCTTGCGTTCAATAGCCCATCCCTTGAACCAGGGCATCTGTCAGGGGGGAAAAGCTCATATATGAGTGTCTGAAGAGTAGAAAACACCACTTTATCAAAACCTAGTTACTTTTTCAAGTTAATCAGGAATTCTGATAACCATAAGAAATTGATTCCAACAGAATCAAACATCAGATTTCATGAAAATTGACACCTTTGACTTACTTAGTCAAAAATCTATGGTAATACATACTAGAATCAAGTTTTAAGCTCATGCCTGAAGTGGGACGTACAGACAACCTGAAAACATGCCTCTGGCACCGCCTTCAGTCGACATAGGCATGGAAATATGTGTCCCTCTTATCTGCGAAAATATTGGCTTCTACAGTAGTTGCCAGCTTTGCTAACTGATAGCACACAGTATAAAGTACATTCAAAGTATTAAATGTAGTAACTCAACTCACATTGTCTGATGGCTCAAGCATGTTGTCGCCATTCCATCCCGAGATTGGGATGAAGGGCACAGCCTTGACGTTGTAACCGACCTTCTTGATGTAGCTCTGTACCTCCTTGACAATTTCTTTGAAACGTTTCTCCTCGTATTTGGGAGCAGTACTGTCCATTTTGTTGACAGCAACAATGAGCTGCTTGACACCCAGAGTGTAGCAAAGCAGGGCATGCTCACGTGTCTGGCCATCCTTGGATATACCAGCCTCAAACTCTCCCATACCAGCAGCAATAACCAACACAGCACAATCAGCCTACAAAAAAACACATAAAACAATGAATTCTCAACTGCACGCAATCGAAATTTATGTCTCCGCCCTTGCCAGATCAGAAATGTATTGCACATTCATGTTGATTTGTTTCGTTTCTGATCGAACCAGAATAAAAAGCCTCTAATAACATGTTGACCTCTTTGACATTTGAACTTCAAATGAGAAAATACAAATGTCTTTTACTGGAGACTGAATTGTGGGATGAGTTTTCAGCTTATATGCATGATATGCATATTGCATTGCACTGTGGGTACATTGACAAGATAATGCACTTAAAGAGTCCCTATGTAGTAGTATAACACACACACACACATGTGAATGCACGAAATGTACAATGGACAAATTCAGACTGGTTGGCAGGTATGGGTGCACCAGTGTTCGACCGGAGCAAAGCTGTCAATCCCCAGTTTACAAAATAACCAATATGAACAATTAGACAGATTTTACGTCATTCTTATTCTTTGTTTTAGGGATGGCACCATTTTGGCACCATTTTGGCACCCTTTGTATTAAAAGATGTATTGAAGTTGCCAGTTATATCAGAAGTTAGTGAAACTTCTAACATATATTCAAAATACAGATACATTTCATTTAAGTTATCAGATTACTAATCATGATAAGTTATGCAAAATATTGAGATTTCCACAAGGATGACATTTAAGCGTGTATTTCATTTGATTAAAACTTTTTAATTCTTCAGTTTTTCCATAGGAAGTCTGATTGAAATTGTTACTGTATCCATATGTATCCCAGGTGCTTGTTAATGCCAAGCCATGCTTATAAAACTAATCCATCTTTATCCATCTCATTTTATTTCACCTGTGAGGTTCCAGTGATCATGTTCTTGATGAAATCACGATGTCCTGGGGCGTCTATGACAGTGACCTGGTACTTCTCCGTCTCAAATTTCCAGAGGGCGATGTCAATGGTGATACCACGTTCACGCTCAGCCTTCAGCTTATCAAGAACCCAGGCATATTTGAAGGATCCCTTTCCAAGCTGTTTGCAAAAAATAAACATTAACCAAAGCTTGGCAAAAATGACCGATCTAATTTTACTTAATGGGCAGGTTCATGGTATACTCCCTTGAGGGTCAAACGATTCTCTAGTAATTAAAATGTGACATAGATGGGCTTGTATGTTTAAAACATGATTATTCCCATAGACTTTTTACATGGGTAATCCATGTATATAGTCTAGATGGGAATTATCAGTTTTGGAACTTTCGCCGCTGCCCCCTCCCCCCCCCCCCCTTTTTCACAAAATGTCAAATTGGATAGTTTTGTGCCTATAATATTTTAGACTTTTGCTAGGGTGTCAATATATGCAGAATTGATATTATTGAGTTTATTTTACAAAAAATTGCCATTTTTACTATAGTTACTGTAAAACAAGCTGCATTATTACTATAGTTACTGTCAAACAATAACATTCGCGACATGAAAGTGACAGCCATTTTCACAGCAAGAAATTTTTGCCATTTGCAAAAATTAAATGTCGATTATACATTTTTTTTTACGGCATGCAACTTTCGCGAATCTGAACCACTCAAAATTTGCGACCATTAAATTCATGCAAAAGTTTGATCTTACAGTAGGCATAATGTAGTGTTCAGGTAATTGTACAAACCTCAGCAGCTTCCTTCTCAAATTTCTCAATGGTACGCTTGTCGATTCCACCGCACTTGTAGATAAGATGACCTGTGGTGGTTGACTTGCCGGAATCTACGTGACCGACAACCACGATGTTGATATGCGCCTTTTCCTTACCCATGATGAACTGTTAATGGTCCAGATGACTTTCAGATAGAAGTGGCAACTGTAATAATGCTGGAAAAGAAAAAAATCTGGAATGAAGATCAAAAAGTACAAGTCTGTGCTGACCAAACTTTCAACCTTTGTCATCTTTTATGTTCCCAATGTGCATTGTAATTGTTTATAATCATGAAAATCAATTAAACATGAATTTAAAAAAATAAGGTATTTAAAAAAAAAAGGAATTTATGCCGCGCCCCTTGCCAGATCAGAAATATATTGCACATTTCATGTTGATTTGTTTTAAATTTTGATTGAACCAGAATAAGCCTCTCATAGGTACTTTCCGCATGACTGTCTTTCTTTTCAAGGAGAAATATCACTGAAGGTGATGATTAATACCCCCTCCCCGTGGCAACAGCCTTTCTTGACTTTTGGTCGAAAACTGAGGAAGTAGTTCGATCCGCAAGATTTTTCCCTCATTTACTGCCATAGATATGCCGTTTCCATGGCAACGCAGCTTGCTACACATCAAAAAAATATGTTGTACACATCTTCCCAGTAAGACCAATGAGTCTACCAAATTTCATGACTTCCGGTCAAAAACTGAGCAAGTAGTTCGATCCGCAAGGTGTTTCCTTGATTTTCTGCCATAAATATGCCGTTACCATGGCAACGCAGATTCCGACTCATCCGAAAAATATGTCTTGCACATCTTCCCACCAAGACCAATGTGTGTACCGAATTTCATGAGCTTTGGTCGAAAACTGAGAAAGTAGCTCGATCCGCAAGATTTGCAACAGACCGACCGACCGTTGACCGATTCCTATATACCCCCTTCAAACTTCGTTTGGCAGCGGGGTATAATGATACAATAAAGGCCTATAAGAGCCTGAAATACTTCCATTGCAGAAATGGTCATTTCTTATGCTGAAATGTCTCGTCACATTTCCCTTTGATGTGTGCTCACTCATGCATTACTAATTGGATCATATTCATACTTAATTACTTGCCAACATTTGAAATCTAAAAAGAGGGACAAATATGGCAGGGGGTCCGGCAGGGTTCAGGGGCAACGGCCCCTTGAAGCTGAAAGAAAATAGCACTATGGAGGGCCATTAGAGGCTTAAAATGACACCAGAAACACGTAATATACATTCTCTACACACATGGAGAAACAACTTATCAAAGACCACTGCAGACCTTAAATCAGCATCGCCAACTCCAGAGTCCAAGGTTGATTTTCAAAAACATAAATATCCATGTAATAGAACTAGAAATTTTCAAAAACATATACATGTACATGTAATAGAACTAGAAGGCAAATTATACAAGTGTCAACAATACTGCATGACCTGCTACACTGTACTGGTTTGATAAAATGCTTTAGATTTATTTTTGGATTTCATTTTTTTTTGTTGAAAATCTATTATAAATGAGAACTTACACATGCAAAATGAAAATTCAACGCCTTTTGTGCTTGGCTTTATGAAAGGAAATCGTCTTTAAACTTCTGTGACCGTTTTCCACTCATTTTGATCAAACCCTCTCCAGTTTACAGCCAATCCGCAGGTCCCCAAAAAGCGCGCTATTGGTCAGGATCCAGCAATATGTAACCAATGTACACACTTTGTCTTTAAAAAATTAAATTCCAGCATTCCGATTGGTTACCACCACGCAATATTGGTTAAAAAGTGGTAATAATTCTGTGAAAACGGAATGGTTGACAGCTCTGTACGAGTACCAATTTTGAAGTTCATACCTCAAATGGTTCGAGATATCGTGTTACAGGCCTTCATTTTTGAGGAGCGCGATCGCGCTGGCGCTCCTACCGCGCTCCTCAAGCCATAGTCAGGAGCACTAACGACAGCGCTCCTTATTTGTTGCAAATACAACTCGGAGCAACTCGACTTGAAAAATCATTTTTGTGTACCGTACATGTATACGAAAATACAGTGTTGTCTATGACTTCCGGGTTTGAGCTATCGATACACGTAATGTTACAGTCCCACCGACGAAACCTACCCCAAACTGATCGATGGTACATGTACGGTATATCATTCAAATAACGCAAGTTTCGATCGCTCTTCCGTCGTGTGACTGGGTCGTGTGACTGCGAAAACATGTTTTATTCGCATGCAGCGGTGCCCACGTAGCGTACAGGCCATGCAAAACGCATGTAAGCACAGCACCGATCTCTATATGTGGGGCAATGTACTAACGCTTGCTGAACTGCGCACCGGCTTTGTCAAGATCGTGGATTTAACGGAATTATTTCGCGAAACTAGAGAGGATTTGATCAAAATGAGTGGAAAACGGTCACAGAAGTTTAAAGAGCATTACAAACAACGATTTCCTTTCATAAAGCCAAGCACAAAAGGCGTTGAATTTGCATGTGTAAGTTATATTTTATAGGCCTAGGCTAATTATAATTTTAACTTTTTAACAAGTTGGTTTCCAGCAATGCAATTTGTCAGGAATGTTTCTGAGCTATCTGTCTAGCTTGTGTGTGTAAAAATCAATATGATCCAATTTAGTATATAATGCGTGAGTGAGCACACATCAAAGGGAAAAATGTGACGAGACATTTCAGCATAAGAAATGAGCATTTTTGCAATGGAAGTATGTCGCGCGAGGTTAGTTTTGTTTGAACTTTTATTGAAGCCAGGTATTCGTTTTTTTTGCTGTAAATTCCTTTTTATTTTTGCCATCATGATGATGATTCCTTTTTTGGTTGCACAAGGTTGACAGCTCTGCCAAATCGTGAAATCGAAATACGGAATTCCAAATTCATGGAAACTTGGCATTTTAGCACCTTTTTATTTAATTGAGCTCCTCAAAAATCTCGGGAGAGTGATTGTAAGGAGCTCAATTGAGCTCCTCGAGAAAATAAGGAGTGTGATTTATGGAGCTCCACCCAAATTCTAAACGTGAAGGCCTGGTGTTAAGGCCAACACATGAAATTTCAAAAATTGGCCTTTGTGACCTTGATCTTTGCCCTATGTACCCAAAATCTAATCGGATCTTCCTATGGAGATCCACACTAGCACCAAGTTTAAAGTTCATACCTCATGTGGTTCTGAGTTATCGCAAGAACAACAAATTACTTAAGTGTACCAACCACAAGATTTTGCTATGTAATGGGTTCTATGTTGCAATACTACATCAAAACTAAAAGCTTCTAATACTTCTATAAAAAGATATTGCAAGCTTAAAGGGAGAGTAAACACTGGACTTTTGGCCTACTGAGAGTGTTAAGAGCACAATTCTTGACATTACTGTGAAAATTTACCTCTTATGAACGCTTGAAGGTGGAGATATTCACACTTTTGTGAGCAATGATCGTCTGCTACAGCCTGCTATCGGGGGTCGCCATATTGTTGATTCACCCGCGCTATGATGACGTTTTGTCTGACAATATAGTCTCGATGTTTCAGAGCTGTTGCGTTCTCAGCTGTTCGAATACAAAGCGTCCTGTGCAAATCGCCGGCTTTTTGTTTCTCGGTTCTCCGATTACCATTTTGAAACGCGTAATAATGGCGGCATCTGGGTACTTCTGGTCCGAGAGGTCCGACAAAACGTCTCAGGGCGGGGCTTATCTGTTCAAAATGGCGACTCCCACGATCGATATAGGACCTTCTAGCAGACAAAATGATATTTCTAACTACTTGTTGACGCCGTTAGGGGGGCCCAAATGTGTAGAAATTCGACATATATAATCAATGTGCCCTTCAACTAAATCGCCAGGATTTACTTTCCCTTTAAATATATTCTCAATAGACAAGAAAAAATACTTGGAAATTTGTTAGTTATGATTAAGAACTAATCAAGCAAAAAAATAATCCTACTGCAAATGCGCATTTGTTCTAGTTGCAACAGAGAATTGGCTGTTACCAATTTGTCTAGTGATTTTCACGGTTTCTCCATTTTTTCATGCCACTAAAAAATTCATAACTTTCTTATTAGTTGTCCGATTTTCCTCAAACTTTTTTTGATCTGTTGGTCTGATCTTTTAACATTACCATTCGTTTGAAAAATGTTAAGTTATTACATTTTGATATGGAAATTGAACATTAGTTGACTTATTTTATTGGCAAAGTCATAACGTGTACATGGGTGCTTGTTCGAAAAATTGTCTTGTATGCAGTTATCAAAAATGAGTTGGTTTAATTTTACCAATTCACTGCCGTCCTTGTAACCAAAAAGCAAGAAATACTGGGCTCCACAGGGAAAGTCCACCTCGTTTGTTGGTTTTAATAAATGCAGAAGGAACAGATTTGTGAAAGTTTGAGAAAAATCTCAATCTCAATTACTTTGGGACAGTTTCTTTCACAATATAATCGCATGACTAGAACTCAATTTTATCTTTAATGAATTCAAATCCTGAACTTTATTTTTCAGACTGTTTAAACTCACCAATCTGTTTTTGTTTCAGATCAACTTACTGTTCAAGTCAATCAAACTTTTGTAAACAGCTGATTTGTTTGAAAGCAGAAAAGTTCGAAAGAAATCGGACAAAGAATAAGTTGGTTAAGAATGTTTGAAAAGTGTGATCACTACATCTATGACAAATTGGCAATTTGGTGAATCGATTGTGATGTATTTAGGTCAACACTCCTGTTTGTCGTACACCAAAGTATAATTAAATTCTGGGTTTTCTCCCGAGTGCCTTTTCCCTCTGGGCAGTTATCAAAATATATATACAAGAGAAAGATCCTACAGAGTTATACATTTTGTGTGTTGGAGCCAAAGGGAAAGTTGACTGCCATCACAGTGATCGTACAGATTCGGCCAATTTGAAATTGCCATAGGCCTATGTGTAGTGATTACAACTTTCAAAAAGTCACAACTTTCTTCCAATTCTATTCAACTTTCACCAATATTCTAATTTTCTGCTTTCACACAAATCAAATTACAAAGGTTGGATTGCCCTTTAAGGTTGCATTTCCCTTTAACATCCTTCAATATAGTTTCAACCAAATTCTATCGGTAGTTTGGTTTGAATTAAAAACTTTCATTTACTACCATTTACTATCATTCCCAATTTACCAGAACAGAACACAAGATGGCACAAAAACCATGAAAACAGCTAACAGATTTGGCCAACCCAGAAGACATCTGCACAAACCTGACAATCACCAATGAAAAATTCAATTTTGCTTCTCGTCACTAACAGACTAATAAAGAGACAAAGAAATCAGAATACATTGACTGGCGTTACTGGACCAGGCGATCACAAACGCCTTCGACACACTGTAATGCCAATGGCATGCCATGCCCAACGTGCACATCGGCCCATGGCCATGCCGGTATTGCCTTTTGGTATTGCATTGCACAATATGTTGAAAAAAAAAAATCGGGCACAAGGGTGTGGCAAAGTGCCACCAAAAAATTAAGGAAAAAATTGTAACTAAATACTGAAGTTAAAACGTATCAATAAGGATGTTGAAATAATTATTAACCTCTTGATCTCTTGTCATGAGTGAGCAATTCGTAACGACACGATGACATATTTGGTTCCAGACGCTCAATTGCGAATGAATGACACATACTATACACGTGGCGTGATGGCCGCCGAACGAACAAGGGATAATTGGGCACTAACATCGCACTATTACACGCAAATAACACAAAAACAAGCCAGTTACACCACACAAAACTACCACATATGAATTCTTCAGTATCAATACCACAATATTCTACATGAAGATAATGAATTGTCAAGGAGAAACGTGAAAAAAGAGTATTTCAAACTTCTAAATGCTGGTGTGAAACTGAAAAGACATCTTACCTCTCGGCGTGTGCAGAGCGAAAAGGATGTCTAAGGTAAAATGGCTGCTGCGAGAGCTAGAGCCGCCCGGCGACTCAGATCACATGCGCAGTCGACAATGCAAATGATAGTGACGTCATGCGACAAAGGCGGATATCAAGATGGGACTTGGAAAATGCAATGAGTCAGTTAGTCCGGGGGTACGGGTTTGGTCATTACATACTACAAAAAGACAAATATATAGTTCAGGAGCGAAAAGAGCGAATAAATTTTAGTCGAATTGTATATATAAAGGGTATACATGTGCAGTATTGGTTGTGGGTACAGAAATATATCAAGGCTACTATATAGTCGAGCAGATTAGTGAAGAAAATCGATGGAATTGTACGCTCTTTTCATAAAAGCATGAAATTTGGCATGTAGGTAGAATTTTTTATGCCGAATAATTTTGGATATGGGGCCAACAAAACTTTGGGCCCTGGGGCCCGTTGTGCCCATTAAAAAAAAACACGGCCCTCTCAGGGTCTTTCCTCTTCAAAGTTGATAAAATCAAATTTAATTTGATTTAATGAAATATCACGTAAGTAGTACATTGGCGGATCTGGGGGGCACTTCTGGCCCGTCCCCCCCCCCCTTTTTTTTGAAGAAAAGTATGCAATTTTACCATAGAAGATCCGCCGTTTTGTCGATTGTGCCCCACCCCCCCCCCCCCCCCCCATGACATGTGAAAGTGGAGAGAGGAAATGAAGGTAATGAGTTGAAATGTATAATAAACAGGCAAAATGTAAACAAAGGAGTATGGGACAGCAAAATGTAAAACAGCAAAGTAAAATACATACTGAAAAATTCAACTGTTACATTATTCTTGGTCAGATTTCTTTCAAACTTTCATCATTTTTTTTTTTTTGTGATCTTATACACAAATCAACTGATTACAAAGTTTGGATAGGTATTGCAGATTGCAGGTGTTTATAAAGACTACGGATATTAATTGGCATCTTTATAAATCTTACTAGGGCCTATCTCTATAGGTTGTTTCAAGGACATCATCAGTTTTGTCCTTTATCAGTATGGCCACGAAGTGCAGTTTTATCAATACTTGTTTTGCATCTGATTATAGGTTTATTTTGGCATAACATTTGTAAGAAACCAGTACTATTTTGCTTCATCAGGATATTAATTTATATTGTTTATCAATAACTTTCATAAAAAGAGAAACGTGTTTTAAATGTTAGATTGATATTTTCTGTCAATAGAAATTTTCAGCATATCAGTATTATAAATTCCACACTTTTATACCAAGTTATAAGGTTCCAGATAAACGTAAACTTTAAAATGCCAATAGTCACATCTTATATCACAACGGAGGACATTTTGAATGTGACGGCCATCATGAAATGAAGTGACCCAACTATTCTGCCTATAAAAACTAGCTTGCAAATAGCTTTGATTTAAAGGCATTTTAACACGCACTTAACACGGACTAATTTAGAATTAGCGGATGATTCGCGCGTATTTTATAATCTTTGTTGCCTTTTTTTAAAAGCAATTTATATTTACATGTTTACATTTATGCAACAATTTCCATGCACATGCATGGCCAGCACAGCCCTTGATCCTCACCTTATGAAAACTTTTTCGAGGCTTATAAAATTATGTTAACTGGGAGAAACAGGAAAATACAGGGATAAGTGGAGGAAAAGGAAGGAGTGAGCATAGTAATCTTGGTTCCATATCTTAACCATGCTGAAACGCAAACACAATGGGCACATATCCCCGGCCCCTCATTAGTGAAAACTAAAAGAGAAAGAGATTGAGCAAGGACCTAACGTGAAAGGAATACGATACGCCCCCCCCCCCATGGAATTGTTCTCTAGCTGTTCATCTACCGAGTCCACCCTCGACACCCCCCCCCCCCCATTGCTGGACCAATAACGCTATATATGCCACCGTTCGAAACTTCGAATGTTAAAGAATATAGTTTGCTTACTATACTACATTCCCTTTTCCTGTATCGAATTACGATATCGAATTACGGTACATTGCCTATAACAAGTCGACCAAAATATCGTGCAACATTGCATGTTCTGATAGGGACAATTACATAACATCTACGCGCGACTCCTAAACCACGGAGTTCTGCACTTCTTACCATATAGCGGTCAGGGGCGGATACAGGATTTTCAGAAAGGGGGTTCACACTGAGGAACCCTCCGTTTGACGAAGCCAAACGGCCATCTAGGGGGTCCGGGGCATACTTTGTCAGCCAAAATGGGGGGGGGGGGGGGGGGGGGGCGCACGCCCCTGGCGGTAGGGTCCGAATTCTTCTATGAACGAGATTTTAGTCGTCGAGGTGTACCGATGAATAACATCACAATTTCATGGAAAATTGCCCTATATAAAACCATTTATGGAAGTGCGTCTATATCTGATATTGATCAGTAGCCGTATGGTTACTTTACAGATAGGCCAAATTTTGTGGTTTTAGACAAAAGTGCACAATATTTCAGCTGCGCCGCCGTACTTATATATAAACAGGCCGTTTGAAAATTGCTGAGAATCAGTTCTAGTACTACAGAGCTCATAAATAGGTAAAATTGTTTCATGAAATTTTTGTCGGGGGGGGGGGGGGTGGGCCCCGCCAAAACAATGTTAAATTGCATCTATAGCGAGAGAGCGTAGCGATCGACAAGGCGAGATTATTTCGATTTGAGAATTTGAGAAATCAGTTGCATTTTACTTTTTTAGAGCACGATATACTCTATAGCTAAACAATACAGATTTATTGCCGATTTATTGCCTATATAAAATGTTGTATTTCAAGGTGCCTGCAGTAGGGCCAGAAATTACATTTTGGGGCACTTAGTCCCCTTCCCCTCACGGCCTGCGTAAAGTCCGATTTCAGACATTTCAACGATGGCCCTTTCCAAATTTCATCACAACAGATTGTAGAGCATGCTGCAGGGCCCCGGGGGCCGGTACGGCGCGTATTAAAAGGGGCGGAGCTTACATGGTTGCATAATTATGCTCCTAGGCTCAGTTAAAGATTTCGTAAAGTTTTACAGCATTTTAATTTTTTAATTATTCATCATTTTTAACATTTTTAGCTATAATCAAATGAATTACACTAAGCTAGATAAATAATGAAAAGCATTGTGTTTAGAATAATATCTATACTTAATCAAATATTTAAACCCTTTTTCATTAAAAAAAGTGTAAGTCTTGTAGTCTTGAAAGTCATACGTGCACAACACATGAGTGCTAGCCGCCCATAATTATGCCGCTAGCTAGCATATCCGCATGCATCACTATGCATGCATTCGTTTATTTTTTACCTTTTTAGTTTTTTTCTTGGTAGCTAGCTTGGTATCATATCGGAGACAGAACACCTGCTGAAGAAAATGGCAACTGGTAAATCTCTTCGCGTACTCAAACTATTGCAGGATGTCGGCAAAGCATCGTAAGTTTTGGTCAAACTCAAATTCAATTTCAAAGACAAAACAGTGATTCCCTGAATTGCCTGTCAATCATGCCTGTCACTGGTATTAATAACAGTAACAGTAATTTCTAATCTAAATGTTACTGACTAATACTAGATTGGTGGTTTCGATTTTGTAGACGGTGAAACTAGTAGTAGTAGAAATAACAGTTGAGAGTTATTAGAAATAGAATTAGAATTGAAAGGAATGGTTGACGAGATGAGTCAAATAGAATCCGAATACCTCTCTCACTCTCAATCTCATCTCAGTCTCTGCCTGTCCGCCTGGCTTAAAAGCACTGACTAAGTCCACTATCATCTATGCCTAACTTTTTTGTTATGCCTGGCAAAATGTATGAGGTACCTCACCCCAACCCGTAATTTAAAAAATGAAAAACAAATACTAGTTTAGACCGAAATTTTCTGTCTCTCGTTCGTTAGCCTCTTATTTGGATAGGGTCGGCCATTCACTTAGAGACAGAAACGCTCCATTCACTCGCCTGTGCAAACTCACTGTCAACCGCTTGACAGTAGGCATGTGGTTTTTGTAAATCGTATTATTCACATTTTAACAATATTTGTGTAAATTAAATAGATTAGGCCTAGGCTGTATACTTAAACGAACATGTTCAACTTACCAATTTGACTGTTATTCCTTTTAATGCTCCTTTTTCAGGTAATTCAGGGTCCAAGGTTTTCTCCGTTTGAAAATCTTCCAGCCGTATTCAAACGGTATAGTGTGTGAGTCAATGGGATTCGGTTTGCACAGGCGAGTGAATGGAGCGTTTCTGTCTCTAAGTGAAGAGCTACGAACGAGAGACGAAATTTTTGCGTCAAATACTAGTTATACACAGAATGTAATGATCATCATAATTATAATATAATGCACTCACTTGATTTTTGAAATAATCCATTAGTTTACAGCAAATTAACCCCGTTTTGCCATATTGTTGGATTATCGCTAACTCCAGGGAGCTCCAACGCTGCGCGTTGGAGCTTCAGCAGGTACAAATAACCAAAGTCGACATCGCCCATAGAGTACCGAAGTGCTGACGTCATATTCGCTCGTCGTCCAGGATACTGGTTCCAAGCAACAGCCCGCGCTTGAGGTTCACCGCGAAGTCATTCGAGCAACGGGCTGGAGCGGGCAATTTCAGTGTTTGGCGCTGGTGTGATCACCACGCCATTGTTTAGCACAAAATTGTTTAGAACCAGCAACCTTGACAACTTGGCCGGTATGACGTCACACTTCGGTAATCTATTAGTATGGCGTTACTAGTAATACTAATAGTATATATCGTTTGCCTCGAATCACTTGCGATAACCTAATAACCAAAGTCGACCTTCGCCCATTAGTATGGCTAGCATTGCTTAATTTCGGCAGGTAAGATAGAAATTTGTACTTACATTTCAAGAGAATTACTGTAAATATCTAGGAGGCTCTTTGATTTTACGATTTAACAATTATTTCGATGAAAAAAATGGAATTTCCTCGCCGAGCGAATCTTTCCCCATACTGTACCGTCGATTCAAATGACTCGTCGCACGGTGCGTAATGTGTACCGTTGCTGGCTCGATCACTCAGTGCGATCGAATTATTTGAATCGATGGTACAGTACGGGGAAAGATCGGCTCGGCGAGGAAATTCCATTTTTTATCATCGAAATAATCGTTAAATCGTAACATCCATTTGAGGCGAACGAAATATACTATTAGTATTACTAGTAATGTTATAGTGAACACGCGCACGTACATATGTCCAGCTCAGCCATGTCAGCAGCGGAGCTCTGCACTGATAAATTTGTTTCACCGTATTTCGGTAAAAATATCACAAATACCATGTTAAGATAATCTCACAAACCTTAAACTGCAAAAAAATTCATAAACTTTCGTGAAGGAGGATGAATTTTACGATTTGAAAAAAAAAAGCAAGAATATTATATCGAGAACGATCTTTTCTCCCATGTTGAAGCACTACTGCGCGTGCGCAATGGTGATTGGCACTCTGAGTCTGATTTTCGAGGGACCAGCACTGAGAAAAGATTTGTGACAATCTACCACATTTTTAAAATTTTCATGTAAGTATGAGTACTTTGGCCAAAGCAAAAGTAATGCACATGAGTGTAGCTCCTCCGCGACGAGCCAAATATTTGTAGCACCATAGGGAAACATGATGTAACGATGGACCCCAAGGTATTACAAGGTAAGATTTGTGTAGTCCCTTATATACAAGTTACACATGCCAGGTAAAAAAAAAACCCTGATCACACCTGCCGATCTTAGTTGATCCTGGAAGGTAACCCTTTAGCAAACTCCAAGCAGGCACGCCGGAAGCAGTTTTGGATTGGAGGGGCAAACCTTCCAGGGGGCCCTCACTTTTCATGGAAAGGGGGACTCATGCTCATGATGCTGTTACTTTTAATAAAAATAAAACCTCGCGCTTTCTTATATCTTCTCACAACACGCACTCCAATACAATACCAATAAACAAAATAATTGATTATATAACAACTTTAATAATAGTAATGATAGTGATAATGACAATAATAATCATATGATCATATGAATCAAAATGGTAAAACGTTTACAAATCTTTTTCGATGATGGGGCCCAACGTCAATAGGGTAGTAATGCTTTTTACTTTAAAAAAAATCAAAGAAATTGAACGATAGTAAAATCAAGCAGGGACATAATAGAGTGTATCTAAAGGTTTGGAGTCTCTTGAAAAGACAATAAAACAAAACTTAATAAAAAACAGCAAAGAATATGAAATTACTTCATCATAAGCATAATGTCAGATGGAAAACTTTCTTGAAATTTGGAAAGAGTTGAATGCAACACAGTCTGGCAGACTGCATGGTTCAAATAGGTTACAAAGATAATTACTCATTAGATGTGATTGGATGTGATTCTTATTACTACAATTTATTTGTAAACAGGTTTTTTTTCGGCTTCACTTCACTCGTCTTATTCCTTTTCATCTTGTGATTACCGAGGCAGAAGGGAGATTCGTATCGTCCCCTTTTTTCACAATGCCTGACTTTCGACGCCACCGAGGGAAGGAAACGTGCACCTGCGCGGCTACAAGGGGGCACTGCCCATATTAATTTAAGACAGTCTATGAACATTCATACTGACATGCTTTCCTTTCCTAGCTCTTAATGCAAACTGATAGGTCGTCTGAGTTATTGTTTGCAAAAAAGAAATTAATAATTTAAAAGCACCAACACCTAGTCTTCTTTGTAATGTAAACTATTTTTCTTTTTCCATTTTTTTTTTTGGGGGGGGGTGAAACTTTGTTTTTGATTGGGGCGACCACCACCCCTGCCCCCCCCCCCCCCCACTTCCGGTGCCAGTGACTCCGAGGGTGGTTTGCATGGGTCACAGTACATGTGAGAAATGGTGATAGTTAGATTTTTTTTTTGATATCTGCCTCCACACACAGTGTCTGGATCCCCATGTACAGCTCCATAGGCCAGTACCAGATTGATAAGCCAAGCTCTCACAGCTATGTATGGCTTGATGTTCAAATGTCATATTTTATAAAAAAACAAGCCTGTATGGCTACAAATATACCATACCAATTTTCACCTCAAGTTTAGTTTGATCAAATTGATTTCTTTCAGAAGATATCAAGAAATGTATTTTGTAAAGACGTGAAAACACCAATATAATAGAAACATTTTAAAGAAAATACTTCTACATTTTAGAATGAAAGAAAAGCAGATTTGTTGCTAAATTCTTCAGTAGGATCGTATCACCTTGATCAAGTGAAATTGTGCTGGAGATTACACCCTCTTTATGGGAGGCAATTCTGTGGTATGAAGGTATGGAGTGCGAGGTTATCTATAATAACCTGGCATGTGTTTCAGTGCACCCCTTATAAAGTTAAGCCTTTTTGGATTTTATCTAACTCTAAGGAACTTAATATCAGGGTAGAGTTCCCCCTTTAAAAGAGCGGTTTTATTTGGTTGGAATCCTCAGATGCAGTTGCCCTGCTCACTCGCAAGCTTTTGGGGGAGGCATTGCAGTAGCTCCTCGAGGGTCCCGTATACCACTCAAATCGTGCTCCACTGCTGCGGAACAGCCAGAATATGCCTTTGAGGTGAGTCGAGTTGAGGCATGTCTAGACAACAGTGCTCCAACATATGCTCATGGCGACAATTGCTCCAGACTTTATTGGGTTTTAGGTCAAGTTTGGGGTTAGATGTAGGGTGAAGGGAAAGTATTTGGTAAAGGTTCAAAGTAGTAAGGGCAATCCAACCTTGGTAATAAGATGATTTGTGTGAAAGTTTTTGTAAGAAAGTTTTGGATGTTTGAAAAATGAGATCGCTACATCTATGCGAATCTCAAATTGGCAATTTAGTGAGTGACATTTTTGTTGGACAACTCCCGTTTGTCGTACACAAAAAAGTCATTAATTTGCGTTTAAGGCGCTTTTACCCTCAGGGCAGGGCTCAAAATATATTGGAGATAGCATATTGTTATAGGTCCTCATGAAAGAAAAAGATCCTGCTGAGTAATAAAGTTTTAAAAAAGTGACATTTTAGTCATTTTGTGTGTTAGAATGAATGGGGGAGTTGTCACACAGCTGCATCACAGTGACATTACCTATTCGGCCAATTTGAAATTCCCATATGAATAGTGATTACAACTTTCAAAAATTCATAACTTTCTTATAGCTTGTCCGATTTCGTTCAAAATTTCATCAATCTGCTTCTGATTTTTCCTCTTTCTTTCAAAGCAACTTGCTATTAAGGTTGGATTTCCCTTTAAGAATTAGGTCAGTGTAGGATGTTAACCTCTGAGCAAGTGTCGCCGGAGCACGTGTCCTGCAACCCCAGACAACTACCCACCAGACTAGTCAGAATTGACCATGTGTTAAGTAGGATTGGGATTACTATTCAAATTAGATGAATAGCGTACTGCTGAGCAGAATACAAATACTGCTTTTTCCACTATCCAAATACTCACTCAGTAACAAAATTAAGTTATTTGAGATATTTGAATGTGTATAACACTGTGAACAAAGTTAATAAAGAAATACAACATAACAGACAAGAAAGAGATTAAAAAAAGTACCATAAAGAGATCCATGTACATGTACTTTTTTTTTTTAATCTTGAAAACTCAATGAGAATGTTACATTAAAGTTTCCCAGTATAGCGGACATTTAACATCACTCAAAGATGAGAGTTCAAAAAGCAGTCATTACATTTCCATATGTACAAATCATACAGAGGCATCTCAAAGCAAATGCATTGTGCATCAAAATGGGAACTTACCTTAGTAAAGTCTTAGTGTAGTGAACTCGGCCGTGAACTCCCAGCGTAGTGAACTCTGTCTCATGTAGTACTGTGCTTCTGATAGAATGAGCCATACATGTAAGAAGCTGGGTCCACTCACCCTTCAATATGATTGGTTACTCATGTACAATGTACACCTACAGTTACTCCATATTCATTACCAAAATTAAAGCTTAACATGGACAATGCCAAGTACAAACCAAGGGAAATAACAATTAGGCTCTTACATAATGCCACATACATACATGTACATGACAATGTAAGTCACATGTTCAATATGTTGAATAATGAACATATGTTGCTTTTTTTGTGTGAACCCTAATTTTACATATTTTTCAGTAAATGTATACCACAGATAAAATAAGGTTTGTAATGTACTATTTGGATTAAAGGACCTATGGAATGAAAGTACAAAATAGGATCATGTGTTTTCATAGAACAGATTTTCAGTACCTTTCTTTTCCTGTGATGCTGGAGCATTTCTGACATAGCATCTGCTATTGTGATTGAGAGTTTATGCGTTGGTATTGTATGAAAACATGCGGTGCTATTGTGAGCAGGTGCTAAACTGATCGAGGGACAGGCACATACCAGTGTCTATTGTTTGGCTTGTTTTAGGTGACTGATGATGTCATGTGAAGAATCAGATTCCAAAGGATTTTTCAGGAGCAGGGCTTAGCAGTTAAAATAAAATAATTACAAAAAATATTTAAAAATATATAACACATATTTATATAAAAAAATGTTTGTAAATTTTGTGATGTACAAAACAATACACATCATCAATGATCAACATGTACTTGCATTCCATAGGTCCTTTAATGGGAAATCCACTCTTGCTAGCATCAAGTTGGCATTATTAAAAGCAAGAAAATGAGAGATCATTACAGATGAGTGAAAACTTCATAACTTTATATTGTGTCAGATTCTCTCACATGTTCACTGATCAGCATACATGTAATTATATATATATATAAATAATTTACATCTTTTTTTATTACACCCAACTTGATAATACAATCAAGTACCAGTACACAAATTTTCAGAATATAACAGCCCTCATGTAATACTGTGAGACTATGTATTTTGCTAAGAACACCATCTTGCATATTTTGCTCGATATCTTGTAGACCAATAGGTAAAACTAAATTACAATTACCGTTATGCATTTTTAAGCTCCCCTTTTCCTGGGGGGGGGGGGGGGGTAATTTTTATTAAGGCAAGATGGTGAATGTTTTTCATCCACACAACTTAATAACAACAGAGATATAGAATATCAATCCCTTTTTTTTTTAGGAAACAGACTGAATTGATTATTCTTTGATTCAATGTTTAGAAGGTTAAAGATTTCCCATGGTCTTCATACATTCACCTATGATCGAGAAGCAGTGCAGTTGATAAGCAATAAAGGATCACCACATTCTAATTTGGGGTATGCATTTCATTTTTCTTGTTGTTTTGCAGATGGCATGCTCTAACATTCGTTTTGGAAATGGCGTGACACAGGAAGTTGGCTGGGTAAGTAGCATGGTTCAAATCAATGCTCATTTGAGTCACTAATTTGAATCATGGTTTTAAAGAAATCAACTTAAACATGGTATGTTTGATTAAGTGGATTTCAAGCAAGCACTGATTTGAATCACTTTTTATATTTTTCATATTAACAAAAAAATCAATAACTTCGTTAAGGGGCCAATTAAACTAGATCATGGCTATTATCGATGTATGCCGAATAGATTACTTGCAGTGTCCATGTACTTGCTCCGTCACTGGGTCCAAACATTGACACGAGGCCAAGTCTAAGGTACATGTATGTCCCATATATGTTACCAATTACTGTCAACATAAATTGATATTAAAAAATATATCAGTTTACTTGATATATTTTGTCTGATCCAAGCTCCCGGGGGGCTGTCGGCTTCATACAGTTATGAGTTATCAGATATGAAATCTTAGATGTAGTCAGTAACGTATTGAACAAAATACAGTCCAACCTGCTGTAGCGACCACCTGTATAGAAAGACCACCTGGGGGGGGGGAGGGGCTTTTTTTTTCTTAAAAAGCACAACAGTGTTGAAACAGTGTTGAAAAAAGACTGACATACTTCAAAGATAAAAACCATTATAAATTTACAAAATCATTACAATTATTTTGTTTTTGAGTATAGGCAAAATATAAATACGTCTAGAAGAAGCTTTGGTGATTGAAAGCTTTTACAGTAACTTGGTCATTTGAACCAGGCAAAAGTAAATGATTTTCAAGCTACTCTTCACATAGAAATATAGGAGATATTGGAAATGTGTGCTCCTAAATGTACATGAAGATATAACGAGTACATGTGTGTTCATTGTGCTGTAAAGGCAGAATGAACTTTGAATGAAAAGTTCTGTTAATCCTGAAATCTTCTTTGATGCCACATATGGTGATGTCAAGTTTATTTAATTAATTTGTAGACCTATAATTATCAGTATCTCCCTATTAAAGTTATTAATTGATTGTTTAGTAAATGCACTTTAAAATCTATCATGTACATTTTTTAAAAACAGTACTGCCATCGAAGCGCCTATGCATCGTGAACTTACATGTCACATGGGACACATGATGTGTCCTATTTCAGGCTTTGATTGTCTTGAATGTCAAATCAAGGGCACTGGCTCAATGAAGGTGCGAATTCACAGAATAATGCTTTGTGATGTCATGATGGGTGGACCACCAACACATGAACAGAACTCTAGCAGCTCTATGCACTAATCCTTTCTATTTGCTACTTAAAGGAGAATTATCCCCAGGCTTTTAAATGTAAATAGGGTCATAGTGAATAAAATAACATTTAATTTGATATAAAAATCACCGTTTTAGACCAACTGATGCCGTTGTAAGAGCAGAAAATAGAGAACACTTTTTACGATGTCTACTCCTACTGGCGGCGTCCATTTTCTCTAAATTTCCCATAAAACCTTGCGCGTGATGACGTAGGGGATGGAGAACTCACTAGCTAGTAGCTAGCTTGCATGAAGCGCGCGCTGCATATACACACGGTAAACATGGTGTATTGTCAAGCGTTCGGCTGTTGTAACTGTTCCAAGAAAACGATAGGGAAATCATTCCATCGGTTCCCAGACCCGCAGAAATGTCAGCAATTGTTCAAGCATTGGGTGACCATATTGAACGTGGAAAAATTCCAAGTAAAAGACTTCAAACTTGATCGGAAAAATGATGTGATCTGCAGTGATCATTTCACGGAGGCCGATTATCACGTAGATCTGCGGGCTAAGCTTATGTCCGGGCGAATCGTATAATCAAGCTAGTGTGTCCTGGAACACGTTTTACTTACGATGATTATTTTACTCTAATAAATGTTTTTCAAATGTGATAGTTACGTAGATAATATAAATTGATTTATTTAATTTAATTATGAAACTCTTGCGTAATTTATGTTATTATTAATAATAATAAACTCTTTTTAAAATAATGTTGGTGAACTATTGCGAGCCAATTACAATGCGCTACGGCCAACTCCATGCCCTACGTCACACAGCCCGATCGCACCGGGAACATGGCGACGCTGCTTTACTCTTGAGAACAATAAAAATCGGAGGATTCAATCGACAATTCCCATCCTCTCGATTCTCGAATATACGATGTTTTTACTTTATCAGAAACTGTTTAGAATTCTGTTTTAGGTCAATGATAAAAGTCTCGTGGGGATAATTCTCCTTTAAGTCAGCTCTGTTTACATTAGCTCTTTAATTTGTCACTACATACTAAATATACCATTGGTGTTTTTAAAGGGGAAGTCCACCTAATATCAACTTGCTTTTATAACAGGCAGTAAAAGGAAAGAAACAGATCAATGAAAGTTTGAACAAAATCCGATAAGAAATAAGAAAGTTATGAATTTTTAAAGTTTTAATCAAAGAAACACAAATTGGCAACTCGGTGACGTATCTTGAGGGGTCCTCTCGCAGTTGCCCTGTACTGAAAAAAATAATGAATTACCATTTTCTTTGAAGAAAATATTTTTTCATACATGTAACCTAGATATAATCATTTCACTTAAAACACAAAACCGGTATGAAACAAATCTATTCCCTCCTCAAAAACAAAGAAAATGAAAATTTATGAATTTGTGTGTATAGAGCAAATGGGACAGGAGCTTGCAAGATACGTCACGGAGTTGCCAATTTGTATTTGATCAGTTACAACTTCAAAAATTCATAACTTTTGTTATTTCTTATCACATTTTGCCCAAACTTTCATTGATCTGTTTCTTTCATTTTTCTGCTTTTTTAAAAACCAACTTGATATCAGGGTGGACTTTCCCTTTAATGCATGGTATGCATGGTAAATGGCATCAGGGGAGCATTTCATCAAGCGTTTTGTCAGTGATTTTGACCAACAACTGTTATAAGCTACTACAATCCTTGCATCTGATTGGCTGAGAGCAAATTTGTCAGTAAAAATCACTGACAAAACACTTGATGAAATGCTCCCCTGAAGTTTCTCACATGGCACACTGATGGCACACTAACGGCACAGAAAAGCTACCAATCCATCGGCTTGGTTCAAGATTGGTAAAAAAACAATGGAAATATAATCAATGGTGCCTCCTTATGATTTTTTTTTTTTTTTGGGGGGGGGGGGGGGTCAAGATTGTATGAAAATTCAGTCAACCTGTAATTCAGACTATACTAATTATAAAAACAGTGGATTGGTGTACATGTAGCATGTCTTCTCGTGAATGTAGCTTATCTGAGATAAGTTAGTAAGTATTACATATCGTCTATTTGAAGCCAGAAGGACGTTAACTCATATACTTTAACACAGTGTTAACGCCCTTTTGGCTCTCAGCAGACGATATATGCAATATCCTCATTGGACTTTGAACATGTTATTCTATTTGATACTGTTTTATTTGTATTTATTGATCCCCCTGGAGTACTGCAAGTTGGAATGGGGGACCCTCAGGGTTTCGGTGATTCAGTTTAACTTGTCAGTACAATTGGGGGATCGATTACATTAATTTCAACCTTCCTGTATTGTGTTTTGTTCTTTTTGTAATCATACATGTATGTACTTTGATTTGCCAAATAAAATAATAGTAAATAATAAAATAATAATAATGAAGGATATGTACATGGTGACACACAGAAAGCTCCTAGACTAACACTAATCAATTTCCTTTGTATGGTGTGTTATCTTTGCAGGACTTTGAGCACATGGGTTCAAAGAATGTTTGTGTGGTGACAGATAAAAAGGTATGTTTGCTCATCTGTGTACATGTAGCATAATAGGTTCAGGGGCAGGGGCATTGGTCATCATAGGTCATCATAGGTAGATTAATATACAAGTATATAAAGTACAGCAACTGAGCAGGGGAGAGAAATTGAGTTCAGGGATAGGTGAAAAATTATTTGTGGAGCTTTGGCATTTCTTAGTTTCATATCAGTTTGGAAGAACATCATAGGAGGAATGTCCCTTGAAAAGAATTGATCTTCAACTTCCCTTATATTCGAAACATGACAAGAAATAGCTGAAGTGTTCAGGCCGAACATTTATGCCACATCTGTGTGCAGTCCCATTTACCTGTTTCTGTGTGCAGTGCATGTAATAGTGAGATTGGGTCGATTCTCATTTTTACGACTCCAAAACCTCACAGTTTATTTACACCAGTTCTTATGTAGACCTAATCAACCTTTCCCAATTGCTTTGAGACAGTTTCTTTCACAATCTAATCGCATTAATTACCAGAACTCAACTTTATCTTTAAAGTGTACCAACCACCAGAATGTATAAATTTCACCTCAAAACACTTTACCTGACTTCAATGGTCAAGGAGTATGAAGAATATAAAGGAAAACATAAAACCCCCCTCGCGCGGAACCCAATTCAGACTTCGGTTCCGCTCGGGGCAATCTATTGTGCGAGCGCATACGGGTTCGTCGATTATTCTACTCGCAAGTCCCTGTAATATTTATTTAGAGAGTATTTAAACGTGCAAAAGCTCTTTATAGAATTAATATTTGAAGTTCATACTTTGATTATCGCATGTAGAGGTGTCGTAGTCGAGTGGTTTAAACACTGGACTGGAGATGGGCACTACTGTTCTTTGGCAAGACATTAATCTACATTTGCCACTCTCCACCCAGGTGTTAAATGGGTACCGGCAGGAATTAATTCCTTGAATGCTGTGAGCACCGAAATCGGCAGCCTATATATAGCTAGAGCCGGGGTAATATTGGAGCGCCTTGAGCACTATTCATGGTGGATATGAGCGCTATATAAATATCCAATATTATTATTATTATTATAATTATTATTATTATTATTATGGCCACATGGAACCCCTAACATACAGCGCAAAATATTTTTGGATAATTGGTACCCCTTAAAACCGTAGCATATGGGAACCGGGTAGTTCCCTGTATTAACCGTTTCAAGACAATTGACCACATTTTGTGCTTTGGCTCAATAACTTTCGATTCAGAGCTCTAAAAAATATACCAGATGCATGAGTGAAAAGAGCATAAACTTCTGCACAAACTATGTCTATTGCGTTTGATGCCAGGAATTTAAAAATCGAGAATAAGCCTTGAAATCCATAAATTGGCAACACATTGAGAAGTTCAAAATCATTGTTTTCATAAAGAGGAAACTAAAACGTACCTTATGACAATTTTTTTCTCTTGAGCATTGTAGTGTAAGCATCATTAGTGTATTTTTATTTAATTGATTGTAAGCGCCTTGAGCATCCTTTTTGGGTGGATTTGTTTGCACGTTATAAGTGTCTATATTATTATTATTATAAAAATTGGCAATTTTGTCAAACTTTTCAAAAAAATTTCTAACCATGATTGTTCTCAAATACATTACACCCTATTAGAACCATGTAGACCTAAAAGAAAAATATTATTGTTGCCAATTTGAAGAACAAAATGTGATCAATTTAGCCCTAAAATAATTTCTGTCCTGAAAGGGTTAAGCCTTTGTGAATAAGAGAATTCAGTAGTCAATGGGTTAAGAGGGAAATCTTAGGTGATTCTTCATGCTCCTTGCAAATATTTCCCTTTGTGCCACACTTTTGGGGAGCACATCTCTTGTATCTCTTATTTACATAAGATGTCTCATGTTTTATACTTAAAAGAGAAGGGTGAATTTGGGGAAAGGTAACTAATTTGTTAGTTTTCTCATTCCTTTTTTGTTAGTTTGGAAGATTATCATAGTAGATATGTCCCCTGAAAGGACTGCTCTTCAAGTCCCCTCACATTCAAAATATGACAAGAAAGGGCTGAAATGTTGGGCTGAACATTTGTGTGTAGTCCCATATACATATTTCTATGTGCAGTGCATGTGAATCTCAGCAGGATTGAGTCAATTTCTTTTCATTTTGGTGATTCCAAAGCCTTACAGCATACACCAATTCCTATGTGCTATATAATCAACCTTTCCCAATTGTTTTGAGACAGTTTCTCTCACAATTTAATCTCAACTTTATCTTTAATCTATTAAAAACTTTTATTCTGTACCAAGTTACAGTATTCAAAGAGAATGGATGATCTTTAGTTTGGGGTTGAAAGAAGAGCTTAGGCTTAGCAACTCTTGTTAGCAGACTAATTAATCTTCACATTGACTCACTGGTGGTACCAGGCTATATCAGTAAATCCTTTTTAATGTGTATTATGTAGGCCTGGTGTGTTTTTGTTATTACTTTGAAAAGGAAGTGCTGGCCATGACAAGTCACCTTGAAGCACTCAACGCTACATTACTGCAAAATAGTTGGTATTTTCTGTCGCATGTACTAAAGGTATGGGGGGAAAAATAAGATAAATATTTTAAATACTTACTTTCAAGTTCAGCCCTTAAAAATCTCACTCCTACCTCAAATGGCCGTTAGGAAGAACTTTTCATATTTTCAGCAAAATCCAAAGTCAAAATCTTGTCCAAAACCGGAAAAATCCCCGCCGATTTGTTTCGCGATCGCGTGTTGTTTACATACTGCCGATGTCTTAGACTAAAATCGGCCAATAAAATTTTTGTCCACGAAAAACTCGGGATCGCAAGCGCACATCGATCTTTACGATCGCGCACACAGAAAATCGGGACTTTTCCGCGTACGCCATATAGGTACCGAATTTTTAAGGACAAAACTCTTTTGGGGAGATGTCAGCGCCCGCGGCGTCAAGGAAATGTACACAATGACTCCGATAGCTCGTTTCGCGAGAATCGACAGTAAATTACGGATTTCATTTTTGGAAATATCTTTTCCAACATCGGTGAGTTGAATTTATTGTATTTCTTGAATATCTTGGGGTCGGTTTTTGCAAATTAAATGCCGATTTTGAGTGAATGTTGGTGACTTTTGTGCAGTGGTGTTTTAAAAAGTTGAGGTGTATGACTGCCTACATTATACACACGAAGTATAGGAATGTAGCTATGAGTGCCTTGAAGGATAAATAAACTTTATTGATTCAGTCCTCAGATTTAAATCCATTATCAATTTTATTCTGTACCAAGTTACAGTATTCAAAGAAAATGGATGATCTTTAGTTTGGGGTTGAAAGAAGAGCTTAGGCTTAGCAACTCTTGTTAGCAGACTAATTAATCTTCACATTGACTCACTGGTGGTACCAGGCTATATCAGTAAATCCTTTTTAATGTGTATTATGTAGGCCTGGTGTGTTTTTGTTATTACTTTGAAAAGGAAGTGCTGGCCATGACAAGTCACCTTGAAGGATAAATAAACTTTATTGATTCTGTCCTCAGATTTAAATCCATTATCAATTTTATTCTGTCCCAAGTTACAGTATTCAAAGAAAATGAATCTTTAGTTTGGGGTGAAAGAAGAGCTTAGGCTTAGCCACTCTTGTTAGCTGACTAATTGATCTTCACATTGACTCACTGTGGTGGTACCAGGCTATATCAGTAATTTCTTTTTTATTGTGTATTATGTAGGCCTGGTGTCTTTTAGTTATTACTTTGATTAAGAAGTGCTGGCCATGACAAGTCACCTTGAACAAAGAAGGATAAATAAACTTTATTGATTCTGTCCTCAGATTTAAATCATTGAATAGTGAGGAAATGGGCATAGAAAGCTGATCAGTGGAAGACCATTTTACATTAAGTGCAACCATTAGACATAGCATCAAGGCAAAAAGTACATTTGAGATAAGTCAAAACACAGGTCCAGTGAAGAAACCACACTATCTACAATTTTTAAAAAGGAGAGAAGTTTATTTTTTATGCTGAATTTTTTTAACTAAATGGACATAAAAATGAGAACTTAATTTTGCTCGGCCTAAGCAATATGACAGTGATGATTTCTTTTCAATTTGAGATCACTACACATGCTGACATTTTTTTACATTTTAGGTAATGTCAGTGTTATTTAAAAGAAGAAGAAAATGACAATAATAATAATCCTTACTATAATCCTTATCCCTACTATAATTTGGCTAATGTGTGTCTGTCTGTCCGTCCGTTCGTTTATTTGAAAGTGCTTTTCTCTGTGATTTTCCACTCAATGGAGCTGGGTTTTTTTAAAAACTTGGTTAAATTGTTCCCAGATTGTCATGAAGGGGTAGTTTGTGGTATTTTGGTCGTATTATTTAAAGGTTTTTTACAATTCGTAACTTTCTTTGGCAGGCCCCGAGTAAAGCTTCGAAGTTCCCAGTCCTTTCAACCGTTTTCGGGTCAGTGAAATTAGATAGGCATAACCTTGTCTATGGGCACGGCCAGTTGTGCCCCCCCCCCCCCCACTAAATCCGCCACTGATCTAACATACACCTGTCAATATTTATATTATATTGGATGGCTCTGAATGGAATACCAGAGAATATTCCACGAGTTGGGGCCAATATTGCACGAATCAAAGATGAGTGGAATATTTCTGGTATTCCATGAAATAAAGCAATCCAATATAATAATGATAACAGTAATGATAATAATTGTATCCCCTGGCAGAATGCTGGAGGATACTTTGGATTCAGCAGCGTTCCGCCGCCGCGTCACATTCTTGTGTGCGCTCTAGCGGTCACATTTCTCAACGGATTTTGTTCAAATTTTGCATGAAGGTGTCTCTTGGTATAATCTAGAAACCTATAGATTTGGGTGATGCTGCCTCTAGTGTTCCGGCTTTTATAGGGTCAAAGGTCATATTTTGATAGATGTCGTGTGCACTCTTGTGTGTGCTCTGGCGGTCACATTTCTCAACAGATTTCGTTCAAATTTTTTCATGAACTTGTCTCTTGGTGTAATCTAAAAACTTTTAGTTTTTGGTAATGCTGCCACCAGTGTCCCGTCTTATATAGGGTCAAAGGTCATACTTCAGGGGATGGCATGAGTGCATCGTCTCTTTTTGCAGGCCACATTTCTGGATGGATTTCTTTCAAATTTTGTATCGTGGTATAATCTACACATCTTTACTTTTTGGTGATGCTGCACTCATTGTTCCGTCCTTTATAGGGTTAAAGGTCATTTGTCCATTTCATGCACTTTACTTCTGCATTTCTTGACGGATTTCGTTCATATTTTGCATGAAGGTGTCTCTTGGTGTAATATCTAAACACCTATAGTTTTTGGTAATGCTGCCACCAGTGTCCCGTCTTTTATAGGGCCAAAGGTCATACTTTGGAGAATGGTGTGAGTGCACTCTGTAGGCCACATTTCTTGATGGATTTCTTTCAAATTGGAGATGTAACTTGGTAAACTTAGGAAACTTATATATCCTTAACCTTTCAGATGCTATTAAATGTGAATTTCCCTTTCAGAGATGTTAACCTCCATTTCAGAGATGTTAACCTTTAAATGTTAGAGAACTGCATCTTAACCTTGGAAAGGTTTAGCTCATTTAAATATTTCGCCTCTATAACAAGCATTTCTTAACAATTAAGGTTAAGAAGCTTAACATTAAATGTTAAGAAGCATAACCTTATACCTTTCAAATATGCTTAACCTTTCAGGAGCATAAACAGGCCTTTCTTTGTTAACCTTAGCTTAACCTTTAAAGTTTAAGCTCATTTAAATAATTCGCTTCCCTGACAGGTTAGTAAGCATTTTCTTCACCTTTAACCTTCAAATTTGCCATTATGTTACACATTCCACCTAAACATTAAAGTAGCTATTCAAAGAAAATCACAAATATGGCAATTAATGTATCACTAGAAACTGGGAAGCTTACAGATGGCAATCGTATAAGTTTTATGTCAACTGCGTATCTGATGATTATAAAAACAACACAAATAAAAGCTCTTCTCAGCATCTGGAATATCCGAGGATTCGCCAGAAATATAGCGATGTTTTGATGTCGTCACACTCGGGATAGATCCTGCTTAAGCAGACGACGTCCTATAAAGAATGAACGTAATTGCAATGCAATTATTTATCAAATTATAAAGAGTTTGGTGTATTTAAACATGACCTTATTTCACACCATTATAAAGGGAAAGTGAAACTGATTCTGATAGCTAAAACCGTTTGATTGTAAATACACAGGAGAAGGGTCAATGATCAATGAAATAAACCCCACTTTCAAATTGAAAAGCCCTCCGAATAATAGCAGGATGGTATTCGTTCCCTCTTGAAACGCCGAACATGCCCCGGTGCAAGCAGCTGAAAATACAATGGCGTCTTATTTTGTTTACAAGTGACTGATTCCTTTATTTTTTTAACGCTGCATTTTTCATCAAAATAATACCATACACAAAGTTAAGAGTGAGGCAACAGACTAACATTAAGACTGACGCTAGTGAAGGAAGAGAAATAAGTGAAGAGGAGATGACAAAATAGGCTCTGAAAAATGTGTAAGATGTTATGGGACATCGTCTGCTTAGACAGGACTGGTCCATGGTGTGTCGTCATATATCTCAGCAGCGTTCGAGGAGCTCTTCAGCTGCTATATCGGGGGCTGTATTTTACCGTTTTATAATTGATAATAATCATTACTTCAAATGTTTCCAAGCGTTGAATTTGGATAACCTTGTTTAATTTATGCCATCTATGCAATAATAAGTATTAAGCCAATATTTAAAATCATTAAAGTTCTACTTTAAAGGTTTATATTTAACATTTGCTAATCAGTTTCTGCAGGTTCTAGCAAATGTTAGGAAAAGGTTAACAAAATGTTAATGATTAGGGTAAGGGAATCTAAACACCTATAGTTTTTGGTAATGCTGCCACCAGTGTCCCGTCTTTTATAGGGCCAAAGGTCATACTTTGGAGAATGGTGTGAGTGCACTCTGTAGGCCACATTTCTTGATGGATTTCTTTCAAATTGGAGATGTAACTTGGTATATTCTACATCTTTACTTTTTGGTGATGCTGCCCCCATTGTTCATCCTTTATAGGGTCAAAGGTCATTTGTCCATTTCTTGCACTCTTACTTCTGCATCTCTTGACAGATTTTGTTCAGACTGTGTATGGAAGTGCATCTTGGTAAAGTCTACGCACCTATAGTTTTTGGTGATGCTGCCACCAGTGTCCCGTCTTTTATAGGGTCAAAGGTCATACTTCGGACGATGGCGTGAGGACACTCTGCAGGCCACATTTCATAATGGATTTCTTTCAAATTTTGTATGGAGATGTAACTTGGTATAATCTACACATCTTTACTTTTTGGTGATGCTGCCCTCATTGTGCCATCCTTTATAGGGTCAAAGGTCATATGTCTTTTGTGCGCTCTAACTTCCAAATTTCATGACAGATTTCTTTCAAATTTTATATGGAGGTGTGTCTTAGACTCTTAGCGAAATCTACCCATCTTTAGTGTTTGCTGCCCCCAGTGTTCTGCTTTTTATAGGGTCAAATGTCATATTTTGGTTGCGTGCATTCTGGCGGACACATTTATTTCAAATTTCTTTTGGAGGTCCATCATAGATTACTTTAGACCTCTACAGTTTTTGGTGATGCTGCCCCCAGTGTTCCGTCTTTCATAGGGTCAAAGGTCATATTTTAGTGGATATCTTGTGTGCGCTCTGAGGTCACATTTCTTGACAGATTTCTTTCGAATTTTCTATAGAGATGCATTATACTCTAATTTACACACATTGTTTTGGTGATGCTGCTCCTAGTGTTGACAATAGTCCGGGCCACTGGCGGAAATCTCTACCCCATCCTTTTGTTTGAGGGCGGGGAGGGGGGAGGTTCTTTGTCCCTCTTTCGAATCGCTGCCAGTGCCGGGGGATACATTCGCGCGGCAATGGACATTTCTAGTTAATAATAATTTTTAAAAAATAATAATAAGAGATATATCTCAACATAAGTCCAGTGAATGAACCATACAATTAAAAAAAACAAATGTCAATATTTGTACTGAATTTGAACTGACTGGACTCTTAAAGGGATACTCAACTGCAGATTGTGGACGTTTTAATGCCGCGAGAGGGCACTGTGATCGTTACCTGATCATGCCGTTGCCCGGCGGGGCGCAAACCTCGGATAGACTGGTCGCCGCACAAACATGCACGAGTCCGCCTGAGCTCGAGCTCTCGTGCGAGATTCGGTCGGCTTCGTGCAGTCAAAATGTAATCCCACTTTAATAGTCCAACGGACCCGTTCGACGGACAAACTTTGTGTACGAGTGAATGGGGCTTACGCAATCCTGAGTTTCCCCATGGCCGCCCGGTGGCGTATCCCTTTAACCCTAATCCCATTGGGGGCCCCCCCCTGTAGTTTTTTTCGCTGTGCTTCTAGACCGTTTGGAATTTCACGTTCAAACTTCATGACTTTTTTTCTCTCAAGTCTCACGCATATTTTGATATATAATTCACCCCGGTTGGACATGTAGAACTGATTTTAGAGGTCGATAATTGCTTGACCATCACAAAAAACAGCAATTTTTGTACAGGTTTCTATGTAATTCATATATCCAATGCCATGTAAACTCCAGATCTGTTATAATTGATATGATGAATTAGAATTTGGATTATTTCTTTATTAGTTTATTTCATATACTTCAGAGATAAATTCTAAGAAAAAAAAACAAACCAATAAAATAGAATAAAAACAATGAAAATACAAAAGAAATATCTCTTTCTGTGGGTAAATCCGGGAATACTAATATGCTAATTTATGCAAATTAGTAATATTTTTATCACCCTAAAAAACATGGATGGGATGAATTACATCATTTGAAAGTAGTTTTACAAAAAACCTGAATAAAACCTGTAATTTCTCATGATTTTAGATGAAAATCAGATTTTTCCCCAAAAATTCATCAAAAATTTGCATATTCAAAATTTAAATTAATTCTTTAAAAAAAAGTAAAGGTCCATTTAAAAAAAAAAAATCTTATTCTACTTGATATGTTTTACATCTGTGCCAATTTTCAAGTCAATCGGTATATTTGTTGCCGAGATCTGGGGGGGGGGGGGCCAAAAAGGCCCCCCCCCCCCCCATGGACTCAAGTCCTCCAAATAACCCAATGGGATTAGGGTTAAAGACCTCAGCCTGACCCAAAACAACCATATATTGACGTAAAGCTTAGTAAACAAAGAATATAATTACCCTGGGTATTCATAAATTTTCGTCTCCGTTTATCCATAAAAAATAAAAAAGATAATTTTTTTTGGTCCGCCCCCTCCCTATGGCGTAACAACAGAGGAAACTGCAGGGGGTCGCTAGACGTGTGACGACATGTCATGTATACAGCTCCGAGTGCGTCTACACGATATGTCGTCATCAAATTTTCACCCCCCGCAAAGTAGCGTTCCTCAGAGACGGGGCCCTCGTCAGAAAAACCACGGGGCTCAACATTCGGGACGCTGTTACTCATTCCACAGGAAACGGAATCTCATGAAGTTGGTTTCAATTTGTTCAGAAAATATATAGCTCCCCGTGGATGAATAAAGGGTATATTTCAAAATTCGGTCAGGCTGAGGTCTTTAAATGGTCTATTTCAATCTGCAGTTAGCTAGCCTGCCAATCATGGAGACTGTTCTGGAGTCCCTGAATGCAGCTAATATCAACTATGAGGTGTTTGACAATGTCAGGGTTGAGCCGACTGATATAAGGTAAATTCTGCCACATGATTTATTTAAAATACTTGATCAGATATGTGATATCAACCAAATATTAGCTTACTCTCAGAGAATAACAGATCTTGTCAAAGAAAACTTTGATATGAAAAATGTAAATTTTGAAGGATCCATTTAGAATTGTCTTGTAAATTGCAAATTTTCCGTTCTTTGTAACTTATACTTTGTCTTTGAACTTATAGTTTTCAGGAGGCTATCTCCTTTGTGAAAGCCCGAAACTTTGATGCCTACCTGGCAGTGGGAGGGGGCTCTGTCATGGACACCTGCAAGGCGGCCAATCTCTACGATTCTCACCGCGACGCTGACTTCTTGGATTTTGTCAACGCCCCCGTCGGCAAGGGTCTCCCCATCCCCGGACCGGTGAAGCCTCTGATTGCGAGTAAGTCTCTGTTAATGGGCCATTCTTTGTAAAGTGAAACTATCGGTCACACACCTGACCATCTGATTTTGCCTCATTGCTGGAAAATCAGATTACATTTTATTGATTTTTATATATTACCAGTTTCTTACATGAAAAAGATTTCCTTTTCTTTGAAAAGAAAAAGTAAAGTAATTCCCCAACCATAATGTTTTTACAGAAACATTTAAAAATGCCATTTTTAGAGTGGTCACACACGTGACCGACCAAATTTTCACCTCTAAAAGAAAAGAATGCTCACTAATTTATGGAAAATTGCTTTCAAACTGTTCAGAGCAATCCAACCGTTCAGTAGAGAAAAGTGGAAACTGGCACTCTAAAGGGAAATGCGAGAAGAGTAGGTTTGAATACCAACAAGTAAGCCCCTTTTTCGTGCGAGGCCACACACGTGACCGACCTAATGTAAAATGATGTACTCTCATTTAAAATAATTACCCTCCATCTGTTGAGGGTGAGATTGTTATTCAAATATCAAAAATGAGAGTTTTCTACTACAAGACAAATACCAGAAAATTAGGTTTAAATGAACTATTTTTCAGGAAATTTGTTACACACATATCTGAGAATGGCCCTTATTCGCTTTCTCATGTTACGCCATAAACACCTAAAAATGCACCGCCACCCAAATAAGTGAGTACACTAGCTAAGTAAGGAGTCTTTTTCCTCACTCCCACTTCCAATTATTTACATACTGTACTGTACTGTATGATGTCAATTCATAATGCTAGACACAAAAATTTTATAAAAGTTAAGACTGACCCTGTTTATTCGTCCACCAGTTATATATAGATCCCTCTATCAGCCGGACGTAATCTTGCAGTGTATATAAATGATTTCCACCTGAAATCAACACTCAAAACTCTCTTCAAACTTGTGTAATGTAACAATAATTTTAACAAGGAGTTTGTTACAAACAATCATAGCATGGAGTATAAATACATTATCACATGCATGAACCCTGCTGTACTTTAAAGGGATTCCGTAACTTAATTTGTGGAGGCTTGATTTAATAAATTGTTGAATTTTGATATCCGTCTTGTATAATGATGTTCAGAAGGATAAATAAATAGCCAGGCATAGAAAGGTTTTCAAATATATAATGCTTTTTTAAAGATATCTATAATGACTGAATACTCCCATTTGCGAAAGTGTACGGCCATACGCTTTAGTCTAACACTGAGTCTATTGGGGAAAATGAGTCTGGCATTTCCGGTCACTTGCATATGTTTAATTTTGTGAAGGATTTTGCAGTGCTTTCCCTTCCCCTTCCCCCTCCCTTCCCCCTCCCCCTCCCTTCCCCCTCCCCCCCGGGCTTCATTTTTACACCATATTACATACACTGATAGCATTATAAGGCCAGGCAGCTCAGATTTTATCAAGCCTCTACAAAGTTACCAAATCACTTTAATAGAAATGCTGGGTTTGAGCATGACTCTAATGTATGGCCACCTTACATATTGGTTCCAGTCAAAGCAAGGCCGGATAAATGAGGTTAGACCGTACAATAATTAATATTACGTAACATCGTCATTGCCATCACATTACCATAGTGATGATGGTAATGATGATGTAATAGTGTTGATAATAGTCACAATTCTACTGCAATTGATCGTAATGACTTTGATTTTCACAGTCCCCACTACATCAGGAACAGGGAGCGAGACTACAGGGGTTTCCATATTTGACTACACACCACTCCGAGCAAAGACAGGTAGGTTTTGAGTTGACAGAAGAAAACAATTAACAGTGTATTGTCCACTCAGGCCCTTTATAATCTGCAGTCATGACATACTGGGCGTTGTGGCGCGCGCCTGTAATCCAGCTACCAGTGAAAGTTATAAACTGATTCAGCGGACCCAGGTTCGAGACTGAGTCACGTCTTTCGGATGGTGACGTTAAAGGTCGGTCCCGGACGTAAAATCATATCTGATTGATACACGTCTGTAAAAGCCCAATTACACACACATACCTTTATATTACTCATAATGACTTAAAATATTCTTTGTACAAAAGAGAATATGGTTTAATTCTGTTGTAAAATTCAGGCTGAAGATGGAGTATGCTTAACTGCGAAACATACTGTATATAGTTCTTTTAACCCATTGCCTACAGGCACCATGTGGTTCATTATTAAGCCTATGGGGAAAAAGAGAACTCAGTAGTCGGTGGTTTAAGTGCTATGTGTTCGTTGTTGTTTATAAGCGATTTCGTAATTGGCCCATGAGCAACTTTTCGCAAAATGACCTTTCCCTTTTTTCATTATGATAGGCATCTTTTCAAAGAAAGATAATACGTAAGCTTGCCCGACATAGCAACCTACAGAATTCAAACTCTACGAAAGAAAGACATCGTAGACCAGGTGACTAGAATAGCACGTCAATGAACACTTGGGAAAGCGCATTGTTTGCAAGTTGGCTATCATTTGGCAGACTGTCAAATACCAACCGTCAATGAACACTTTGTTGCTTTTCAGTGGATTTAATGAAAAGTATAATCATTACAGTTTATGTCAAATGACCTTTATCTGCTCATGCGCAAATCCTAATTACGAATCGCTTATTAGTGGGAATCGTTATTGTACCGTCCTTTGGGGGAAAAAAAGAAAAGAAAAAAATAATCATCTAGGCTCTCTTAGCTGATATAAAGGAACCCTGATACGATGCACATTTTAAAGATGATATTGAGTTCTGAAGCCTGTTTCATAAAACTTGTTTTCAGTAACAACTGCCACAGATACATGACATATCTGTTCATAGCCAATCAAATGTAAGGATTTCAATAGCTTATAACAGTTATTGTATCTTGTTATTGAAACTAAGTTTTATGAAACAGGGCAGTAGTTTGATTGAAATAAAACTTGTTGGATATTTCCTCACATTTTCTAATTGTATCAAAAGATGCATGTGCCAAATGTGTTATGTTATGTCCACAATTTTGGATTAACTTTACTGTAAATATCTGAATGAATGAATGTCAAATCGAGGCTGCATGAGATCCGCTGTTTG
Organism: Heliocidaris erythrogramma; assembly: GCA_025617745.1. Lineage (NCBI taxonomy): Eukaryota > Metazoa > Echinodermata > Echinoidea > Camarodonta > Echinometridae > Heliocidaris > Heliocidaris erythrogramma. Next base: position 34,063,278 of record CM046856.1, read on the forward strand.
CCTGCAACTCACCCCACATCATAATCATAGAAGTTTTGTAGAAATCGCTGCACTCCAGCTATGTACGTTTGTTTTAACAATAGAGTAAGGCTACCAGTGCCCCATTTCATAAAACTTTTTATCAATAACAGCTGTCTCATACTTATGACAAATTCGCTCTTGGCCAATCAGATGCAAGGATTTCAGTAGCTTATAACAATTGTAACTTGTCATATATATCGGATTTTTATTGAGCTAAAAACTATCAAAAACAAAGACAAACGGTGCAAAGGCCGATATTTGTTTGTGTACAAATTAAAATTGTATACATGTACAAATGAAGATCACATGGTAAATATAATAAAAATAATGAATTACAGTAAATAATATAGGTATAACATGTGACATTACATTAGGTTACTCCCAAGTAGTAAATTGTTTTGTGGAAGAGAAAAATAGCAGGAGGAGGAAAAAAAAGGAGAGAAGGAGAAAGAAAGAGAGGAGAAGAGAACACAAGCTAGGAAGAAGGGGAGAAATTATCAAGTAATTAAAAAAGAAAAAAAAAGGATAAATACAAGTATAAAATATAAAGTACACTATATAAAGGAATCATTGGAACCAAACACATACTGAGATTTCATGCAGAAATAGCATGTTTACCATAACATACTTCAAGGAGAACATGTATACATTATACTGTAAACGTGGAATATTTTTGTTTATGTATTCTTTTGCGCATGAGCCTAGCGCGTCGGCGAAATTAAAAACACACAAAATTCACTTTACTCAGCCAAGCGCGAAAAATTAATCCCGCGAAAATTTCCACTTTTACAGTAGTAGATTATAGTACATGTACTGTATTAATATCATACTATAATGTACTTTACATTAAGCTACCCCAACAGGTCAAAGAATTATGAGAAGGGAAGAAATAGCAAAACAAGAAGGAAATAGGGAGAGGGGAGAGAAAGAGCAGGAGGAAGAAAAAAAAGGGGGAGCGGTAGTTAAGTAGCACATTCAGGAAGCAAATTAATATATTGCAAAGATATAACATACCAGGTTCAATGTATGTAATTCCCATAAGAGTAAAGCATTAGAAGAGAAGATAGAATTAGAGTGAGAAAGAAAGAGGAATGGAGAAAGAGGAATGGAGAGAAAGGGGGAAATTACACAAAATTAAATTTGTAGATAATAGATATCAAGTTTTATGAAACGGGGCCCATAACTCAATATTTCTGTTTCAGGAAGACAGAACAAAGATAAAAACAGAAACTGATGCGTGCTTGAAAACTTTTTTTCAAACTCTTTAAAGGTTCGGATTCATGAAAATAAGGAAGCATACCCGGCGCTATTTTGAAAGTTTTCTGGTTTTGCAGTATTTATTCTTACTTTAAATGTGCAATGTTGAATAGGGGGCTGCGGCGGGGCTAGTCAATCCACATCGCAAAAGGAGTGAAAAATCCTATAGGGGGCACTTTCATGCAGTGTCCCGTATGACATTTATTCAAAGATTTCATCCATATTTTTTTTTTAAATCTCTTCATATGACTATGACCATAGGTGGTGATACCAGAAAGCATCATTATTCAATGGACATGTCAGAAGATTTTTCATTTTGGGACAAAATATGAGGAAAACAGACATATGTCGTACAGGACACATTGCATGGAATTGCCCTAGGGCTGTTTGGATTGGCAATATGTGTACAACATTTCAACAACTTGAAAAGAAGACGATTCATTATTTGGCATTTTCTCTTCTTTATGACTAGGTATTGCTAGCAGAGTGATCAGGCCATTACTGGGTATTGTCGATCCACTGCACACGTTGCACATGCCCAATAGAGTGGCGACGTACAGTGGTTTTGATGTGCTGTGGTAAGTTGTCCATTCAGGCCCCTAGTCGTGGAGGCGGACTAACTTGAACCCGGTTTGAAGTAGTCCAATGATTAAAGGAGCGCAAAGTGTAAATCTTTATTCCTTTAAAATTGCTGTCATTCTGGTTTTTTTAAATGAAATGAATCAAGTAATGAAATGAAAATGAGAAATTGATATCATAATGACATGGTTTTTGTTGTTCATGTACATGGTGTAGTTAAAGAATTATGGTAATTTTCACGGGGAAAATGAGGTTGGCACTTGGCGCCCTATAAATCAGTGGACCTACTCTTACCCATTGGTGAAAGGTATCTTCCTTTCTAAATTGATAGTTGGCCTATGATTAGATCTTTCAATATGGCACGAAAAAGAGACATGATAACGAAGCTATTCGACCTGCACTCATCAGGTTATCACGCAGGTATATAACAAATTACTTGAAATCAACTATATTATACTCGGTGAACCCGGACGCAACCTAGACGCCGTAATGACGCCGTACTGATCGCATTAAACAACACATCCCCTCGACTATTCGGAACCGTACAACCAATCAGCGCACGCAGCCCGTCCGTGCCTGCAAATCAGAAATGCACGCTAACAGACCAAAGATAGCCAAATGCGATTCAGCGATTGGTCTCGCTTGCTGAACAATCCCGGGCCAGAAGCTCAGCGCATTTACGCTTTCTGGAAGCCGCGTACATTCAATCGCATGAACCTCTTCTGTGCAGACAAAAGGAGTTCGTCCAAGCTTTGCGATTGTTCTGAAATTACGGCGTCTAGGTTGCGTCCGGGTTCACCGAGTATAATATAGTTGATTTCAAGTAATTTGTTATATACCTGCGTGATAACCTGATGAGTGCAGGTCGAAAAGCTTCGTTATCATGTCTCTTTTTCGTGACATATTGAAATTTTGTAGTACCAAGAAATTATTTGTGATTAGATCTTTAGATGTACATGTATATTATCTGAAGAAAATACAACTTCATCCACAACAGTTGACTCATAAACTATGTTTATTAAAGGTACTCTTACTTCTGTTTGTGGAATTACACTTTTAGAGAAAGAGGCTCAAAATTATTCAAATTTGCCTTGCAGTTAATGGGTATATTTGATTGGCAAAATGTTAACACACAGAGGAAACGTGCAGAAAGTCATCTTCCCTGAAAAGCACAAATGCAACAGACAAATCAACACAACCGTAAACAACAATCTGTATAAATTTGTTGAGTCCTAGGAAAGAAATTAGGTACTCTTCATTATCGGAACTACAGATTATCTTCAAAAGTAAACTTTGTATCATTCATTACATGAGCATCCTCATCTGTGGAAATTCTGTTTTGTTTTGTTTGTTTTTTTCCGATGATGGTTGTCGTAGATTTCCTCTTAAAATTTCCATAAAGGCGTAAACATCTTTGAGCTTGACCTGAGGACATACATGCAGAAAACTGGCCTCTTTTAACTGCCTTTCAATATGATTATTTGATATCTTTATTTAATATTGTAAAGCTTCTAAGTTATAGTAGACAATCACCCCACAATCAAACACTCGGGAACCAAAACCAGACAAACGAAGCATCAGAAGGAGCACCAAAATAATTATTAAATTAAACTCTAATACAGTAACTAAGATGGAGCCTAAATAATGATGTGTACATGATGAAGTCCTGTAGTGCTCTGGTTTATTATTCAGTACTACAGACTGCTCTCTGCAGAAAACTCACATATATTTTACGGAGTAACCAATGATATAACAGAAAATGGACAAGTCCAATAAAATAGAATGGTCTTACAGGAAAGGAGAACCAATAGAAAATTACTAGAAAGAAAATAGAAGACAGAACACATGTCCTGAATACTTGATGAGGAAAGGACAAAAGAGGCAATGTTTGAATGAAAAGAAGAATTTAGGCTCGTAAACGAAGAAGCTTGATGGGAGGAATTTTTAATTTGTAAACAAATTTTTAGGCATTTTACTCCCAGTGTTAAAGATCGTATGCTCGATCTGTAATGAAAACACAAGTCAGAAAAAATTGGAACCAGCGGGATTCGAACCTGTCATCTACTGCTTGCCGGGCAGCGACTTAACCACCAGGCTATTCTGGTTCACGGCCAAGTCACGATGAACTGGAATCAAATACCCAAGATCCTCTTCTTTCTGACTCATTAATATTCAAACGGTCCGCCGTAGACAATGGTTAGTAAACGGAGAAGCTTGATGGGAGGAATTTTTAATTTGTAAACAAATTTTTAGGCATTTTACTCCCAGTGTTAAAGATCGTATGCTCGATCTGTAATGAAAAACACAAGTCAGAAAAAAAATTTCATTACAGATCGAGCATACGATCTTTAACACTGGGAGTAAAATGCCTAAAAATTTGTTTACAAATTAAGAATTTAGGCATTTGAAATGAGGCAGAGTTTGGGGAATAGAAATGAGGCAGAGTATGGAAAGCTGACTGTGACATTGATAGAAAAACAGAATGTTACAAAATTACACTCTTACAATAAATATGATTATTTGATATTTTTATGTGATTCTGAAAAGTGGTGGAAGAGCACTTGTGGTTTTACTGTGGAATATACTTGCATGAAATTTACAATGTAGAAAAAAAATAGCCCTGTTAGTCATTTTGTTAAAAAAATTAATTCTTTCTTTATTTCTTTGTTATAAAAGCCATGCCCTGGAGTCCTACACTGCTATCCCATACAACGAGCGCAAACCGAGGCCAACCCACCCCAAAAACAGGCCAGCCTACCAGGGAAGTAATCCCATCAGTGATATTTGGTCCAGCCACGCCCTTAGGATGATAGAACAGTACTTCAAAAGGTAAAGATTCACCAGGCACAAATCCTCTAAGTGATGTATGTGACTTGCCAGCTCCCCCAAAATATAGTTTGCAAACAAAATAATGCAGCACATAGAGAAAATGTGATTCATGTTTGGACAACCGTCGTTTTATATTTTGTGTATGTGGGTAGATTGATTATCTTTCACTGAAGTTGCCTAGTCGTAATTTTAAGAATGAATTTACAGTTGATATCCCTAGGGAACAACTGTTTTCAAGAAGGATGAAAGTTTTGCTGGTGATTGCTGCACGTACCATTCGTCACTTAACGTATGGAGGTGTGACGGCTCAGTGTTAGAGCAGTAGGCTTCAAACTGGGAGGTCCCTGGTTTGGGTTTTTTTTTTAAGTCAGTGCACTTTAGTGCCCTTTAGTGTGGCATTCATCCTCAATTACCAAGTTCCTCTGGTAGGACTTAAGCCATAGGTCCCCTGGTTTGACTTAAGCCATAGATCCCCTGGTTGCTTACCTACAATCATATCCTTGCTTTCTTGTTACACTTACAAGTTTGCCTGTAGTTAATGATTTTCATTTTTTAGCACTAACTCATTTAACAAAGTATTGTTTTGTTTGGTTTTATTGGAAACCCCAGAGCTGTGAATAATCCTGAAGATTTGGAGGCCCGATCTGAGATGCATCTAGCCAGTGTCTTTGCTGGTGTAGGATTCGGCAATGCTGGTGTTCATCTCTGGTGAGTTCTGTTTATGCTTGGAGGTGTTCTGGAATTATCAAGTACTAATTTTCATGTATAAGTGTATGATTTTTGACTCTGCAAAGGTCAAAATTTTAAAGATTTTTAAAATCAAAATATGCTTATGACTGGAGTCATGAAACCCCCCCTCCTTGTACAAGTCCACCTATAGAGATCAGTACACATTCACTGATCTTGACTTCAGAATGCTACATTCATTAAAACTTCAAGATGGGACTGATATTCGCATTACATGGAAAAGGCAGAACAAGCTTAAGTCTGCTGAATGTCTTCCATATGCTTATGTTGACGATTAGAAGCTAACCTGCATACCCTACGATTCCCAGTAATAAAGCAGTTGGTATGTATGATCTAAATATTGTAAAGGAAAACATAAGTGGAGGGGTCTATTAACCCTCTCAGTCCCAAGCCATAAAAACCCCATTGAGTTAATATACATTCTTGCACCTAGGGGACTGAGAGGGTTAAGAGAGCATGGCTTGTTTGTTTATATTTACATGTATATGTATGTATCTGATTTTTGTTTACGGAAAAAAAGATGTTTTTATTCCTCTGATGTCTCCTACAGTCATGGGATGTCATATCCCATCGCTGGCATGGTGAAGCAGTACAAGTCTCGTGATTACGATGTCGACCATCCCATTGTGGTGAGCCATTGATTGTTTTCCTATTATCTCGAAAAAGCTGCTTGTAACATCGATATCGACGTAGAATCAAGGCATAAATATCTTATGCACAAACTTTTCTCAAGAGTCTTGTTGCTGCATTCATTGTTTGCTATAGTAGGTTTCAGATATATATATACAAAGCAGGGGCAGAAATCCACTCTAATGTAATATCAGTTCCTTATCACAATTGCCTATAGAGATAATACTTGGATTTTTAGCTCAAGTGAGCTATTGCGATGGAAATTTGTCCGTCGTCCGTCGTGCGCCGTCCGTCGTCCGTTAACTTTTTACATTTTCATCTTTTTCTCCAAAACCCATGATTGGAATTCAACCAAACTTGGTACGAATCATCCTTAGGGGTAGGGGACCCAAAGTTGCTAAAATGGTACATGTGGTCCCCAGGGGGAGGGCCCCCAATTGTAAAAGCTATGTAAATTTCAAACATCTTCTTCTCCAGAACCAGGCATAGCTCAGACTTGGTATTTTGTATGGAGATACCTCTATAGATGAAGAATGAATGTTGTTCATGAAATTTCTCTGAGTGGCCCTATAGGGGCCCTGTGGGGGTAACATACTGGAGGGGGGGGGGGGGGGGCGCTGCCAGGCAAAATGTACATTCTGATCTTCTTCTCCAAAACACATGATCGGAATTCAACCAAACTTGGTAGGAATCATCCTTAGGGGTAGGGGACCCAAAGTTGCTAAAATGGTGCATGTGGCCCCCAGGGGGGCCCAGGGGGAGGGCCCCCAATTGTAAAAGCTATGTAAATTTCAAACATCTTCTTCTCCAGAACCAGGCATAGCTCAGACTTGGTATTTTGTATGGAGATACCTCTATAGATGAAGAATGAATGTTGTTCATGAAATTTCTCTGAGTGGCCCTGTAGGGGCCCTGTGGGGGTAACATACTGGAGGGGGGGCGCTGCCAGGCAAAATGTACATTCTGATCTTCTTCTCCAAAACACATGATCGGAATTCAACCAAACTTGGTAGGAATCATCCTTAGTGGTAGGGGACCCAAAGTTGCTAAAATGGTACATGTGGCCCCTAGGGGGCCCAGGGGGAGGGCCCCCAATTGTAAAAGCTATGTAAATTTCAAACATCTTCTTCTCCAGAACCAGGCATAGCTCAGACTTGGTATTGTGTATGGAGATTCCTCTATAGATGAAGAATGAATGTTGTTCATGAAAATTTCTCTGAGTGGCCCTATAGGGGCCCTGTGCAGGTAACATACTGGAGGGGGGGGGGGGGGGGGGGGGGGGGGGCGCTGCCAGGCAAAATGTACATTTTGATCTTCTCCAAAACACATGATCGGAATTCAACCAAACTTGGTAGGAATCATCCTTAGGGGTAGGGGATCCAAAGGTGCTAAAATGGTACATGTGGCCCCCCAAGTATAAAAGCTATGTAAATTTCAAACATCTTCTCCAGAACCAGGAATAGCTCAGACTTGGTATTGTGTATGGAGATTTTTTTCTGGGTGGCCCTGTAGGGGGTCTGTGGGGGTAACATACTGGAGGGGGGGGGGGGGGGGGTGGGGCCAGTTGTCCGCCATCCATAAACTTTTTACATTTTCAGCTTCTTCTCCAAAACCCATGATTGGAATTTAAACGAACTTGGTAGGAAGCTCAGACTTGGTATTGTGTATAGAGATACCTCTATAGATGAAGAATGAAAGTTGTTCATGTGCTAGAGAGAACATGCACCACATGTGAATTGATCCACCTCAGGTGAGCGTCGTGCCCCCTGGGGCTCTTGTATATAAATGGTCCTCATAATTTCACACATTTCAAGAAGCAATGCGCTCGCCCCTGTTGTACTTCATGATCAGCAGTTTTCGGGAAATGTTAGTGACTGTGTCGCTTCAACAACCTTGAGTCTGCGATGTATATATCCTTGTTGTCATGTGCCGTGGTAAACTGCTGCAACAAAAAAGAAAAACGACATATACAAGGTGTCGTATTCGAGTGGTTTAATCACTTGACTGGGAATGCAAAGGTTGTGGGTTCGAACCCCGGCAAGACACTTATGCCCTTGAGCAAGGCATTTTACATTGCTCCTCTCCACCCAGGTGTTAAATGGGTACCCGGTAGGATGCGAATGTCATTGTGGTTGGATTAGCATGTGCACGCTTGGAAACAGGCGACTTGGCAGGAATGCTCCCCAGAGGAGTGCAGATGGTACTGTAATGTGCAGAATCACAATTGAATCCAGTGACCGGGGTAATAATGCTGTAAGCGCTTTGGCGGTTACATTGTAACTGGTAAGGCACTATATAAGAAACAGCTATTATTATTATCATTATTGTGATTTAAGCATAGTGCGCTTCACTTTGTGTTATAACACACAGTAACAGGTGAGTACGCATAGGATTTAGTTGCGTGTAGCTACTTTTTTTCACCCCCACTTGCTATTCCTTTATGCTTAAAATGGTATATATAGTGGCACAGAGTTTACTGCAGCTTATCTGAATGAGGCTTTATGTTTATCTCCCTTCTCTTTCCCTCTCTATCAGCCCCATGGTCTGTCTGTGGTCGTGACAGCTCCTGCTGTCTTCAATTTCACAGCGCCTAGCTGCCCTGAGCGACATCTCGAGGCCGCTAAACTACTTGGTGAGCCAGGGCTGTCGATGATTTGTCCTTAAAAATGGGCTCTGAGTGTGAACAATTTATGATTGTATTGCAGTGGTCAAGTTAACACTCAGGGAAGGGTCAAACAGGAAACTGTTTATATAGATCTCCAGGTTAAGATTAAATAGAAAATGAAATTTGCACTCTGAGCAGTGGCTTTTGGTTTTTTTGTGAGTTTCTGCTAGATTTACTCAATTGGTTACCAACTTTGATGTATCCCAAAACCCTGCATTACCCAATTATTCCTATTTTACAATATAAATACACAACCATTCAGAAACTTCTGGACAATTTTTATTTTCATAAGATTCAAGAATTTCTTTTCACACAATGAAAAGTTCTGCATGACAAGTTCTCACTTTCATGAAATTATGCTGAAGTGCTCTCTTTCCCAGGCACCGACATCACGGGGGTCAAGCTGGAGGACGCAGGTCGCTGCCTGGCTGACACTGTGCGGAAGTACATGTACGAGCTGGAAGTAGATGATGGACTGGCATCGTTGGGCTACGACTCGTCGGACATCCCAGGGCTGGTCAAAGGCACCCTGCCACAAGTGAGTTTGATGTATAGATGGAGTACAGTGGAAACTCGTTATATAAAGAGCTCCGATATAACAAGATCCCTGATATAACAAGGCAATTTTGTTGGTCTCGGGTCTTTATGTTCTTTTGGTTTTTTTACCCTGTTATAAGGAGATTCCTGATATAACAAGGTAATTTTTGTGGTCCCAAGATCCTCATTACAGCAAGTTTCTACTGTATTCCAATTTGAATGTTTGTTTTAACAATTTTTTTTGGGGGGGTAATTTAATTGAATACTCAAAGGCCTGAATTCACAAAGGAGGTTTATTTTAAACCATGGTTTAAACCCCCTCCTGGGTTTTTTAAGCGTACATGCGCGTGGATTCCAACCCAACTATATATTTTCTTTAAGCGCGTGCATGGGCTATATGTGCTTATTTGTGTTTATTTTAGTACGCTTACAGAGGTTTAAACCATGGTTTAGATTTAAACCTCCTTTGTGAATTCAGGCCAATGAGTCCCACACTCACTCAGATATTTAATCAGACCTGGGTCCTGTTTCATAAAACTTGTTATCAGTAACAACTGCCACATTTCAATAACAAATTAGCTCTCAGCCAATCAGATGCAAGGATTTCAGTACCTTCTAAGTTATTGCAACTTGTAAATGATAACTAGTTTTATGAAACAGGGCCCAGTATTATGAGATGTTATATTGTTACAGTTTATCAATGCTCTTCCTCATTTATCGTTAAGATGAAATGGGCCGTCGGATGATAAACCATGTTTTCAGTATTTTGCAGGATAGTGATATAGACTTTGTGGAATCTTTGCCAGTAGTGTATATTGTGATGCTCTGAGGTGATCCATTGATTTCAGTTTCGTAATTCTCATATTTACTCTCTCTCTCTCTCTTTCTTCTCTTATTCTTTCTTTCTCTTCTCCTCCTCTTTTCTCTTCTTCTCTCTACTCTCTCACCCCCTCTCTTTCTCTTTCTGTCTCTCATTCTCTGTCTGTTAATGAATGCAGCACCGTGTGACCAAGCTTTCACCCCGTCCCCAGACCGAGGAAGACCTGGCATCCATGTTTGAGAAGTCCATGAAAGTTTATTAATCCTTCTCGGCCTTCCTTCGTCAACCTTCTGTGCGGCAACCCGAGTTCTGGGTCAAAGGATCGACCTATAAAGTGAAGACTAAACCGTGTCCTATCATTCATTTACTACTTCTGTTGGAAATGCTTCAGGTATTCAAAAAGAAAATGAAATATTGGATTGAGGATCAACTTTTCAACTGCCTATATAATAATTCAATCAGTCTTTAAATTCACCATTATGCCAGTATTCTCAAAAAGTAGGATTTTGAAAATAAGAATTATAACTAACTTTCTTATATCCGTTAGAGTATAGAGTATCATTCATTAGAAGAGGAATACACTGTATTACCAAATAAGTATACCTTTTTTACAGAATATATATTTTTCATTTAAAGTAAAATATTTCGCTATCTTCTTCACATTCATTTTTGCATATTTTGCGTTTAAGGTAATAAATGGTTATAGGTGTATAGAAGATTTTCCTAAACCCTGCAAATGCTTTTGATAAAACCTATTAATGTTATGAATGTATAAAGGAAAATTAAAGTACTTTTCACATGTTGACCCTAAAGATTATATATGTTCATTTTAATCCATTCAAGAACATTCTAAACTTTATCGCCAAGATTCTGAAATGTGTTTTGATTCCAAATGTATAAAAACTTCAACCATGGGTTAGTGCACAGCATCTAAAAACATAGACAAAACAGGGCTTTCCTTTAATGTTTTGGACTTGCTGCAGGATTTTCATATGTGATTAGTTAATCAGCTATAATTCCAAAACCCATTGTGATGAAGATATATAAATTTCATGAGTATTTTTTTTATTTATAACATGTCCCATCTATTTGCCGATTTTCATAACTTTTTTTTTCACTCTGTCGGCCAGATCTGGTGAGGAGAGTGTAATATGGGTTTTTTTCCCCCCAGCAATACAAATATTCCAGACTGTTTCGTGAGGTTGAATGTATGGGGTCTGCTTGCTATTCATAAGGACCGCTATTCATTTAACACGCTACATGAATAGCGGTCCTTATGAATAGTTATGAATAGTGGTCCTTATGTATGGAGGTCCTTATGAATAGCGAAGTAAAATGTCTATGGTTTGTTCGCTATTCATACAAAAATGCTATTCATTTAGTCACACGTTATGGAAAGCGGTCCTTATGAATAAGTGGTCCTTATGAATAGCGGTCCTTATGACTAGCGAGGTAGCCCCAAATGTATATGGTATGCTATAGCGTAGAAACATATATTGGTTAAGATGAAATCCAATCATTCTGGTGATGGTGGTGGTGATGTTGATAATGATGATGATGATGATTGTGATTGTGAAGTTGTTGATAATTGTGAAGTTGATGATGATGAAGTAGTTAACGATGACGATAAAGTTAATGATGGTGATGAGGAAGATAATGTTGATGATGATAATGATCAATGATGATAATTTACCAGCATCCTCATCACATTACTAACACTTAAAGTTGACATTTTTATGCATGTACTGATGTATTTTTATAAATAATTTTATGCCAGATTGAAGTGATATTTTATTACAGGACATGGATGTGCTTGTGTGCCTTAAAATTGATGCGAGACAGCTGATTATTTTTTTTTCTTTCCATTGAAACCTCTGCCAAATGTTTGTGATTAAGAAATTTAATGTATGCGATATATTTTTGTAAAAGCAAACGATCATGAAATGATGTATTTACACACACGAAAAAAGTATTATATGTGAAATTCATTTGTTGTTGATTTAATACATGTATGAAATTTTAGAAAAGAAAATTGACTGTTCTTAGTCTTGTTTTTGTCCTGTTTTATTTTATTTTTGAGGGTATGTTCATATCTATTATTTGAATTATTACTATTATTTCATTTTTTATTATGCCTCCGCCCACCGAAGGTGGGTGCCGGAGGCATTATGTTTTAGGGTTGTCCGTCCGTGCGTCCGTCCGTCCGTGCGTCCGTCTTTCCCACTTCTCGTTACCGCGATATCTGAAGAATCATTTGAGGTAGGAACTCAAACTTGGTACTAGTATGTATCCCCATACGAAGATGAACTGATTAGATTTTGGGGTAAGTAGGTCAAAGGTCAGAGGTCACAGAGGTCAATTTACATGAAATTACATGAAATTCTTGGTTTTTAGCACCGTTACCGCGATATCTCAAGAACTGTTTGAGGTAAGACTTCAAACTTGGTACTAGTATGTATCCCTATACGAAGATGAACTGATTAGATTTTGGGGTAAGGAGGTTAAAGGTTAGAGGTCACAGAGGTCAATTTACATGAAATTCTTGGTTTTTAGCACCGTTACCGCGATATCTCAAGAACTGTTTGAGGTGAGAACTTCAAACTTGGTACCAGTATGTATCCCCATAGAAAGAGGAACTGATTAGATTTTGGGGTAGGTAGGTCAAAGGTCAGAGGTCACAGAGGTCAATTTACATGAAATTACATGAAATTCTTGGTTTTTAGCACCGTTACCGCGATATCTCAAGAACTGTTTGAGGTGAGAACCTCAAACTTGGTACCAGTATGTATCCCCATAGAAAGATGAACTGATTAGATTTTGGGGTAGGTAGGTCAAAGGTCAGAGGTCAATTTACATGAAATTACATGAAATTCTTGGTTTTTAGCACCGTTACCGCGATATCTCAAGAACTGTTTGAGGTAAGTACTTCAAACTTGGTACTAGTATGTATCCCTATACGAAGATGAACTGATTAGATTTTGGGGTAAGGAGGTTAAAGGTTAGAGGTCACAGAGGTCAATTTACATGAAATTCTTGGTTTTTAGCACCGTTACCGTGATATCTCAAGAATTGTTTGAGGTGAGAACTTCAAACTTGGTACCAGTATGTATCCCCATAGAAAGAGGAACTGATATGATTTTAGGGTAGGTAGGTCAAAGTTCAGAGGTCACAGAGGTCAATTTACATGAAATTACATGGAATTACTGGTTTTTAGCACCGTTATCGCGATATCTCAAGAACTATCTGAGGTGAGAACTTCAAACTTGGTACTAGTATGTATCCCTATACGAAGATAAACTGATTAGATTTTGGGGTAAGTAGGTCAAATGTCAGAGGTCAATTTACATGGCATTACATGAAATTACTGGTTTTTAGCCTCGTTACTGCGATATCTCAAGAACTGTTTGAGGTAAGAACTTCAAACATGGTACTAGTATGTATCCCCATACGAAGATGAACTGATAAGATTTTGGGATAAGGAGGTCACAGAGGTCAATTTACATGAAATTACATGAAATTCTTGGTTTTTAGCACCGTTACCACGATTTCTGAAGAACTATTTGAGGTAAGAACTTCAAACTTGGTACCAGTATGTATCCCCATAGAAAGAGGAACTGATATGATTTTGGGGTAGGTAGGTCAAAGTTCAGAGGTCACAGGTCAATTTACATGAAATTACATGAAATTACTGGTTTTTAGCCTCGCTATCAAATATTTCTAGAACAGTTTGAGCCATCAACTGAATTTAGGCGGAGGCATATAGGAGACGCAGTCGCATTCATCTTGTTATTATTGGGTTTTTTTGTGAATGGACTTTGCTTTAAAAAATCTGAAGATGATCTTAAGAGAGGTTTTGTGACATACAGCTATCTAAATAGAGGCTGTTCAATTAGTTCAATGTCCAAAAGATATGGTGTTTACTGATATGATTAGAGATGTACGGAATGCGTGTGTGTGTGTCTGTGTGAGAGCCAAAGAAAGAGAGGGAAGGGCTCCCCTGAAAAACAAAATACACATCAAACGACCTTCTTCTTTTTTTGCTTGTCAGAAAATTTTGGAGTAAATAGACACCCAGAAATGACTTTTTTTTTCCTTTTTTGCTTGTCGGGAAATTTTCAGAATATCGAGTCCCCTCCTTCACAAAATCCTGGATCCGGCACTGATATGAGTTTGGTTTTTACTTGTTCTAAAATTTTCAGCTAACTGTAGGACGGCAAAGTCGAACAACCCCATTCGAAATGTTCAAACGATACCCCTCGGGGGTGAGTATACTACATGATAAAATATTTATGTCCTTTACACTTTAAACAGTCCATTCACGGGCGTAAATCTGAAAGAATTTCTTTTCAGTTGGGGGGGGGGGGGGGGCGCAGAGGCGGCGGTATGTTGGGCTCGGACAATGAAAGAAGGGGTGCACCTTTTGTTTGGCGGACAAAAGGGTGCCCCTCCACTGTCCGAGCCCGACGTTCCGCCGTCTCTGCTGGGGGGGGGGGGGGGGGGGGGGGGGGGTGACCATTCATGGAGAACAAATCCACCCCCCCCCCCCCCCCCCCCCCCCCCCCCCCCCCCACCACATAGAACCCCCCCCCCCCCCCACCCCCCCCCCCCCCCCCCCCCCATGAAAGAAGGAATGTACGGAATTACGTCAGTGAGTCCATTACTGATATGTTCATTATCTGTAACGACTTTAAAAGCACTGATCGAGGAACAGTGTTATAATAATGGATTTGAGAGTTATAAGCCTCGTCATATCTTTCGGAGTAAATGCTAATAACGCTTTCCACAAATTAAGATTCACACAAGGAAAAAAGCAAAAGAAACTAATTAAATTCTTTGTATTCCGTAATCGAAAAAAATATATAACATGTACAATATAACAAATTATGGTTGGATAAACACAGCCCATTTTACAAATGTTTTCAAACTTAGGGACACCTTTACCAAGGCCCTATCTGTAACGAGTTATTGTATATCAAAAGCCAAAATGTAGGTTGCGTACATCAGTTGATGCTATGTTGAGCAAACTCGGGCAATCTTTAGGTTAAGCCCTACCCACTAGTAACCACAATGGTAAAGATATAAATGAAATTTGAAGACGTTTGTGCACTGTACTGTTGCGGTAAATTTTTTTTTTCAGTATTACATCAGTCATCTCGACCTCCTTTTTAAGTATATGTCGAGGGCAAAAACACATACATGCCATCAGACACTTAAAATACTTATTTCTGTACAAAATACCCATGCACTATAATACTGGGATGTTTTATAGTGTTTATGCTAAAATCATTCCAAAAACACCCGACGTACGGCCACAACACATATTCAGACACATGGCGTGAAGGGTATCTGTAGTTTTAGACTTTGTTCAGTTTAATGAGAAAATCAATAGTTCACTTCATATTCATTTTCGTTCTCGTAATGCTTCCCGATATACATGGAGTGCTTTGGGCGTTTTTATCAACGCTAAACTTACACAACGGTATAATTATTTCAGGCTAGTTATCTTCCAATTATTTACTGCATACTTATATTTATACTTCACATCAATATTCCTTTTCCACTGTATATTTTTTTTCAACTGCTGTCCACTGATAAATAAGTTGGAGCTAAAGTTGTCATGTCAATATGAAATGCGATTTTACTCAACAAAACTGATTCTCAATGTTGGTATAAAGTCTTGGAACACATGTCAATTCCCATAAAATCCTACCTTTCCTACACAAGCCTAAATAGGCCTGTACATTGTGTATCAAAAAAAGTATATCCAACTTTGATACCTTCCAATTAAAATATTATAACCGATGTGACTTTGAAATTTATTTCATGGTAAAGAGAAACTTATTGCCTGTTCAGTGGTACCTCATTCATGACATTTCTGTGATGGATGACTGAGCACCGGGATTTTTAAAAAAGTGTTGTCAAAATCTCCTTGTTCCAAGTTTGGGCTGAAGCAACGAATGTGGGTCAATTAAGCCATATTAATGTGTTACTTTAGTCTCGAATCATTTTAATTCTCCTTTGTGCTTCAATGCTTCATTGTTCAAAGTAACCCAGTGTATCTAAGCTTTCAAATGACCTTGTTTCAATCCATATGATAATCTTCAAATTATTTTAACCGCCTTATAACTTCTTGTCTCGTGATAACTAAAAACTCTTCTGCTCATTTGTTTATTGCACCATTTCACCTGCATAAGGTGCACATGGTGTTTTTCGCGAATAGCACATGAACTCAAAGGCTTACTGACTTAAAGGGGAATGAACCCCAAAATATAAATGTGCTTATATTCAAAGATGTAATCCATTTCTTCTTGTTGTCCTACGTAGTTTTGCGTTAAAATATACGAGATGGGTATAAATCAAGATTTTCTCTGCAAGATTTATCGTCTGCTAGCTATACCCGGGGGCTGCCATTTTCTTCATGTGTATATAAAGATATTTTTAATCCGAATGAAAAATTGTCTTTCTTCCTGATACAAAATTCCATTTGATATTTAAAATATTTAACAGATATATACATATATTCTAAAACGGAAATGTGTTTTATATTTCTTTGAAAATTACGATTTTACTCAATATAATTTTTCTTGATTCTATGACGTACGCGACGGAGAGAATTAATTCAAAATTTATGAATGATGACTTTCCCGATCGTCAATAGTGACAAACTATGCATTCACCTGCTTTGAGATGGACTTCAAAAGTCAGAAAGCGCGTTGTATAAATTATGTTCTGCTCTGCCAGGCAAGACCAGGATATCGATTTCTAGTTAGCAAAACCAGAGAATTTAAAAAGAAATCTATAAATTTCACTTTTAAAGTATATGTATACACCTGTTATGCATTTTCCATCATATATGGGGATTTTGTTAAAATGAAGAGAAACAATTTAGCTCGTGGATTAAAAAATATCTTCCTGCCCGGAACGGTTTCCAATGGTTCATGTACAACTCCATGTCATCAAGAAAATGGCAGCCCCCATGAAGTGTTAGCAGATGATACCGTGTGCTAGAATGTCTTCATTTGAACCCTTTCTGATATTTTATTTCTAAAGTGATACAGGTCAAAGATTAAGAATATATTACACCTTTGAACATAACATTTATATTCTAGTGTTAATTCTCCTTTAAAGACTAAAAAGAAGAAAAAGAGCAATAAGAGGGATACATGTATTGAGAATTACCAAGGTAATTGACAGCAGACTTTCAAGAAAAAAGATACTCTTCCCAAATAAATATTGTCCATTTTGAATGACTCGGTAAAAAGGCTTACCTTAAAAAAGGGATGCGGATAAAATCAAGATTGTTATGGCAAATAAATTATCAAAAATTTAGCTTGTAATAAGCCCTTTCTTGAGTTTGAGTTGAAACACCTTTTCTATTCAAATTCACAAAATCATCTGAAAATAACTCAGCAATTGTTTTCCAACTGAAGGAACTAATGCATAATAGACCGCTTCGGTAATGCATATTTTATGCATATTTTATGCATACCTTTCAAACAAGGGTTGTTTTTGACAACTTGAAAGCTTGCCGGAGGCTTTCCTGACATAGCAACAAATAATGTATGCAAAATGGATTCCAAGCATTGGGGCTCATTTATAAAAAGCAGGTTCATGGAATAGCTCGTCACTAGGTGCTCAGACAAGATAAGTGCATAAATTTGTATACATTACAGAAGCGGTCTATTGGATTGACTCACACTCGTTGCTTCAGCCCAAACTTGGAACAAGCGGAATTGACAATACTGCTTGAAAAGCCTGCTGCTCAGTCATCCGTTGCAGCAAAGTTATGAATAAGGTATCATTACACAGAATATAAGTTGCTCTTTACTATGAAATAAAGCTCAAGTTCACAGAGGTTATAACTTTTTAATTAGAAGCTACCAAATTTGGGTATACTTTTTTTATACGCTCTGTATATTCGCCCTGCCGGGAGCTGACATTTCTTGCCCAAATATCAACCTTCCTGGGTCTGAAATTTGCGAATTATCGAAGCGAGTGAGCAAAATTTTTGTCACAGTTTTTTTAGTGAAAAATGTAATTTTTGTGATAGGAATATACTAAATTGAATGAAATACTGTATAAAATGATACCATCTCACTTTCTAAATAAACATTGTACATTTAATTTATTATATTAATCTCTGATTACATTGGGATAACTGCCTCGACATACAAAACAAATGATTTTTTTTTCAGTATTCCTCTATTTCATTTCGATCGATCAATTACGGTGTAACTCTTCACTTGTTGGCTTTTCAAATTGTCTGCTTACATTTTCATTTGTTTGTTTTCATTTGTTATATATATAGTTTTCTTCAGTTGAACTTTGTATTGTATTTACTGTTCTGTATATTTTGGTTTCCAATAAGAACTTAATATGATCCTGCATGCATGCCAGTGATTAGCGTAATATAGGTTTTCCCGGTCAATTTCGCAGATTTGTCATTCAATTTGATAAGGGAGTCATTCAAATTCGCGAAAAAGATCTGTGCCATGAAATTTATCATTCAAATTCATTTTGAGGTCATTCAAATTCGCACTTCGGTCAAGACATTTAGCGTTTACATCATTCAAATTCAAATATGCGTGGAGAGCATTCAAATTCGCTACCTCGCTTGGAAGCGTCTTTTCGAGCATTCAAATTCGCACGTGGGCATTCGAATTCGTAATGAGTTCATTCAATTTAGCATGTATTTAGCGTTTGTGTGTTTTTGCTCATCTATAAATAAAGAGATACATTGGCCAACATGACATAGGCCTACTATACAAAGGAAACATTATATATATAACATAATTCATGATAACTACATGTACGTTATGAATAACATTTTTCAGAGTATACATTGACAGCCAACACAGTGACACACTCACTATATATATATATATAGTTAGACATGAAAAAGAATAAAAATCAATCAAGAAAATAAATGAAAAAAAATAAAAATCAATCAAGAAAATGTGCAATTCTGCAGGCACTATAAACGTTAGAAATGAAGAACAAAAATTCCTAGAACTAAATTTCAAAATGATGATAAATCAGAAGAAAATAAAATAAAAATAATAAATCAGAAGAAAAATAAAAGAATGTTATTGATTATAGAAAAACACACCCATGTGTGCAGAAAACTCATAAGGAAAGAATGAAAATACCAAATAATTATCAACTGACAAAATTTACTGGAACTACATTTGATTTTGAATGCTCAACGTGTTAAGTTGAATGATCCGAAATGAAATTGAATGCTGGAATAACAGTATTGCGCAATTCCCTTGCCATTCTTTGCTAAATATTGAATGAACGTTTTGCGAACTAGGTGCATTTAGTGCGAATTTGATTGACAAAAACTTAGATTCAAATGACATAAATACAAATTCGAATGATATGAAAATGAATTTGAATTACAAATCGGCTGTGCGCGACCTAAATCCTTAAAATTGAATGCACGCAAAATGAAATTGACTGACGATCTTACGAAATTGACCGGGAAAACCTATATTACTACATTGTAATATGCATATGTTCATTGCGTGTATTCATTCTTCGAACTTTTTAAATGTTACCGTAATGTGATTATGCATTTGTATACCAAGTTTTAATTAGAATTGAAAATAAATGATACTTACTAAATGTGAGGTGATGGTTTCCCAAATGATGTTTGCCCATTCTCGGGGGGGGGGGGGGGGCTGCAGCCCCTCCTCTCCCGCCTAGTATACATTTTTTTTAATGCCTGCAATATTCATCACAGTCGATGTGCCGTGCATGGACTTTAATCACTGGCATGCATGCAGGAACATGTTTAGTTCTTATTGCAAACCCAAATATGCTACTGCTAGAATTAGACTGTCAAAACATTGACAGAATGACGAGCTTACATTACCTATATAAATTCATCACACAAGCATGACTTGATAAATATGATGTTACTTTAAATCGCCAGTATGATACCTTGAGGACAATTGCACATGTCATAAGTAAGTATTTATTATGTTCAGACCAATATATATACAATACTTCTTTGATATCATTAATTTACATTTGGAATGCTTTCGAAGTGATTAGAACAAAAATAATATTTCAACCCATTCATTTACGTTCCGATAGAGTGAATGTATTTGTATTTTTGTGCAAATATGCGGGAACATTTCTTTTTCGATCAGCTGAATATTAAAATATATAGGCCTAGGCCAGCAGAGCTGACCCTTATACACATTAATACCTTTCATACACTCAAAATATTTATCCCAAACAATTTGGACAATGTGCGATAGAGCATCAAGGTAAAAAATTCTAGGTCATTGGAACGAACAAATAAAAAAGTACGGTAATAATACTAAATATATGTAGTAATATAATGGATCTTATAGAACAACATAAAGTAAGTATCAACTAAATTCGGATTTCTAGATTCAAGAAAACCCGAACCTGAATTAATTTATCAAAGCCTGATTTAGCGTAGCCAGTATTCAGTTGTGTGTGTCATCAAGTTGTCATTCAGAGTAAAAAGCAGTGAATTGAGTGTCGATCGGGTGGGGGGGGGGGGGGGGGCACAGGTTAAAAAAAGGGGGAAGGTTTCACACATTGATAGGGAACAAAGGTCTAAAAAATGACTGACAAGAAGAAAAAAAATAAGTTATCAAATGTGTCTACACGTGTCATATGTATATGATTATATCTTTTAAAAAATATCTGACAACCAACCAAACAAACAAAACAACAACGGCGTAGGGTAAAGGTTTTTAACCAGATGTGTATTTTAGAATAGCAGATTTTGTTTGAGCGGAAGCGCGTATCGCCATTGCCCCCACCCCCCCCCCCCCTTCCGCCACTAACAATGATATGTCTTGAATTAGAAAGTTTTTACTTTGCAAGATATGTCATGTTACTTTGTGGCAATAGTGAAGCCTTTTTTCCAAATTGCAATGGTAACAAATTCACGATATTGCACGTGAATATATATTTCATGATTTCATGATTGAGAATTATTGACTCAGGGCCTCGATGAGAAAGGAGTCTACATGATTTTGCCATACCGGTAATTATGACACTAACTGCTTTTACACAAAATCTTCAAGGTAGTCAGCTTCTTCGTGGGGGAGTATGAGGGGGTTAAAGTATGCACCCCCCCCCCCCCCCACCCACACCCCATCCCCCGCCCCACACCCCATCCCCCGCACACACAAAATAAGAAAAAGAAGAAGAAGAAGAAGAAGAAGAAGGAGAAGAAGAAGGGGAAAGGGAGAAGGAGGAGGAGGAGAAAGAAGAAGAAGAAGAAGAAGAGAAGAAGAAGAAGCAGAAGAAGAAGAAGAAGAATATCGAAGCAGAAGAAGGAGGAGCAGAAGAAGAAGGAGAAGAAGAAGATGAAGAAGGAGCAGAAGAAGAACGAGAAGAAGAAGGAGAAGAAGAACAAGAAAAACAAGAAGAAGTACAAGAAGAACAAGAAGAAGCTAGATGGAATGGCGCTCCCCCCCCCCCCCACCTCTTTTGTTTATATATTCATTCATGCAGGTGACAGGACAGACAATAATTTACCATGCTGAGCTCTATTAATCATAACCGATATAATGTCAATCTATATAGATGTACGTTGCAATATAGAGCACTTAGAAAACGATCATCAGACCAATGACGTAGAGAGAGACGCGGGGGGGGGGGGGAGGAGTGACAAGAGCAAAAAACAAAGAGAAAGAGGCAGGATTAAAAATTCTATAGAATGCATAACGAAAATAAATTAAATAATCTGAAAAATAGATATTACACATCACGCGAGACCGACACCCAACCGACAATATACCTAACAAAAAATAATAATACACCGATGGCCACGAATCGGTCAGTGACCTCAGTTTGGAATCGGTTTGGAGTCGGTCTGGCGGTGTGACTGATATGTAAGGCATTATATTTTCCGAATTCCGATAGTTCTACTCTTTTTTTTTACTTCTTTCCTTTGTCATGTTTGTTCTTCTTTTTCAGGACGCCCTCTTCTTGCGACGGTTGCCATCGTAGATCTCTCGCGAGGAAAGCTTGTCGCCATGGTAACGAGTCATAGTTGGTTAGCTCTCCTCCGAAGATGTCAGGGAGGATGGACGGCGAGAGGTATTCATGGAGGGTTTCGTAATTCTGCCCGTGTAACTGGACCTATAGGAAGCAACAATAGAGATACTTACATGTATCATGTATATGGATAAAAGATCTTCCATGTGTCCGGTAAGAGCCAAGGATAGGTGTAAATGGTAAGAGAAATTGATTTATATTAAGGTCATGAACATTTTATTTCGTCTGAATATCCGTGTAGGCATCGATAGGTTTGAATTAAATTGAATTTGAATTTGACTATATTCTCATTTTCCTGTGCTTTGCCATCTATCTATCTATCTACCTATCTATCTATCTATCTATCTATCTATCCAAACTATCTGTCTATCTATATATCTGTCTGTCTTGTCTGTCTGTCCGTCCATCCATCCATATATTTATCTACCTATCTATCTATCTATAATATCTATCTATATATCTATATATCTGTCTTGTCTGTCTGTCCATCCATCCATATATTTATCTACCTACCTTCCTATCTATCTATCTATCTATCTATCTATCTGTCTATCTGTCTATCAATCCATCATTCTTTTTTTCTATCTATCTCTATCTGTCTTACCCGTTTTCTGATCTTTTCTTGCATGAAAGGTTTGATGATGGTGAAGGCTCCGTCGAAGATTAGACTCTCATTGATGAAGTGGATGCCTTGTACTCTGACTGGTATACAATTCTAATGAGGGATCATGGAAACGAAAAAAAAGGTTGATACTGAAGTGGAAAAGAATTATCTGTTGTGGCTATATGAGAGATATTGCTGCATTGATATGTTGATGATGCTAAGGCGTATCTGAATTACTATATATATTCTTCCTATTATTATTCGATTTACTCTCCGTTATCTATTTTTTAAAACTATTCTTCCTCTTCTTCTCGTCTTGGTTTTCTAATCCCCTTTTCTCCCTTTTCTTTAATTTCCCTTCCTCCGATTTCTGCATCTTTCTATAACTTCAGTTCTTCTTTCCCCTCATCCTTATTTTGCTTCTCCTATTTGGCCTACACTTTTTCCTCTTCTCCCCTTCCCCCTTTCCCTCCTTCTCTTCTTCTTTCTTTTGTATTCATCTTTTCTTCTCTTTCTTCGTTTTCTCTTCCTCCGATTTCTACTTCTTTCTAATATGTACTTCTTCTTTCCTCCTTGTCCTTACGTTGACTCTCCTTTGGTTTACCTCTTTTTCTTTCCTCTTCTTTTCCATCCTCCTTCTTCTTCTTGCTTTTCTTCTCTCCTCTACACATCTTTTTTTTTTCCTTACACCCTTTTTTGGTTATGTTTCCCCCATGCATGTCTTATATTGTTATCTCTCTGTCTCAGCTAGCTTGTTTCCTTATTCCTCACCCTTTCTTTTATACTACCTATACGTTTATTGCCATCGTTTATTGCCATCTCATCATTTCAATGATCGTCATCTGATCGTCATCTTACCTGAAAAATAGAAGTGAGTTTCTTAGCAACAGATGGAGTTAGACATGTGGCCTGTGATAGACTGACGCCCTCGAGATCGAATAGGAGGATGACGCCATTGATTTGGGCGGCTTCGTCTTCTACGAGCTGGTCGATGACCATGAAGAGGGCGAGGGCGATATCAGTGAGGGGATACTGTCTCGGGTCCCAATGACCTGTAGCGAAGAGAAAAAAAATCATTTAAAAATCATTGCCGAGGGATCTGCATCAGCAGAATGTGCAATAAAACGGGTTAAACCAAATGTTGTTTGACCATCATATGACAATTAGACCAAATGGCATTAGACCAAATGGATGTCCGCTCGGTCGCCATGCCACGACCTGGCATTAAATATCTGGGCATAATTTTAAGCAATAGAAAGTTGCCTCAGGTTCCACAAAGTGCCCCTTTTGGCGTCGACCCCCCCCCCCCCCCCCCCATTTTTGAAAACGTTCCGTCGACCCTTTTCCTGCGATGACATCAATAATTATTTTGTGAACATGGGGAACCCAATGTATTATTGTGCACAATACTTGGAATATAAATAAGTGCATGTATGTGGAGCAGTTCATGAATGAATAGACAGACCTCGTCGGATTACTCAAATATTCATTAATATCATGAATATGAAAGTGCCAAATAGCAGTCACGGTGCCAAATGGCACTCTCATTTTTCTTTCGATCAGTTAATAGTATATTCTGCCACTATTGAATAAGTATAACTTAAAAAATACACTGCATTCATAATACCGTAATGAATTATTTTAATGCGTTTTGTTTTCAGTTTCTGTAGATGTATAAACCGCACAATTTAGTAACTCCACCGTCCATTTACAATCATTCGAAACAGCACATGTCATTTAAGTCAGTGGAAATTAATGATTTGATAAGACCAATCAACTCATGTACGGTAGCTAAACGACGTTATGAGTGATCTTAGTGGGACCGGTATGCACACGACTAAATATTTCACCAAGCAACGGTGGTGTATTCAGTAATTTGAAAACAGGGGGGGGGGGGGGGCAGAAATCTCCCCAGACAGGGGAGGGACCTGATGTATCTCAGAAACCCCGTGAGTTGTAGAACCATCGCATTCATGTTGCTGTCTCAATCGCAATCTAAAGTATATCTTTAATTTTTTTTTCTCACTGAATATACAACATGTGGAAAATAAAGGAACCTTGAAATCGCATTCACATGTATTGACTTTTCTCTAGACATATAAATGAGGGAGGAGGGGGCATGCCCCGGCTTCATCCAAAGCTGGATACGCCATTGACCGGCTCTTCACAAAAGTGAAATTTGGCTTTCGGGGTTTAAGTGGACTTTGGTTACAGAACAAATTGCATTTTTGGTTCATAGGTTTTATGAGGATAAAATCTGGATGTCTCTCTAATGACAAGACAAATATTAGCAGACATCAAGTCAGAGAAGAAGTCACACCACCGTACATTTTAGGTAGAAGGCTTTTCAGAACGCTTCATATCAAAAACAAATCGCCGCGTACAGCCTTACAAATTAGTCACAAATGTATTTTTTCCGAAAAGAAAATTGTCAAGAAAAAAACAACAACACAGTTCTAAATTTTGAATATGACACAAGTGCTTGATTTGAAATGCAGCATGGGAAATTGATTCAGTTCAAATGACAATATAATAGTGTCATTCTGTTATTTTCAATTTTGCAAGAAAATAATGTTAGGATCACAAGGCATAAAAAGCTTACAATTCTTTACGGATATCAACATGCCATATTTTCGCAACCTTAAACCCTGATACATGTATACTAGGTGTAAAAAAAAAACATTTGAGTATTGGAAACTTTTAATATTAATAATAATAGAGTATTTGTATAGCGCACATGTCTATCAGACTTGACAGTCCTGGCGCCCCACATTATTACCCCGGCTTTGGCTCTAGAATTTCAAAGAATAAATTCCTGCCAGGTACCCATTTACTTCAGACTGCAGGT
This sequence comes from Heliocidaris erythrogramma, assembly GCA_025617745.1. Classification (NCBI taxonomy): domain Eukaryota; kingdom Metazoa; phylum Echinodermata; class Echinoidea; order Camarodonta; family Echinometridae; genus Heliocidaris; species Heliocidaris erythrogramma. The sequence continues at coordinate 34,088,866 of CM046856.1, forward strand.
TTTCACATGGAAGATGTCAAATTTATTTAAAGTTAGTGTTATGAAATTTCCTTGATTACTATTCTTTAAAACATTTGCTCTGAATATTTAATTTGCTTTTCACTTTTTGAAAGAGCAAGGCGGCAAAAGCTGTGTATATACATGTAACAGTAACTGATTCACAGCACAACAATGGCCGTTGTGCATATCAGCTGAAATTCCAGAGCACCTATTTTTAACCCAAGTTAATGAATCATTAATGACCCTGGAATGCAAAAGGATGGCAGAAATGACAGGTGTGAAGCAATAGTGTAATGTTATGTTCTGAATTAATTACTGACACAGATTTTGTGGCCTCACTTTTTCAAAAACTGAAAATCTAATTAAATATTCAAAGCATTGTTTCAAGAATATTAATGAAGGAAATTTCACAAAAACTTACTTCAAATAAATTTGACATCCTTTAACTTTACACTATGAAAACTTCAGTCTGATACGAGTTTTAACTAATGAGTTATTACTGATCAAAAGTATTAATTTGTTTTTCTTTACACCTATAATATGCATGATACTCATTCCAACGTTGTAAAAATCAATCCTCAACATTTCCACTTAAAATGTACTCAAAGGAGGGATGCGTTGATGGGCAATATTCTGCATCTTGAAATATGTAAAAGGCATCATGCAAATAGCATCTATATCATAAACATGATGAATGTATTATTGAACGGGGTGGACATATTTATCTAAATAGATAGATTGCAATGAAGCTCCATTTCCACTGTTTGCTCGACCAAAGTCCAACTGAAATGTAATCACGTCACGACCTCGCCTATCTCACGAGAAATGAAACTGATGTACCAAATATAACATACAGGTGTGTTGTCAATCTATGAAGGTGGTGATTATAAGTAGACATGACTGATTACAACATTGACTGAATATTTCCACTTCATAATTCAATGAAACACCTTCATCACATTAATTATATTTCAAATAGCAGCCTCAAATACCTGCTATAGATGCCTGGTACCGTTTTATGAAGCTGTTGATATATAAAATATATTCATTGCGGATTACTACATTGATGTATTCTTTCCCTAACATATTACAATGAAAGGCACCTTCATTAGATTAAGAATTATATCCGAAGAATATTAATTTCCATATTGGAATTTGAACTCATATTAACAGATGAGCTGCATGGGCCTACATACTGATTAGGCCTAGCACATGCACCTTTCCAAGTATTGTCAATCAAAACGAAATATGGCTTTAAAAAAACAGCAGCAATGAATTCATATATATTTGCTCGTGCTAATGACACTACAAAGAATTATTAGATGATTTTAAACACACACCATTATAGACACATTAAGAAGAGATGGATTAAAGGAATATCAGTCGCACTGCCCCCTCCCCCCCCCCCCCCCCCAAAAAAAAAAAAAACGGTTTCCCCCCTTTTTTTCGTGGAATATATGGATTGCCGTTGGGTCGGATCCCCCAGGAAGCCAAGTTCCAGATATAGCCCTTCATGCAGCTAGATAAATAGAGTTATGATTCAATTCATATTTTGTTGAGTCAATATTTATACATTGATGTCATACCGCAAAAATAAGAATTGACGTGTACAGGGGTGTATTCTTTTTTTTTTTATAATTGTGTGACAGGGGTGTATTCTGGTAGTAATCAACCTATGAACTTACTTAAACGAGGTGTCGAGTGGAATAATTTCATGATGAAATATTCCAGGATAAGCGATGTACATGCGGACATTTACTAGACACGCATGCGGTGATTAGATATACTATATAGGTGGAAATGTAAAGTCATGCATGATTATCACTTTATTTTGCCTAATGATCAATTAACGAAATAGTAATAGCTACCGCTCAATGTGCGGTAAAACTATTTTCAATTTCGTTTCTTATTGTCAGATAGTACCTGTTGTGAAACATTTATCTGAAACGATTTGTTTCTAGCCCTGTAACTTATCATTTAAACGTATTAATTTCGATATTTAGATTATGAACATAACAATAATTCTAAGGTGTTGAAATAGAAATCTTTCTCACTATATTTAAGATGATGCATTTTTATATGTTGTTTTTTGTAGAGGATGATACATTGACGTAAATAAGATATTGTTGTAATGAAAATAGATATAGGTCATACTAAGCTATAAGTCAAGAAGCAAGTAATGAATTTGTCTGTTTTAAGAAAATGATGAAATGATATACGAGCAGTAATGTAATATAGCAGTGCATCTAAAAACAGTTTAAACCCATAAGCGTACGGGGGGGGGGGGGGGGGGGCTGCGAGCTAAAGTTCCGATATTCGGCCAACCACCGCCTCTTTTTCGGGCAGGGAGGTCCCCGAATATCCTCACATAATATTTGGGCAGCGACGTGCCCGAATATTTCATTTCTATACTATATTTTCACGATAGGAGATAGGAAAGTGGCGAAATTGAGAAAAACTGAAAAGTTGATATTGAGTCCCCTTGGCGAAAATGTACGCCTAGGGTTAAATCCCTCCTGCATGATCCTATGTATCATGTTAGAAGGTTGGGAATTTTACGATGGTATATATATAGTTTTGGATCAACATTATCATTATAATATAACGCCTTGACGTCATCTGTTTGTACTTTGTCTTACCCGTCTTCATCGCTACTATATGCCTGCCTTCGCTATCAGTCGAGTCCAGTACGTAAGGGTAACCATCATCCAAAACATGTTGGATACCAGTGGGGTGGTACTTCTCAAAGAAGTCTGGATGCTTCACATGCAGTTCGTAGTATTTCACAATCGATTTGTAAGCTCGCTCCACCTCGAACTTTCTGGCACGTAAAAAGCGGATTAAAAACCTCGAATCGGTGTTGAAGACGATGTCCTTCTTCTCGGCCATGCGCTCTCGAAGCTTTTGGAGCGCCTTTTCCCTCACGTCGGGCGTCTCTCCGAGTTCCAGCTCGGCTTTCTTCTTCAAATTATCACTCATGGTCCAAGTGTACGACGCCATTTTGAGTTCTACTCCAGACGACTGAGTTGTTGTCAAAACGTATTATAAGCGGTAAAAAAAGGCGCCATTTGGAAATTTTGCATCAGAAGAAATGCACATCATCCGAAATCATCTCGTTTTAACAAACACACATAATACACAAAGTACAACAAGTCAAACAATGCTTTAAATCTTGGAATATAATGTAAGCATGCGTTAAACACGGAATTATCGAAGCCTATACAGCTGTACCGCTCGGGTCCAGTGTAATAATTAACGCCGGTATATGGCTTCAAGTGGCTGATTGTTGCAATGTAGACTTGGTTGGAATCATAAAGTCCAAACGATCAATCAGTATCTCGCCAGGCTAATTATACATTTACATTACCACACACTCGACTGATAAGAACTTAACCAGCACTGTATCATGTCGGTATCAGCCTACCAACTTAATCAAATATTGGACCAAAACCACCTGATAGAAATTAATGTAGACCCAATTATGAAATGAGTAATTGCGGTTGACCACTTTTTTCTACCGCTCACAGAAAATCAAAACAATATTGCATATCGTAGTTGATTATTCTAGGCGTCAAGAATGTTGGGAAGGTGTATGTGCTAGAGGTATAACTAGAAGCCCTAAAGATGGAAATAGAGAGAGGGAAGGGGGAGTAGAGGGAGAGAGGGGGTGGGGGTATCTTACATGAATCAGTATAGAGAATTAACATGAAAACATAAATAATGAAATGAATTCGTATGTTTAAAAACCCATTGCACATGAGGCAATGAGACAAAAAGGCGTCATACCTAACGTAGGAATGCGTCAACGTCTGGCGCGTTTTTTTGAGCGCCGTTTTGAGAGTGATATATGGTAGTACAAAACGTGTATGCAAAACGAACAATGCGAATATTGCTTTGTCTTTTTTACTGGCGTATACTGTGCGCTAACTGCCGCCACCATGAGGCTTGACAAATAGCGCAATCAAAATAGCGCCTCGAGTGCAACGGGTCCCAGGAGGCGTTATATGCAGACGTATAATAAGGACTTTTGCGCGTCATGATATAATGATATCGTTGAGAAAAGGGATTGCAAAATGAACAGGGAAAACAATAATTTTGATAACTGGCCTTCTCAGGCAACATTAGCGTAGGTATATGACGCAATCGAAAATGAATATAGATCATTGTGCATCCCCCCCCTCCCCCCCGGGCCCCCGCACAGCTTTTTAAATTTTTTATACCGACGGGAAGTCACATGATCAATATGGCCGCACCCCTCCGATTATTATTCTTTCTTTTTTATGTTAATTTTAGCGTGCAGATACAGAAGAATCTCCTTTTGTCCTTTTTCATCATTTCAGGTATTATATACAAGCATGGTAAGATAGAACCTGAACGTTATTCCTTTCCTTTCCTCTCCTTTTTATGTTGTCATTGTCTTTTCCTTTTAACTTTTCGTTTTCCTTTGTTGAATGCGCCCCCTGGGGGCGTTTCATGAAAGGACTTGTCAGATATTTTATCCGACAAATTTACTCTCAGCCAATCAGATGCAAGGATTTCAGTAGCTTATAACAGTTGTTGGATAAAATATCCGACAGCTTCCTTTCATGAAACGTTCCCCTGGGCCGAGTCCCATATGAACAGCAGTCAATGTGACCAAACAGTGATGGCGTAGCAAGGAGCCCAGTCATTTAGGGGGCGGGGGACACTGCATGGTGTCATACAGGACGCGCCAATCTTACAATGTGGATAAAATGCTAGAGATCATGCAGGCCATCATAATCGATATCGTCATAATTCCTTCACAGTGTTTTTACCTCTCCTTTTTATATTTCTCTTGCTTTCATTTTTCTTCATTTTCGAGTGACTCCCCCACCCCCACCGCCTGCCCCCTTAAGTACACCATTGTAATCAAAATAATTACTACAATTAATAAGTGTGCGCAGTCGTTATTTAAAAATGTACATAAAACAAAGGATTGCAAAATAGTTTAATAATTAACTTCACAGGTCCAGAAATATAGGCTCAGTCACCTGATCGGGTCAGAGTTTCGTTTCTATATGGGCGTTCCTATACCAGGAAGTAGGAAAGATTTTTTTTTTCAAGAAAGTGACATTCGTCATGGTGCCACTCATTAGTGCATTGGTTTTTCAGGCACCACGGCCCCATCTGGCGCACCTTGTCGTTACCCCCCCAAATGCAGATTTTTGTCAATGTCATCACCCCCCCCCCCCTTTAATATAAATTTTACATGAATTTATTAATCTATTTTTATTCATATATATTTGATCTATTTATCGATTGACAATCATTCATTCACTTATACAATGTAAGGGGGGGGGGAACACTCCCAAATGATCGACAGTTTCTTTGAAATTTATGTTATGCATTGCATTTATTGATAAATTAAGATTGAGGGGGATCCTCCCAAATTAGCTAATTGTGAGTTTGTCATTATTTTTGAATAATTATAAAATCCTATATATGAAATAACTATATATCTACGAAAACTGTCACGTGTCTTCCACTGGACTTTCACACACAATATGAGTCATATATAGGATTGATAATTATACTTTCATATTTTATTGTTCTCTTTTATATGTAGGACATCTTAAACAAACAGTAGTTGATATTATTATATGATTGCACAACACAACAGAATAAAAGCATTGTTTGCTATTATATCTTGCATAATGTTACCTTATACACCAAAATAATACTGATAAGACTGTGTAGATTAGGCCTACCGTTCTGGGAAAGAAAAAAGAGGAAATGTATACAATAAGAACGCCTTCCGAGGCATCAAAATTACAAAACTGCTACGGATATTACTATCACAAATCAACTAGCTCGTTAACATTAGCTCAAATGAGGAAGAGGTATATGTTTTGAATAACGATGGGATATCAGTGGAGAACACGTGCCCAAGGCAAAACTCAATCTAACACATCTTAAGTACACAGTAAGTACCCCCAAAAGAGAAAACTGGCCTCTAATTCTAATTTTACCCCCAGTGGACGAAAGAGACACCTGATAATAATGTGACCCCTTCTTTTTTTCTCGCTTGCTTTGTGCCACCCCCCTCCCCCAAAGGATCCGCCACTGGATATATATGGTGATATATTCTGTAATGTCAATAAGAAATATCAGTATCCCTAAATTCTTTTGTGATAACTATTTTTTTCGACTTTACTAAAAAAATCTTAGATATTATATATATTTCATGATATGAAAGTAAGTAAAGAAGTCACATCACTCCTTCTTTTTATGAGTTTTGAGATATTTCTTATTTATTGCCTTGTTTGCCAGTCGCTATACCATTTTCAACATATACCCCTCCCCCCCCCCCCAATTATATTAAGGCATATTTAAGACAAATATCATTTAAGACTCCTTCATAGAGAAGTACATATACTTTTAAATTTATCGGTTATTAATATATTAATTGCATGAATCTGCTCCCCTCTCATTCAAATTTATTGCCACTTTTGTAGTTTTAAACCTAATTGCAACTGACCTGATGAATCCATTATGCAATCATGAATAAATATTGCCGATTTAATCTTTCAAAAAGCAGGAACATTTCCTTCATTTAAAATATGAATATGTTTCATCAGTGTTCTTAGCTACATATAAAAGCTGTCCAGCTTTATACAGACCCGTATAATCATTTTATCTCCTTATTGTGTTAACTATGCATTTCAAAGGTCGAAGTTCATTCGTCATATAGATATTGAGTTATATCGTTAAGGAGATAATTTTGCAGATAGCTATATACACCAATAATCAATATGTTCTGTATCATCTTCTATTGCTGTATACAATAGAGTATAATAACCTTTGGCATTTTGGATACAGATAATAGTAGTCTTACACCGATGAGGCTTGTCCAACATAGTAACTCTTAGCAATCTGTATTGGGGGGGGGGGGATCTCTCCCAATGTACAAGCGTATTTTACCTCATAACCTTCGCTCCCGAGGGTTCAACCACAAAGCAAATTCCAACTTACATTTAGACAATATTGAAATAAAATATCTTTAAATATATCAGTTAAATTATCTCCTTAGTTATTGCATAATGTATCATAATGTATTTATAATGCAAAGTGTTTTTTTTCTTCGAATTATTGCATGTGAAGAAAGATATTTTAACAGTAACTAGAATCACCAGACCGTGACGTTTCAATGTCGCATATCAATCCCGCACGGCACGAGGCATCACAGGGACCGGCATCGAATTGGCGATGGTAAAAACTGGAGAGACAAAAGCGAAAACAAAACAGAGAGGGAGAAAGAAAGAGAGAGAGAGAGGGGGGAGGGGTTGATAGAGAAAATAAGAAGACAAACGGTTTTATTCAAGTTTACATTGTATTGAAAGTGATATTTTTCGTTGATAAAATATATGATGAAGGAGGGTTGAAAAATGACCACCTGCTAATGTTATGAGAAAGAGAGATAGAAACATACAGAGAAACAGAAAGAAAGAGAGAGAGATACATACAGAGAAACAGAGAGAAAGAGAGATAGAGACATACAGAGAAAGAGAAAGAAAGAGAGATAGAGACATACAGAGAAAGAGAAAGAAAGAAAGGGAGACAAACACAAAGAGGAGGAAGAGGGCAATTCTTAATATCGTTTTTTGTCTCAACGAAGGAACCCTCTTTTCATGAGACTGGCTCCTTTATTAATCTCTAATAACAACTTAAAAAACAAGTACCTGTCATTATTTTACACTAAACTTACCGAAGCTCTCAGTATATTTAGCCCATATTTTCCTAATACACTCAAATATTCATACAGTACTACTCTATTTTTTGTTTTTGTCTTTTTAAATTTAGTTTTGGGGTATACTTAATAATAATTTCAGTACAGAAGTACTTTTATCAAATTTAACAAATTTACGTCTTAACCATTACCACGATAAATATCAATGTACCGTCTTTTCCTGTTATTTGGAGATGACTTGCCTCACTTAATTATGAAGGTGAATAGCATTAATGGTGTGATTTTGCAATTTCTTTAAGCTAATATGATTTACAATTTTTTTTAATTAGAAATCGTATGATTTTAGATTTTGTCGCTTGCACTGTGTCTTGTAATTTCTTTAATGTAACATTATTAATGAGAACCTTTTTTTTCTGTAGAAAAAATGAAACTAAAGCAAAGGGAATATCAGACTCGCGAAATATCATGTTCGTTGTCCAGACAAAAAAAAACAGGTTGGTGAGATAATACCTGTAATATTGATTGAATAGAGTTGTATTTGTCTTCAGTTCTCCTACAACTCTGTTCCAATCTTCAGGCTGTAATGACGTCATGTTGTAGGCTTTCTGCGGAAAAAAACAGACACAAACAAGTTTTGACATTCTCAAACAGCAATAACCACCGTGAAATATCTTACCGCTGTGCATGATAATTGCAATGAAATAAAAGTAGGACAGTAAGCCTACAAGTTAAAGGGATGTTATGAGATAAACTAGATACAAAGTAGGAAAATACAACGAGACGCGGTTACGTGATAATTAGTTTAGGCCCCTAGATCGATGTTTGGAAAGCTGCTTCTGTTTTAAAGAAAACAATATCATCATCATGACGACATTCGTAAAACTGAAGTTTTGAAATCAAAGAAACACTTGTTTCCACTGATAATACATGTATACAATGATTTATGCATAATTCTATAAGAAAAAGTGCACAGGAATCTACGTCATTGAACTGACTAAATGACACGAAACATCATAAACGTGGACAGACGTAATCTATACCTTGGCGGTGTACTCCAGACGCCATATTGGTTTGTCGGTTAGGTTGGCTTCGGTCAGGTTGAGATAGTAGTTGTCGTGGTCCAGGACAGCCTGTAATTCGATGGATAAAAATTAATACATTTCTAAACAACATGTGAAGTGATTAATCCAAAGCTCGGACATATTCATTTATTCATTTTAAAAAAATTCGATTTAAGTAACATAGTATAAATAAGTAAAATTGAAAACTAAAAAGATACAATACTGGAGTAGGAGGCAGCCAAAAAGGAAAAGTGGCTGACTCAGAAAATTATCTTATATATTTTATTATATTTCACAATACAGTTTTAATCAAGTTACAAAAAATACTCATTAAAACAACTAAAAGAACAATTGAACACAAGACAAATCAAAACAAAACAAAACAAAACACAACAACAAAACAAGAGGTTTATCGATAGAAAATGCATGTAGTGTCGTTATGACTGTTTGATTAGATATTTTCTGAACTTAGACTTGAAAGAACTTAAAGTTGGGATGCTTGAATATCAATTTGCATCGAGTTCCATTGCACAGGTCCATTAAAATGTCCCTTGAAAAAAATGGGTACGAATAAATGGCAATAAAAGTTTTCAGCATTCCTGGTACGGTACTTTGTGAATGAATATTTGATCAAAATAAATAATATATGGCGAGAAACGTGATGGTATATAGCTTATCCAACTGAAGGGCATCTTCAGTCTTGTCTGACCCCCTCTATACGCCACTGCTAATAGTGTATCAAACATCTCTAAGATTACATGTTTGTGCTAAAAATAACAGCGGTGTATCCAGTACTGTCAGCACAGTTAGACATACGACCCCTTTGGTTTAAAGCCGCATAGAGAGTGAGAGTAGAAGGAGACTTACTACTTTACCATCTAATTATAGATATTAATATTCACTCTTTCAAATCTTCATGAATAAAAGACAGTTATGATCAATAATTTTAAGTAGGTCTATACTGTTTGGATAATATAACGGAGCCCCCCCCCCCCCCTTCCGGACCTAAAATTATTTCCCAACTCTCGTGTATGTACCCAAGTAGAGTTTGTGTAGTTGCCATCCGCCGTGTAAACGCGATAACCCGGATTCTGGCCGCTTGGGGTAACGGCTCCCGCAATGTACACCACGCTGATTGGCCGGCGGGTTGTGACGTTCTCGTAAAATAGTGTAAACTGGTCCTTATGCCTATGACCAAAGAATTGTCCTCTAATCGTGCTCTCATATCTTTAAGAGAAAATTCGTGCAATGAAAGAAGAAGAAGAAAAACTATGAGGGAGCAATGAAGTGAAAAATATGTGTGATAGTTAAAAGCGTACCCAAGTTGAGTTTGAATAGCTGCCATCCATAGTGTAAACGCGAAAACCCGGGAACTGCGTATCTGGTGTGATCGCTCCTGCCACGTAGACGACGTTGATTGGTCGGCGAGTTGTGACGTTTTCGTAAAAGAGGTGGAACTGGTCGTGGTGGGTGTGGCCATAGAACTGCCCCCGAATTGTACTCTCGTACCTGAACATTGGTGGTAGGAATATCGAGCAAATATTTCAAGATTATGGATTAAAAAAAAAAAAACGAAACAAAGCATAATTACACGTATATAAAAAGGCATTGAAAACATATACCGGAGTTACAATTCGGGTCTCACTTTTGTCTTGCCCTTCTCAAAGTAAAATGACAAGAATGAGCTATGTTTTCCAATGCAAGGGGACAGGTGGGGCTTTTCGAGGCGATTTAAAGGGATACGCCACCAGGCGGCCGTGGGGAAAGTCAGGATTGCGTAAGCCCCATTCACTCGTACACAAAGTTTGTGCGTCGAACGCGTCCGTCGGACTGCTGGGATTATATTTCGGACTGCACGAAGCCGCCCGAATCTCGCACGAGAGCTCGAGCTCAGGCGGAGCGTGCATGTTGCGCGGCGACCAGTCTGTCCGGAGTTAGAGCCCCGCGGGGCAACGGCATGATCAGGTAACGATCACGGTGCCCTCTAGCGGAATTAAAACGTCCACAATCTGCAGTTGAGTATCCCTTTAATAAGACAGGTTTGATGGTATTACAAAATGGTATATTATGCCCCTTGCACACAAAGCAACATTTTACTATAAGACAGGACTGTATCCGCGACTGGCGGATACAGTCCTGCCGCGTTCCTTGACGCGCCACATGAGAGAGACATCGTTCAAAAGTGGCTACAAAACAGTGAAACACATTGCGTTGACCTAAGCCTAACCCGCCAATTGCTTATCTTAAATAGCAGTATCATTATAATATCGATCTGAAAATTTTGAAAAGACACGGTTACAAACACAGAAGCGGATAATAATAATAATAACAATAATAATATGTCCATTTATATAGCGCAGCTACTATACAAATATACCCTACTGCGCTTAATACAAAGTATCACATTATTATCCCGGCTTTAGCCAAGCCGCCATGATAGGCGCTAAGGCATTCAAGGAATTTCTTCCTACCGGGTACCCATTTACTTCACCTGGGTGGAGAGTGGCAAATGCAGATGAATGTCTTGCCAAATGACATTAGCGCCGCGTCTGGATTCGAACCGCGAACCATGTGATCCACAGTCCGGTGACGTATCCACTAGACCACGACACCTCTACCATGACAATCAGGAGTGGTGTCGAAATCTTCTTTTACATAATGAGGGCGGTGGGGCGGCGGTGGTGGCCGATATGTACCCTATCTATGTAAACCGTTCTAACTTTTAACACTTGTGTAAAATGTCGCACACTTCTATCTATAACATAGCTTCCCTTAAATTTCAACGACTTCTCACCTTTTGACGATGAGCTCATAGTTCTTACTCCAGACAGGCAGGGTGCCACTGGGAGGAATGTGACCTAGGATGTGCACCTTCTCCCCTGCCGTCTCGGCTGCCTGCAGCACCCCAATCAACCACTGGAGCTGGCCGTCAGGGTCCGTACCATTGATCCTTAACCACCTGGAGAAGGGAGGGTTTGAAATAAGGGCATTTTACCAACAGTTTTCTCTCCTTACTCTGGTGTAGGTATATATCATGAATGATTCTAGATTGTTATCAGTGAACCTATTTTCCAGCAAAGTGTCCATTGTTTGTTTATATTTTGCTGGTACCTATACACAGTCCACCTACCAACAATTCAAAGTTACGGTTACACAGTCTCTCTAAAAATGTAATTCCATTCCATTATTTAAAGCTCAAAATTATATCTAGTGGGAGGCGATATGGCCCAGTGGATGGAGCCATGATCTTGAAAATGGGATGACCTCAGTTAATCAGGTCACTGTGATATTTCCTATATGAACAAGGGCATTCAGACTCGATACAGAGTTCCTCGGATAGGACTTTAAAAAGCCTTTGGTCCCTTCATACGAAACCAGTGCTCTATACTGAGTCATTATTATGCCCTCCAATAGTTTTGAACCATCGCGATCGTCGATGTTTCGATCATCGTCTTAAGGTTGTTTTCTCTGAACCTTCCTTTTACCGTTTATCAATGCCCTAAAAAAATCTAAATCTAAATTATCCCATGCTGACTAATACCCCAGTCACACCGCCAAACCGATCCCACCCCGACTTCAAACCAACCGATTCTTGGCCATTGGTGGCAATGTAATTTTTTGTTCAGTCTGGCGTCGGTCTGGCGTCTGTCTTCTTGGTGTGACTGGGGTATTATGGCATAAATGTTCTGAATACATATTTGGTTAGCAAAAAACCAATGCTGACTTACTTTTTTTTCATGTAGTAAAAAAGTTAATGGGTAAGGATCCGATGCTGACGTGACTTCCAGTATTTTTTTTTTTAATTTCTTTTAAAGATTATTAGTTTAAATAAAAAAGAATTTTACACTTACAAAGCGTTACAAATCTTTTGAATAGAAAAAGCAACAACACTCGATTGATTTATTGGACAAAACAAGACAGACTTTTAGACATTACAAAGTTTCCTTACCAATTCATTGGGTTTCCTGCGTTCGCGTTGAGAGATACAACACGGAGTCCTGGGTACACCAGAACATCGAAATAACCACCACTAGAAGCAAGAAAGGAGGGGAGAAAAGTATTGAATTACATTTAGGAAGAAGCTTCATACAGGGCGGATTTAGGACTTTCTGAAGAGAGGGGGCGAAAATTTCCAGACATTTTTCTTCTTTTCAGAAACATGATTTTGGGAATCCCGCCAGTCCTCTCCATGCTCTCAGTTCGGGGATTTTTCTCCCCCCTCCTCCCCCAAGAATTTTTTTCAGCGGGAATTTCCCCAGAATCCCTCCCACAACCCCGAAAGTCTCAATAGGGGTTGACCGCGGCCGCCCCTCCTCCCCAATTCTTCCTTCATCATATAGTCACTGAACTTATATATTTGTATAAACATCATATAGGAGAGTTTAAAAGATGTATAATTGCAAAACTCAGTGCATGCCTGCATTGTGTACAAGAATTTCTTTGGATTCCATTAGCTAAATTGAAAGGTATCATATAGACCAACCAACTTTGCAGTTATTACCATAGAGATGCACAACAATGTGGGTAGTGTCAAAAAGTATGCATTACAGTATTTCATGTATTTGCATATTATCTACCAATATCCAATTTAGGAACCTGACAGTGAGTATTTTTACATGATTGGCCATACTTGGAAAAGCGTTAGCAAGGTAAGAAGGGAAACAATAAAATGGACTACAACAAAAAGCTGAAAAGAAGAGTAGAATAAAATGAAATAAGAAAGAATGCATCAATAAAAGAAGAGAAATGCTTACCGCTGAATGGTTGAACGTGTTGTATTTGGGAGCCAACCAGCTTTGTCGATCCAAGAACGGGCCATTTTGTTATATAACCATGTTTCTGATTGGTCACCCTTTATGACATCAGTAGGCGGAAAACTGATCAAAAGAAATTATGGAAATCAATTGTCAAAAAAAAAATGGCGCCTGGACAAAAATTGAAGACTAACGTTCAGTACGAGCCAAAAAGAAAAGTCTTTATAGCATGCCCTAATATCTAGAACTAACCATTGAGGAACGATTGAATGAAAGGAATATTGAATTGTCTGTAATAGGTGTAAAAGGTGTACAGTCTCATATGATTTCCAATAGCTTGATATTGCCAATATGCCGCAGCAAATCCTGGATATTGTAAAGGGGTGAGGGGCACAATTCCGAAAATTTTCTGACCACCCCCCCCCAAAAAAAAGCATGCCTCATTGGGTTTTAAAAGGATGCACGGGCCAGTTGTCCCAATCCTTCAGTCGCAATATTCACTCTGAGTCCGCAATTGCTGTAACCTTTTGACAAGGCCTCGTGACTTGGCTATTTTCCTCGTCATGCTGTGCCTGAGATGAGACTAGCCGGCGACGAAAAGAATCAACACGGCCCGGGTGCGAAATTTTTTTTCCTGTACCTTTGGGGCTATCCAATCTGAATATTCATGAAAGAGACTACAAGTATCGGACTTGTATTTTCTTACTCAGTTTCTCCTTATTTTTAAATCAGCAAAAGAAAATTTCGTAATATATTCCTCTGCCGAGATTCGAACTTGCGGTCCTTTCATCGATAGCGCACCAGATTATCCGACTGCTCCACACAGAAGAGCTGCTCAATGGCCTTGCTCGTTTTATCATATCCCTACAGTTCGTTTCATGAATATTCATGCCGACTAGTCTTGACGGAATAACCCGTATTACTCGTCATGCGCATGCGTACTCTCATCTCTAAGACCCAAGTCATGAATATTCATCTTGGATAGCCCCAAAGGTACAGGAAAAAAAATTTCGCGGCCCGGGTGAACGCGCGATCGAGCGACTTTAGTCGCGAGGCCTTTTGGAACCTGGGTTTCCATCGTCCGATATGAATTATTTACGAGTTGACATTCGTATGCTAACACGCCTACCGGGGATTATCGACCAATCACAACGGTATCTGCGGGGCTTGCTTTCCATGTGGCGGGTGCCGAGCGAGCTAGCTCGAGATTAAGGCGAATTTGCATACCAAATTTATGCTGACGTCATGCGAAGATACGTTCGCTGATTGGCTCCTACCTATAAGGTAGCAGATCCTCGGTAGGAACAAGAAATACAGGCCAGGTTCCAAAAGGCCCTCGCGGCTCACGTCGCTCGATCGCGCATTCACCGGGCTGGGCGGCTAGTCTTGTTATGAAGCCACTACTACCTTACTTGCCGAGAAAAATAGCCAAGTCACGAGGGCCTTGTCAAAAGGCTACAATTACTGGGGATTATAAATAATTCAAAGGGATAAACATATTAAGGTTAATAATAATGAGTATCACCTGTTTACTGGTGCACTTTCGTGGTTGCCCAGAGCACCGTATACTTTGACCCCTGGGAAGTACTTGAGGAAGAGATCGGTGACAAGCTCAAAGATTCCTAGCTGATCGGATCGAGTCTGATTCCAGACATCATGGGCCGGTAGATCACCCGTCATGTAGATCATGTCAAGCTGAGAAAAAGAGTGCAACATAATTATTATTTCTTTTTTAAATAAACACTAAATGGAATACCAAATTTTTATAATGACGTGAAGCAATATCTAGACAAGATCATGGACAGCAATATGTTTTGCCATATGGCCAAGTCAAATTGACTCAAAGCTGCTCGTCCGGATTTCCGGAAAGGAAGAAGAGGGTTCCATGTTATTAAATATTTGATATTTTCCCCACACACAATGCTATTGGGTCAATTTCAACAGAACATCTTTGAAATAAAGTTGTATAAATATATATATGCATTACCGAGCCTCAAAACAAGTTGAAACTGTGCTGTATAAAATATTTTTCTTATTCTAATTGTCTTGGTTTCATCATATTCTTCTTTTCATGTCTAATGAAAAATACGAAATAACGAAAACAAAAAATGAGGTGGGCTGAACAATGAAGGGGGCAGGAAACTAGGAATCAAATTTATTCTGCCTAATAGACATACCGAATTTATTATTTAAGCAAATAGAAAAAAAATATGCAAATGAATACGGTAAAGTTTATGTGCTAAAACTTACGCACGATTGCAAAGAATTGCCAAACAATAGGCGTTACGGGGGAGAAAGCGGAATCCTCCAGGCCCTGCGTTACCAGGGGCTGAGGGCTGCACCTCCCCCCCCCCCCCCCCCCCCTCCATCTACAGCAGACAGGTTTCATAATGCGTATGTAGTTGATAATATCCTCTTCAAATGCTTAGCACCCTCTCCCAGCACTTCACACACACACACACACAAAAAACGCTTCGCGGCCCCTGCCAATCAAAAAGTGACCACTTTTATCTTTATCTGTTTTTTGGTTTTGGTTTTGGTTGTTACAGATTTTGGTCACATATAACGCTACAGAATTAAAAAGTGGGAACTCTTCTTTTCTTGCTAGCTTGCATGCTTCGTTGTCAGTGACTTTAAAAGAAAGTTTATTTGCCCCTTAAAAATACTCTGACGGCGCCCCTATAAGCAGACATCATACCTATATATACTGTGTTCTGTTACCTTTTGAGTCTTCGCTATTTCTTCGAAAGTGTTGATCATGAGCTTGAGAGAAGCATCACAGCCTCGTAAATCACCCCATCTACCAGCACCAGCAACACCGGGAGCTGTCGTGATGTAGGAGGAGGAGGGGGAGGAGAAGGAGGAGGGGGAGGAGAAGGAGGAGGAGAAGGAGGAGGAGGAGAAGGAGGAGGAGGAGGAAGAAGAAGAAGAAGAAGAAGAAGAAGAAGAAGAAGAAGAAGAAGAAGAAGAAAAGAAGAAGAAGAAGAAGAAGGAGATGAAGAAGCAGAAGAAGAAGCAGAAGAAGAAAAAGAAAAAGAAGAAAAAGAAGAAAGACGAGGAGGCGGAGAAGAAGAAGAAGAAGCAGAAGAAGAAGGAGAAGAAAGAGGGAGGAGGAGGAGGATGAGAGGGAGGAGGGGGATGAGAGGGAGGAGGAGGAGGATGAGAAGGAGAAGAAGGAGAAGAAAAAGAGCAGGCGGAGAAGAAGAAGAAGAAGAAGAAGGAGAAGAAAAAGAAGAAGGAGAAGAAAAGATTTTTTTTTAATGTCGTCTTATTATTTTCAATACATTGCCAATACGGTCCGTCCTCCACTTTAAAATTAATTTTAAAGCATTTTAGCATTTCTCCTTCACTAAATGCCCCTTCCTATCATTCTTTCGTCCACTTCATACATCATTTCTTCTTTATGCATTCATGTAGGGGCTCCGTTATTTACATCTATTATTTTTTTTATTTTTTTGTCTTTAAAAGTGTTTTGAGACTTGTGCCCCCAACAACATAACACACCCGCGCCTCATCTGCCTTCGTGTTAAACATTCCATCCATCCATAGAGGATTATTCTAAACCTCCATCTCACGCTAATCAAATTTATAACCGCCTGATTCCTTTATTCAATGAGGAAATGTTTACCTGGGGGTCCATCATTTGACCGGCAACAGATCGGTTCTCCGCAATCGGTGTTCGTCCCGGCTTCATACATCCGGTCGATATGGAGATCACTGATGTGGAGAATACGAAGAGTTGGAGATCCCTGCTGTAGTTAGAAGAGTCAATGGGCATGATGTTGTTCTTTAATAAGTTATTAATGCTAAATTTACGTTATAATTTCTTGAGCACATTATCCACCCCAGATGGTGCTCAGGGCGCCCTAAGGCGCTAAAAGCATTCAAGGAAGAACTTCCCACCAGAGCCCCGTTTCATAAAACTTATTATCAATAACAACTGACACAAATCTAGGACAAATTTGCTCTCAGCCAATAAAATGCAAGTATTTCAGGAGCTTATAACTGTTACTGTAACTTGTCACAGAATCAAGTTTTGTAAAACGGGACCCTGGTATCAATATTTACTTCACCTGAGTGCAGAGTGGCAAATGTAGATTAATGTCTTGCCGAATGACATCACAAGCGGCGCCTGGGACTCGAACCGCAACGCGAACAAAGTCCGGTAATAAAAACATCTCCCGACCTGCCCCCCCCCCCCCCCCCCCCCTCTCTCTCTCTTTTGTTTACATTTATCGCTGGTTCTATTTACCACTTACACACCCTCGGGGCGTAGCGTGGATCTAGACATTGAGGGGATACTGACATCGTGGAGGAGGGGTGGGGGAGGGGGGGGGGGGGGGGGGGGGGGGGCT
Source organism: Heliocidaris erythrogramma (assembly GCA_025617745.1). NCBI lineage: Eukaryota > Metazoa > Echinodermata > Echinoidea > Camarodonta > Echinometridae > Heliocidaris > Heliocidaris erythrogramma. The sequence goes on from CM046856.1 coordinate 34,106,744, forward strand.
GGCCACCGGTCTTACAATACGGTTGAAAAACATATTAACACAGCCATCGACTAGGGAAGAGTATAAAATGGGGACCTTTCCTCTTCTTGTAATGTTTCATTCTCTCTCTCTCTCTCGTTTGCTGTGTGTGTGTTTATGCACCCTAAAAACTCAAATGTTAAATCTACATTTAAAAGGTTGGAGGAGTGACAACATTTTTAAAATGGTAAATTAACACTTTTAACATGCTGGATCTAATAGTTTAAAGGTTGGATGCAGCATGTTAAAAGTGTTCATTTACCATTTTGAAAATGTCACCCTTCCAACCTTTTAAATGTAGATTTAACATTTGACTTTTTAGAGTTTGTGTGTGTGTGAGGGGGGGGGGGGAGGGTGTGCTCCCGTGCAGCTCCCACATTAGATAAGTTATTACCCCCCCCCCCCCCCCCCCTCTCTCTCTCTCTCTCTCTCCCTCTCCCTCTCCAAATCTTGTCATTAGTCATATAATTCCAGTAGTTTCTTTCACAACTCATTCATAATTACACCCTTTCGTACCTTTGGTGGGTTGACGGGGGTTACTGGTGGTTTCGGGATGTTCGGGAATGTCACGTTCCAATCCGCGTTTTGGTCATATGTCATTGCGCATGACTCTCCTAGCAACGTGCCACAAACTTGATCAGGACTCAGGTAATGCAGAGTCGCTACATCGATCACCTCATCCTGTTTTTTAAAATAATGATAATAATAATGATAAAAATTAAAATAAAATAAAAAGGGAAACTTTTGAAACTCCCTCCAAAACCAGGCTGAAATTTAGCAATACATTCCTTATTCTAAAAAGTTGGGTTTCTCCCTTACTTTGTTACACTGAATCATGAAACATAATTCGATATAATAGAGATAGCAGAAATCTCCAAAGTCTCTAATAGGGGGAAAAAATCTTTACCGTCAAGGATGTTCTCTCTATCTCTTGCAAGGAAAAGAAAAACCGCAGTAGCTATCACAACAGCGTATTGGTTTTAGGCAATTTTATCTGTTTCTCGAGATAATGGATTATATATATATATATATATAAAACACGATAAAAACTACTTTCGAAAAATAAACTCAAGACAATTTCAATAGCGCTGTCTGTCACCTTTAAAAATGTGCGAACATTACAATCGCGTATTATACATAATCCGAACCTGATTTCTATGGGCACTACCATAGGCCTTTGAAATTGCCCTTGAGTTTATTTTTCGAAAGTAGTTTTTATCGTGTTATATATATATATGTATATATATATAGATGTATTATATATGTATTCTTAAGTAGTCTTTTAAAGTGGTTTATTATCGTTAAAGTATTCCTGAAACTGAAAGTACTTCAATTACTGATATTGCATAATTATGCTTATAACATTTTATTCATTGCAAACCGTGCTAACAATCTGCAAAAATTCATAGAATCTCTTCAAGAAATATTAAACGCAAGGGCTCTAGTCCATAGGTCGGCCAATAAATAGGGAAAATACCATACCATGATGATGTGATTACAAACAAACAAAGAACAACATCAATATGCAGTATTCCCATCATTCTCGGAAAACTGAACCAATTCTAAATGTTCATTATTTCCGCAGTATATGTATCATACATCACAATGATGGTCGATGAGAAACAGAGATCAGACATGCGACGATGAATGATCATGACAATAAAATCCGCTAATGGGAAATATACAACCTGAAAGACATCAAACAACAACAACAGCAACAACAACAACAACAACAACAACAACAATATTTTCAGAAAATTTAAGGGCTTATATACACACCACGGAAATATTTTGTTTAAAGTATACATTGTCAATTTTCACCACTGACCTACCTTGAATTCTCTGACAATGTAATCACAAACGCGGTCGTCCTCGATCTCCATGATCTTACAGACCTCGGCTGCAATGTCCACGATGAGAGCACGTGATGCATCGGACTGGATGATGTCATCGATTGCGGCCATGATGTCCTTGCAGACGTCGCATTCGATGTCGAGGTGATAGGTCGATGCCGATTCGCGTATTATATTGGTCCTGTTCATTAAATGAATCATTGAAGAAATACACTCGAAAAAAGAGTTGGGTAATATTTTACCCGTATTAGGTAAGAAAAGGAAATATGCATGTTTATTGGGTTAAATCTAACCCAGGCATATTGAGTTAAAAATGTACCCCAAATTTGTCTTACCAAAAGGTCTTACCTGGAATAAAGTTACGTCCGTACTTTATTACAAATTTACTACATCATCTTACGTTTCTCTCTCTCTCTCTCTCTGAATTAAAACTTTTCTCAAGGCTTTTCTATTACTTTGTTCTTTGTCATTTCCCAACTCTACTTTCTTCCCAGGCGGCTCCCAGGCGGCTCCCAGGCGGCTTCTACCTTCATTTTCCTTTTCATCCACCTTAAAGTTTCTTATTCAAAATTATGCTGTATTTCTTTTTCAAAATAACAATATAATTACGGTCTTATTCACCCATACAGGGTAGCCCCATTAGTATCAATACATGCAAATATTATTTCCCTAAAATTGCCAGGTACCCATTTTATATAAACATATACTTGGGTTAACTTGGAGGGGCAAATGCGGGTAAGACATTTTGTCAAAGGATTTAAGTACAGAGCAAGGATCGAACCAATGACCTCTCGTACATCATAAGACTCAAGGGCCTTCTCCGATATACCACAATCATGACAATGCTCCCATCATAATCATTATCATCATCATCAGCAGCATCAGCATCTTTTGTTCTGTACGATACAAACGACATTAAAATGCAAAAGGATGAATTAAAGATTCCGATCCTCGCTGGTGCTCCAACATTATGCTCCGGCGACAATTTCTCCGGTGTTTATTTTTGTAAAAGATAATAGGTGATGAGTTGCAATTGGGTTTTATAGGTTTGATTTAGTGTTAGGGTTACGTATGGAGTTTGGTTCTGGGTTTAATTTGGGAATTCAGTTCTATTATAGTTTCCCCTCAATGTCTTGAGTAGGGTCGCGGAAGCATGCGTCGCATACGATCTCCTCGCCCACTTACATGTACATGGAATCGGGGAGAGGGGTTTGGAGTAGTGATGCGTTGCTATAGGCAACGAGAAGCGGGGCGATCCGGTGAGCAAAGTAAGCCATCGTCTCCTTTCCAAGATGTTGCTGATCATGCTTCATTGACGAAATCGGCGAGGAGTTCGTCAATCTGAGACAGACACAGACAGAACAGAATAGAGCTAGGAAGGCCCCATTGCCACCCATGTTGACCTGAAAGAGTAAAGATATGTGCCATTTTAATCTAAAAGGATTTAGCAGTTACGTATCATGAATATTAAACTTTCCCCATTTCCCGCCCCATCTCCCTTTCCAACGCCCCTCCCCTTTCTTTACCCCCCCCCCCTCTCTCTTTCTCTCTCTGTCTTTAAAACGTATTATTCTATACTTTTCAAATATAATGATCAAATTCACAAAGTAATTACATCCTTACCCAGCGAATATACTGGCTCCTTTGTTACTGATGGTATTAAACTGATGGTATTAAACTGATCTCAAATAAAAATACAAGTCTATAAGTGCATACGTTCCATCAGTCCACAGTCCACTCATCAAACCAAAGTTGTCCATGAAAATCCTTTCGGACATCCGAACATCAACAGAGGGCTGAATATATACTAATCATGGCAATACAGCATAGCTCCCTGGCGCTGAATAGTTCGGCGTATACATTCAGCTAAATTATATGGCGGGTGTGCTTTAATGACATTTCAGTCAAAACTGCCAAAAAATGTCTGATCCTAAACCTTAAACCTTCAAACCTTTCATGCAGGACGAAGGGCTATCATAATCATAAAGGTCCATTGCCTATTGACACTCCGTCATAGCCGAATAGATGGACAGACTACTAGACATGCACCCTCTTATCTCTTGCAGAGTCATTGAAATACCAAGTGGAATAGTAACAGTCGCTGATATAAAAGCGTTCATAATATATTCTCAAATAACTACTGGGGAGCGTTTCATGAAAGGAAGTTGTCGGATATTTTATCCGACAACTGTTATAAGCTACTGAAATCCTTGCATCTGTTTGGCTGATAGCAAATTTGTCGGATAAAATATCTGACAAGTCCTTTCATGAACCCCCCCCCCCCCCCGCACTGTTATCACATGTATTGGAATAAGTAACCCGCATTTCAAATACTTAGCTTAGATTATTGTGCGTATATGCCTACAGCCCGGGAAAAAATATTATATAGACCAGCCTCTTTTAAAGCCGTATGTGGGAAGTGTTGGCTACAGCAGTAACTGAACTTTCAAACTGATTTCTACTATAGTTAGTCATAATAATTGGATGACTACTCCCTCAAACAATAGACCTGTTTACTAAGTGATTCAAATTTATGGATGTTTCTTTCCTGGGGACCTAGTAACGAAGTATTCCATTAACCTGTTATTAATGAATGAACTACAACACTTGCAATCCAGTTTGCATACATTACTTGTTGCTATGTCTGACAAGCCTCTGGCAAGCTTTCAGGTTGTCAAGAACAACCTTTGTTTCAAAAGTATGCATAAAATTTGAATCACTTAGTAAACAGGTCTATTACCCCCTACAATAACTAACCCTCCTCCCGACAATTATCCCCAAAGGACAATTAGATCTAAAGGCATGCACCCCCAAATGGATGGATACTGCAGATCAACTAACAGAATGAATATCCTAGAGCATAATTGCCATGGAGATATTCTCCAGGGGTAGGAATGTTTTGAAAGAAATGTTCTGTGGGATAATCGTCGAGGAGATATGCCTCTTCTAGAGGCAGTTTGTTCTGTTCTTAGTGGAAAATTGCTACATGTACATTTGATGATAGCAGCCATGCCCTGTGGCATGCTGTTCATAATGGGTTGCATTTTTCTCTTCACAGCAGTTTCAGTTTGAGTTTAGCTCATTCATGTAGCGAGAATCTTTTCTCTTTCTATAGCTTCCATTTTCTATTGTCTTCAATGTTTATATCGCTTGAAATGTTCTAAGTAGAATTATAAGCAGGCCATTATAGTGCTCAAACCAAGACAAGTAATACTCTCAGATATTTATTGTCTATTATGTGGTCAAAAACCCTTTCTCATAGGAAATTGGGGGGGGGGGGGGGTCATTTCCGGGGAAATTTGTCCGGGGCAGTTTGTCCTTGCCGTAGTCGTCCTAGATTGTCCTGGGGTAATTGTCACAAAGGTAATTGTAATGGGGAGTAGTAGTAGTAGTCCATTAATAATGAAAGAGTTGTTAATAATCATTTTCCTAGTTCCATATCTCTTTCAGTGCTGATGTCACATATATATGATAGACTTGTCATTGTCATTCAGCAATTGCTCGACCACAGGAAAGGTATATGGTGGTCAATGTATATCCAAATTTTGAGCATAAGTCAAGCATTCAAAATATATGATTATAAATATATGCTACCATAGATGTTTTCAGAGAAAATTGCAGATTTTCAAAAAGATATTACCTTAATTCAACATTAAACAATAGTACACAAATGAGAAACCAAAATATAATAGACAAAAAAAGAAACTCAAATGTAATTTTCAATAATTCATATGCTTAAATTTGGGTAAAGTAATAATGTCTGGTATCATAAGAAATGGTAATAAATTTCCTACAAGTTTTGAACACAATAGTTTGCGAAATAATAGATGGTTAATGAAGTGCAGACATTTGAAAAGTATAAGCATTGATCACATTTTGGTAAAAATTTTGAAGAGAGCTAAACCCGTTGGCACAGTAAGAGTTAAAAACAATGGACACTACCTGTATGCCTCCAAATGCAACTGGCCTAATAAATTGTTCCAGAGCTGTATATATACAATAATAAAGCGAATGGGTGTGTTTGCTTCCAGAAAAATCCCCATCCATTATTGCCACTTTAGGCAAACTACCTATGACTACAACGGCATTTGACAAAGCAGAAACTCTATGGAGGTGTAGCTCGTTTGCACACAAGAATAATCATGTCATTGTCATGGTTGCTACACCATGGACCATACAGGAAACATGGTTCAAAGAACCTCGTTTTAATTTCGCTCAAAACCACAACAGCCATGAATACTACTAAATATTTACCTTCATTCGATGCTTACACTGATCGCAGTCGCAGGCCGTTCGTGAATTCACACAGTCATGCAAAAATCATGTGAGCTATAGGAAACTCAAGTTCGATGAAAACGGGAAATACCGGTATCATCAAGGATCTATGCAAAATAATTATAGGCTGCAGTTAGTATATGTATAAATAGGCCTATATCGTAAGCTTGGCTGTTAATGCTTATTTTGTACTTGAACTCGGAACACTCGAGTAGATGAGTGGGCGGGGCAATGCAAACAATAATATCCATATAGGAAACCCCAACTGCTTATCTCGCGGGATTCGTGATAAAGAACACATAATTATGTATATTCCGTTGATTTTAACCAAAGTGATAATTATACTAATTGATAATGGCTTCTGATTGATATCAACGTGAATTGTATAATTACAGTCGTTCTCATTAATTGAGACGCATGGTACAACAAACGTTGACCCTAAGCTTGTCAAGGGTCGCTTCGAAGTACTTCGTGTTGGGCATGGAACGTGACAAAACTATAAAAGGATGATATCTCTATAAAATTGGAAAAAGGAGAAAAGTGCAAAGAAGTGGAAGAATAAAATAACGCACAGTCAGCTAAGATCTCTCTCTCTCTCTCTCTCTTATCTCTTAATCTCTCTCTCTCTCTCTGGGCTGCGCCCCCTCCCCCACCGAGCATTTTGAAATTACCATTTGGGCAACCGCCACCTCGTTCAGGCAATCAGCATGATCAGGTGGATTCTTTCTCTTTTTAATATCTTTGCTAGTATATTTTGATGACATGAAATTTCAGTTTCACTTTGTGTCAAAATGTTTGCGCTTGCACACTTCCCTCACAAAATTTAGAAGATTGAAAGTTGATGTTTGGGCAAGTGACGTCAGCCCCCCCCCCACCCCCCGCGAAATCATATGGACATTGCACTGACATTTAGATTAATAGGGTATATATTTGCTAATTAAACTCGGCAATGTAGACAGAGACGAACGCAAGATCCACTTGCGTGATATTGTACACAATTTCACTGATTGTATAGTTTGATAGCAAGTTAATTATAGCATACCTTGCCACGCCGCATCAAGAATTAAAAATATGGCGAACTTTTGGTAGTAAGTACTGTGAGCTTTTCCCTCACTCGAATGGTTGACAAAGATGGTGAAATTTTCAGTGGCGTATCTGGCATAGGTTGAAGCTGCATGGAGTACGCCCCTCCCCCGTTTGAAGGCCCATGCAGGGGGAAATATATATGTGCAACTTGCAATCGGTTTACAGTAGGATGGGGTGTCCAAATATGATATGCCCTATCCCCCCCCCCCCCCTTTATCAATTCTAGATACGCCACTGGGCTTCTCTACATCATTTTCGTCTTGTATTGTAGTAATAAAACTTTTAACCAACAGTAATTTACTACCATCATTTCACTCTTAATTTGAAGGAAGATACCACACTATATATGTAATAGTATCTCGAAACATTCTAAATACAGTATGAATAGACCTGGAATTATTAAATATAGTGTAGTAATCGTTGCTCTCAATGCCTTGTGTGGTCGTTATGACTCAGTGTGATGTTTGTGCTCAGCAATAATTGAAGACGTACAAAATTACGAAAAGTAGCAGATTGAGAGAGAGAGACAGTGGTTGATGAGGGAGAGAGAGAGGGGGGGGGGGGAGAGAAGGAGAGAGAGAGGGAGGGAGAGGAGAGAGAAGATAGAGAAATAAATGCATACTAGTACATACCAAAAAAGGGGTAGTGGTAGACAGGGGGATGGGGGGCAGAGTGAGAGAGAGAGAGAGAGAGAGAATTCTAGTCCCTCGGTTTGGACGTACATCGTTCCCAGGTTGCTTTATATGTTCATGTTTGTTCAAACCACTGATCTCTACTATACTAGTAGCAAAGATCAAGTGGTTCAAACTAATGTTTTGGCAAAAAAAAATACCTTGGCCATGGCCGTTGATGGGGTAGTCGCAGTTTGCTCTACCGACGCCAGCATACAGAGGTGTTTGAAAGCGACACTCTTGATTTTAAAAGGTTTTAAAATTAAATACGCTCAAAACCATGACATTTTGTGCGCATCAGTAACCAGTTACGAGCACAATAAGTAATTAGAGTCACACATTGACATTCCCCAAGACTTTTTGAGTATCCTGTATCATTTATCATCAGTTTCCATCTTAGGGGATATATTTTCCAAGCAGATTATTTTCTATTTAAAAAATATATTGGTTGTTGTCTAATAATTGAGGTGATCCCTCCTTACAAGCCTTTGAGGCTTTTTGGGACACCATTTTCTTTCATATTAGTATTATTGTATTAATTTATATAACTATCACATATTTATTCATTTCATTTTTATGTAAACTTTATGTTATGCATACAATGTTCATTCGTCTGTAATGTTTTTAATTGTAATTTTTATATTGAAAGAAAAAATGAGAGGTGAACGCTCTCTCCTCAATCAAATAAATTTTAATGTTGAACCCTTTAAACAATACTTGCATGCACCCAATGCTCCGAGAAGTACATACGGCTCTTCTAAAACAGGATACATTTTTTTTTCTTCAAAGCAACAAACTACAAAGAAAAAGAAATCCCCAACATGGAAATGGCAATATGGGGTGAAAATATTCTGTATTGTGTAAATGATTCTTATATTTGTTATTATGTATCAGTTACACTGATTCCCCACCCCCCCCCCCCCCCCCCCCACTCGGAGGTCGAAGTGACCGCATGCGTGTTCCCAAAATCTCCGGTAAAAGGGTATTTTTGGGCGACACAATCCGGCCCGTGAATTGTAAAAAAAGGGGGTGTTTTTTATCTTTCACCCGGAGATTTCATTAAAAAAGGGGGTGTTTTTCTTTCGCCCTCTCTCTCTCTCTCTTCCACACCTGAGAAATTAAAAAAGGGGGGGGGGGGGTTATGAAATATGAGTTTATGGTGTCTGTCCTGAGATAATGGGGTTGGAATGAGAGCTCACCTGAGATAGGGGGTACATTGAGCAGTGTTCTGAATTTAGGGGGGTCTCCAAGGCAGGAAAAGCCCCCGCAAAGCCGCGATAGGGGGGTTCAGAAATTTTGGCAGCCCTGAGATAGGGGGGTCCTTTCAAAGGGAGGGAACAAGCATACACGTACCCTAAATAATACTGAGTGGGGGGGGGGGCGGGCACTGATTATATAGTATCATCAATAAAAATAGAGAAAGAAATAAGGAAGAAATTAATAGTAAGCAGTGCACATCAAAGAACAGATACAATACCAAATACATTCAAAATATTTTGAAATCAATTCATATTTTACTCCAAACAAATCATACAGTAAAATGGCTTAAACGACTGAACAAAAAAAAAGGTTTGGATAATTGTGGGGAAATTACAGGACATAAACATACTTCATGTATTATCATAAATGTTTATTGATACACAATCAGGAAATATCATGCATAACAATGTATACTGTATCACAGTTGGCAAACAGAAACACATTGCAGGAAACCTTCATGTATAGATTCAGAATTAAGTAAGGTTAAGCAAATTCAATATCAGGAAGACGATTTGATTAAATTTTTTAATAAAACTTTCCAAAAAGTTTGCATTGACAGAGTTGGCATTGATCAGACTAATACTTCTTACAGATTCAACAATACTTCTATTGAATCTTTTTCAAATTATTACTGAGTAAAATATAGAGGAAGATATAATTAATTGCGTAATAGGGAAAAACCACAATAGTCTGTGAAACTTTATAATGTGCTTCATAAATATTCTTTAAATACTAATGATGAAGCAATGTACTTGTGCTGCTAATGAGATGAACATTATTTTAAACAAAATAGCGAAAGCTTGTACCCAATATGACTGTCATTAAGAAACAAAATCAGGGGCATTGCTTGGATATCTCAAACACTATTTAAATACAGGGTAAACAAGTTTGATAACTTTCTGACAAGGGTGAAAATAGATCCTCAAATCACAGTAAAAGGTCTCATTAGATTTTAAATTTTGCTGAAAATATTATTAAAAAAAAAAAACAACCCTCCTCAGAAATCAACAAAGTCGCCAATAACCAAATCTGTGATTATCAATGCCTCTTGACAATTCCTGATCAGAATGCAATAACTGAATACTCATTTTTGTAGAAAAATATTCTCAGTTAATTTGGAATAGATTGCAGTTGTTATAAATATGTGTTCATTACTAGCAATATTGATCCAGTGATTAAAGAAATATCCTAATTAATTATCATAATCGAATAGTAATAAAAATTTGATTTTACATACAAGTTATTATATCCATAAGGCAAGTTTATGAGCTTCCACAATGCTACAAGGGTAGATCATTTATGAAATACATGTAAAACTGATTCTCTAATTTCTATCACATAGCTTTTTAAATTGCTGATGTTGACATATCACAGTATATAAGTAATATTACAAATGTTACTAAATACGGCACTTATAATGATATATTGTTACTATATGTTTACATGAAAATTCACATTTATCAAAAAGGTCAAATGAGATTTTTTTCCCCTCATTCTCGAGCAATTAAAACACATTCGTTATGATGTGGACCTATCCGGATCCACAGGGAAGAGGCAGAAAGTGTCTTGGAATCGATAGGGAACAGTTCCAATCAATATGATTGTTCACACATGTAATAATTCTTCTGTATCATTCAGTAGAAAACCAGCATTATCATCTAGTAATAAACTGACAATGCAATGAGCTTATATTTTGGAGTACATATATAATAGTCCTATTAAGCAAGAGATAATATTTACAAAGGAGTATATAAATACTTATTACACAAGTTCATCCGATAGCAATACATGTCTGAAGTAGACTGGTAGCATATGGTACACAATGCAATTGAGACACTTATGGGCAGAGACAGAATAATATATACTCTTTGATAAAACTGCCTTTCTTGAGAAACAAAATGACTTGATAACGACATTTCCCTGTAAATACGTAATGCCCAGGTTTGTGACCACCATTAAGAAAAAAGAAAATTAACATGTGATACAACAATCTGACACACACAAAATGTAAATGCAATAAAAAGGTGAACTTCTAAAGGGTGAAATGCTAATAATTGAAAGAAAAAAATAGAGGAAGAGAATTAGAGACAAGAGTGAAAAAAAAGACTGAAAGAAATACATGTAGATGGAAAGAGGCTGAATGAGAGGGAAATCAACTACCATAAAATAAATTTTATTTCTATAATTTTTTCTTAATATAAGGATTATCCAGCATGCAGGGTTTTTTGTTTAATGCATGAGCACCAGCAATATCCCTATAATCTTTCATCACGGGGTATTAACAATTCTGTGACCTTTTTATCAAAAATGATAATTTCATTGTTTTATTTCCAAAGTGTAATATCAATCAAAACCTTTATGATGAAAGGAAAGCTGTTTACAGCAGCAGGTTGTTTAAGAAAAATACAAAAATTGAAACTTGCTCCTTATAAAGGAAACTGAAATCAAAATGATTTGCCCAAGCCCCAAACACAAGCTTTATCTGTGAGTACTTTCAACTGGAGTGTTTCTCTTTATCATTGAAACGTTTTTAGTTTGCAAAGAGTGAAGAACAATTTCAATTTTCCTTGCCCACCTGTGCGGCAGGCAAGGACCATGTAGTAAATTTCTAGTAGTAGCAGCCTGCATGTGTAATGTGCTGTATAGAAATGATCATTGCCCTCATTTAGGATAATAACCTGCGATAAAAAATATTTACCTCATGTTCAACACAGAATATAGAATAACTTATCACACACTCTGCAGAGACAATACTTCATATAAGGACATAACATGTACCAGTACATCCCATAAAAATAGCAAAGCTTATCTACAACTTCTAAAAGATATTTAAGATATACATGTATATTTTTAACTGAAAAGAAGGATATATCACACACATAACCACATATAATCAAGTTATGCCCTGGGGAGCATTTCATCAAGCGTTTTGTCAGTGATTTTTACTGACAAATTTGCTCTCAGCCAATCAGATGCAAGGATTTCAGTAGCTTATAACAGTTGTTGGCAAAAATCACTGACAAAAAGCTCCCCAGGTGTATAGTTATTATAACATACAGGATGTTAACTTTTTGTTAAATGAAGTACATGTAGGAACAATTAAATAATGAAACATAGCAATAAACAGGTATTGGTAACAATCTATGTAATGGTATATGTAATGTGTGTGTAATTACTATTTACTAAGATTATTATAAAGGTCTTATATATTTGTATATCTCTGTTACACTTACATGTACATTTATATGTAGTAAAAAAAAAATGATGAAAAGATTGATCTTTCAAATCACTCATGATTTTTTTCCTAAAAAGAAACAAATCACGCATTTAAAAAATCTTTTTAGTAAGGCTACAATCCCTTGTGAACATGTCATGAATAATTGTATGTATAATCATTACCAATTACTTCTTGAAAAATGTCATGGAATATTAACAAGTTGCTCATTTGGGAGGATTTTAGTTTCTCACTTCAACCTGATTGTTACACTGCCAACTGCCAAGATATATAGTATTTTACATGTACCTTAAATACAGCGTATACACAACACTGGACAATCAGTTATTGCATTTCAGCTGCACAGAGTCATAATACAGATTTCTTGTATTTGAGGAGAACAACCCAGCTGTGGGATTAGTGATTTGCAAAACAGCAGTATATATAGAAATTTTCTTGGACAAAATGAGCATCTGATATGGGAGGTGTCGTGGTCTAGTGGATACGTCACCGGACTGTGGCTCACATGGTTCGCGGTTCGAATCCCGCCACGGCGCTAATGTCCTTTGGCAAGACATTCATCTACATTTGCCACTCTCAACCCAGGTGAAGTAAATGGGTACCCGGTAGGAAGAAATTCCTTGAAATGCTTTAGCGCCATAATAGGCAGCTCGGCTAAAGCCGGGGTAATAATGTGATACTTTGTATTAAGCGCAGTAGAGTATATCCATATAGTGGCTGCGCTATATAAATGGGCATATTATTATTATTATTATTATTATATGGAGAAAAAAATAGATCAATATTCCTTGTAAAAAATGAAGCATTTTCACCCTTTTAGGCTTAAGCTACATCATAGTTTCTCATCTTTAATTTTTAATAGTGCTGATTAATTATAACTACACATACAGATACACATTTACGTGTACACATTATTTATTTATTATTATATATATATATACACTAAAGGAAAAAAGAAACTTATAAAAGTTCAAGAGATCACCAAATTAAATTCTCTGCATGGAAATGTACCAAATTTGGATATAATGTTGATTCAATGCATGGCTTTAAATGACAGTCAATAACAAAAAGTTTTCTTCAATGCCACAAAAGAAATGTGCACTGAAGCAAAGGACTCTCTAATCCCCAAGTCACAAAGACAAACTGCAGCCTTGTACACCATATGCATGTCAATGAATGAAACAAAAGAATTTCAAAAGGGATTTGCAAGTTCATATCCAAACAGATTAATAGCCAGTATGTCCACCTCTAGCTTGCTGGCAAGCTGTACACCGTCTTCGCATGCTTCCGATCAGATTCGCGATGGTAGCCTGGGGAACATTGTTCCATTCCTCTTGCAGTGCTGCAATGAGCGTCTCCCTATTGATGGGTTGATTGATGGGTTGACACACGTCGACCAAGCTCTTCCCAGAGATGTTCAATTGGGGAAAGGTCTGGTGAACGGGCGCACCATGGCAGAACATCAATATCCTCTTGCTCGAGGGTGCAAATCCCTTTTGAAATTCTTTTGTTTCATTCATTGACATGCATATGGTGTACAAGGCTGCAGTTTGTCTTTGTGACTTGGGGATTAGAGAGTCCTTTGCTTCAGTGCACATTTCTTTTGTGGCATTGAAGAAAACTTTTTGTTATTGACTGTCATTTAAAGCCATGCATTGAATCAACATTATATCCAAATTTGGTACATTTCCATGCAGAGAATTTAATTTGGTGATCTCTTGAACTTTTATAAGTTTCTTTTTTCCTTTAGTGTATATTTTAAAATTCTCTGTTTTGTTAAACTAAATTAGCCATAAGCACACACATCATGGGAAAAAAAGCACTAAAAACATCATGGGTGGACACATTATGCTGCGATGCAGAATACAAATGGCATGGATAGAAAAATATGTATGTTTGTTTTTACAGAATATATAGCAATGGCATATTTCTCTTTAAATTCAGTGTGATAAAACCTTCTAATTTCGTCTGTTTGGAGCCAGAAGGGCGTTAACCCTGTACAAAAGATAGGAGTTAACGCCCTTCTGGCTCCAAACAGACGATTTCCTAAATGAGTCATGCTCTTTTTTGTCTCAGTGCACATATATCACGCTGTGCTGCACAAATTTAATGGCATGTTTAGAAACAAGACGTAACATGTATACTATTGCTTTCTGAGCAAAATATAACTTCCATTTCATTTTTTAAAACTCACCTTGCTAAAACCCTTAACCTTTTTTTTCCTTTTGAAACTTTTGCTAATTCTTCAAATTAGAAAGATTCCTATTCTTTTGAGGTAGCATGTACAAAATTATGTAGATTCCTATTAAAACTATTGATGTATCACCCTGTTTACAGAGGAAGAATCTCCCGGGGCACATTGTCTGGTCAGACATTAATTTGGAATGGTTTTGTAATAAATTTATTTTTGTGAAAGCAGAAAAAACTAGAAATATCACTGAAGATGATAATTAATACCCCCGCCCCGTGACAACAGCCTTTCTTGACTTTTGGTCGAAAACTGAGGAAGTAGTTCGATCCACAAGATTTTTCCCTGATTTACTGTACTGCCATAGATATGCCGTTTCCATGGCAACGCAGCTTCCGACACATCCAAAAAATATGTCTTGCACATCTTCCCACCAAGACCAATGTGTGTACCAAATTTCTTGACTTTTGGTCGAAAACTGAGGAAGTAGTTCGATCCGCAAGATTTTTCCCTGATTTACTGCCATAGATATGCCGTTTCCATGGCAACGCAGCTTCCGACACATCCAAAAAATATGTCTTGCACATCTTCCCACCAAGACCAATGTGTGTACCAAATTTCTTGACTTTTGGTTGAAAACTGAGGAAGTAGTTCGATCCGCAAGATTTTTCCCTGATTTACTGCCATAGATATGCCGTTTCCATGGCAACGCAGCTTCCGACACATCCAAAAAATATGTCTTGCACATCTTCCCACCAAGACCAATGTGTGTACCAAATTTCTTGACTTTTGGTTGAAAACTGAGGAAGTAGTTCGATCCGCAATGTGTTTCCCTGATTTTCTGCCATAAATATGCCGTTACCGTGGCAACGCAGATTCCGACTCATCCGAAAAATATGTTGTACACATCTTCCCAGTAAGACCAATGTGTGTACCAAAATTCATGACTTTCGGTCAAAAACTGAGGAAGTAGTTCGATCCGCAAGGTGTTTCCCTGATTTTCTGCCATAAATATGCCGTTACCATGGCAACGCAGATTCCGACTCATCCGAAAAATATGTCTTGCACATCTTCCCACCAAGACCAATGTGTGTACCAAATTTCATGACTTTCGGTCAAAAACTGAGGAAGTAGTTCGATCCGCAATGTGTTTCCCTGATTTTCTCCCATAAATATGCCGTTACCATGGCAACGCAGCTTCCGACACATCCGAAAAATATGTCTTGCACATCTTCCCACCAAGACCAATGTGTGTACCAAATTTCATGAGCTTTGGTCGAAAACTGAGAAAGTAGTTCGATCCGCAAGATTTGGAACAGACCGACCGACCGACCGACCGACCGCCCAACCGTTGACTGATTCCTATATACCCCCTTCAAACTTCGTTTGGCGGAGGTATAATAAAAGGAACAGGATTTTGAAATGTTGACAGAAATTGGACAAAGAATAAAGAAGTTATGAATGTTTGGAAAATGCAATAATTAAATCTATATGCAAATCTTACATTGGCAATTTGTTGAGCTGACTGTGACGTACTCCCAGTCAACTCTCCTATTTGTCGTACACTAAAATACATGTACAGTGATTTCCAGTTGTCTCCTGAGCACGTATCCCTTCAGGGCAGTACTCAAAATATATTGTAGATATCAATGCTGTGTTGTTTTAGGTCTTCCAAAAAGAATAAGATCCACAAAGTAATATGTTTTTGAAAAATTGACATTTAAGTAATTTTGTGTGTTGGAACAAATGGGAGAATCGTCTGCTGCTACATCACAGTGACATTACAGATTCAGCCAATTTGATAGTCCCATATGTATAGTGATTACATATTCTATAAATTCGTAACTTTCTTATTGCTTGTCCGATTTCATTCAAACTTTCACCAATCTGCTTCTCTGATTTATTCCACTTTCTTTCAGAATAACTTGCCATTAACTCTTTCGGTGCCGATGGCACGTATATGTGACAGATAGACTTGTCATTTTCATTCACTGATTGCTCGACAACAGTTAAGGTATATGGTCGTCAATGTATATCAAACTTTTGAGCATAAATGAAGCATTCTAAATGTATGATTATAATTATGTTACCATAGAAAATGTCAGAGAAAATTGCAGATTTTTAAAAAGATATTATCTTATTTGTACAGTAAGCAATAGTAAACAAATGAGAAACCAAAAAATAATGGACAAAAAAGAAACTCAAATGTAATTTTCAATAGTTCTTATGTATTTAGTTGGGTAAAGTAATAATATTATGTAGTATAATAAATGGTAATAAATTTCCCACAAGTTTTGTACACAATTTTTTGTGAACATAATAGATGGTTAAAGAAGTGCAGACATTTGAAAAGTAAGCATTGATCCAATTTTGGTAAAATTTTGAAGAGAGCTAAACCCCTTGGCACAGTAAGAGTTAAGGTAGGATTTCCCTTTAATGTCCATTCAATATTAGAGGTAATATGGTCTAGTGGATAAGTCACCAAACTGTGGATCACAAGGTACAGGGATCGAATCCCTGCCACAGCACTCACGTCCTTTGGCAAGACATTAATCTACATTTGCCACTCTCTACCCAGGTGAGATAAATGGGTACCTGGAAGGAAAGAATTCCTTGAATGTTTTAGCACCTTATCATGGTGGCCCGGCCAAAGCCCCAGTTATAATTTGATACTTGTATCAAGCGCAAAAGAGTACATATAACTATATAATTGCCCCTATTATCATTAGTGTCAGCTCAGCTATTTACAATCAATAAAATGGACAATAAAGCAAAATCAGTCCATGCGTGATCGGCAAGTAAATAACCTCTGAGCAAAATATTTTTTTCAAGAAATGAACTCTAGATAGAAATAAGTGAGCACCTTAGACTCAAGTGTCTCAAAGAGAGACTTACATATTTTTATTATTACCCACGCCGATAAAATCGGCAGGGTTATGTAAAGGGCTCCGTATGTTTGTTTGTTTGTTTGTTTTTTTGTGTACAAGATAACTAGAGAACGGGTGAACGGATTTGCACCTAATTTTCAGGGAATGTTCAGATAGTGACAGGAAAGAATCAATTAGATTTTGGTGATGATTGGTTGACCCCTGCAAATTCTGTGTGACCTTGAAGTTTTGACCCCATAGTAAAGTACAGGAAAGAATCGATTAGGGAAAGAATCAAGTAGATATTGGTGATGATCGGTTGACGCCTGCAAGAATCGATTAGGGAAAGAATCGATTAGATTTTGGTGATGATCGGTTGATGCCTGCAAATTCTGTGTAACCTTGTAGTTTTGACCCCATAGTTAGTATAGTATTGCAACTACTCTAAAGCGCCGCTAAGGCGATATGTTCATTAATAATTACAGACATGAGTCAAGTCATGTAGTAAAGTTTCACATAAATTCTATGTATGTGATAGAGACAAAAAAAATCACAGGCTGATCCTTGATCCGCTGAAACCCTCTGACACTAACTTTAAGACACATTTCAAATGTGGTTGAAATTTGAACCATAGTATTCTCAGACATGTAAGAAATCACCCCTAGCTTAACCCACTAATAAGATTTGATGTATAACTTCACAGACAGGTGCTGGTGTTACCTCAGACTTCAAAGGGTTAAGCCTGTTAACAGCAAATGTGTTTAAGACTCTTTTTTGCTTCCATGATCCAGCATCGTAGAACTTGTCCTGAGTTAACTTTTCCTGGGTCCCTTAAAGTTCCTGAGAAAGCTGACGCCACCCCCTCCGCTGAAGTCCAAGAGGGCTGTGAAGGCACTTACTGGTAAAACACTGGAAGAGAGAGAGAGAGAGAGAGATGGGGAGAGTGAGGGACAGACGCAAATGAAAGAAGGGCGACAGACAGAGAGGGAGAGAGAGAGAAAAGAAAGAGGTGAAGGGAGAGAGGTGGGGAAAGAGGGAGATAGAGAAAGGGAAAGAGGGAGATAGAGAAAGTGGGAGAGAGGGAGATAGAGAAAGGTAGAGAGGGGGAGAAAGAGGTGGGGAGGAAGGGAGACAGAGAAAGGCAGAGAGAGAAAGGGAGAGGAGAAAGAGAGAGAAAGAAAGAGCAAGGCACAGAAAGAGAAAGAGAAAGGGAGAGGAGAGATGGATAGAAGTAAGGGGGGGGGGGGGGGTGAAAACTCTTAAATCTCCTGGCATGTTTATCCAGCTTTGCTGCAAGTAACAAAAAATTGTATCCACAGCAGGGCTTGATACTAAAATGGTCCAAAGGCCATGTAAATTACCTCCAAGAATAATTATAAATCCAGAATTAATCATTATATACAGATGTAAATCATTACCCCCCTTCTTTTTTACAATTTTGTTATCATGACCCCCTAACAGTGGAGCCTTGTCTTTTATATAACAAAATACTTCATTTTGATTACAGAATAATAAAAGCTGTCACAATTCCAGTAATTTCTACTTGACTAAAGTATTTTCTGTCCCCTAATATGCAGTTAAAAACAATCTGTTTTGTTTAATTACCTTGGAATTTCCTTTATTTATATATATATATATATATATATAAACACCTAATGGGTACATTAGGAGGACAGTTTTTGTTCTTTTTCTTTGTCCAACTGTCGACCTAATGTACCAACTGTCGACCTAATGTAGGGGTCGCTATTATGACGGAATAAACCGTATTGTTAGGTGTCGACCTAATGTACCCTTTAGTCAAATATATATATATATATTCCGCATTTGGGAGACACGGCTTTGTCATTTTAATTGTTCCGCGTGTCTCCCTAAAGCGGTTTCGTGTCTCCGTAAAGCGGTGGTTTCTATTATGACGAAATAAACTGCATTGTTACGTGTCTCCCAAATGCGGAATCCAGCGTAATATATATATATATATATATATATACATGTATTTATACTCCAGTATAATATTTTTTTTCTAATGGGGGGGGGGGGGTCCGGAGTTATCTGCATCAAAAGGACGAACAGGATGGGACTAATTGTGACACTTGCCATTAATGTAACTACATGACCTTTAATTTATGTCCAGAAGGTATCCATTCACACACCCACACACAGAATAAAAGTAATTATAACAGGGTTCATGTTACACATTCTAGATAACCCATACCTTGCTTGATTCATACAGGAAACTGTTTACATGTATAACAAATAAATCTGTCCTTTCTTGAACTTTATGTTGTTCAAGGTACATTAACGGGTACATTATAAAAATAATTGGAAGTAGCCATAAAATGATATTGGCACACCCAGATATCGCTTTTTGCAAGATTTTCATTCTGGGGTAAGATGGGTAAGCATACCCCCCCCCCCCCCCCCAAGAAAAAAATACCTTGGTATAACTGCATACCAACTTTTATTTTTTTATTTCAAATTTAATTAATTTTTAAATTACTTATGCTAATGAATGTCAGAACTTCAAGAACGGGAAAGTCATATTATTTGTTTGAAAGAAGAAGTTAACTGATGATTGTATTACTTACGACTTGACAGCTGGAATGTACTGTGCATACCAAGGTACAAATATTCTCTTCTGATTGGTGAGTATACCTTGTAGGATCATCTTGACGGCTCTCTCTGACTTCAAAGGGGCCGGAAATCTGGAAAATAACAGTAACAAGTCAACAACATATACATACAGCCCTGGAAAAAAATATTAGACCAGCTCCTTTTAAAGGCTTATGTGGTAAGTGTTTGCTACATTGATCAGTAATTGAACTTTCAAATGGATTTCTACTAGCTAAGTCATTATGATTGGATGACTACTCCCTAAAACGATTACCCTCTACAATAATTAACCCCTCGGACAATTATCCCCAGCAGGGTAATTTACCCCTGGGACAATTACCTCTCCCCCCCCCCCCCCCCGACAAGAATTATCCCCAAAGGACAATTATATCTAAAGGCATAAAGGCACGCACCCCCAAATGGATGGATACTTAATTAACTAACATAATGGAAATATCCTAGAGGATAATTGTCCTGGGGATATTTTCCAGGGGTAGGAAGGTTAAAAAAATATGTTTTGATAGTAATGGTCTGGGATAATCATCCAGGGGGTATGCCAGATTGTCTTGTTAAGCCATGTTGACTTTTCTAGAGGCAGTTTGTTCAGTTCTTGCTGGAAAATTGCTACATTACTACTTTTTTTTCCATTCACAGCAGCTCATTCATGTAGCAAGAATCTATTCTTTTATGAATAGCTTAGATTATTGTGCGTATATGCCTATACAGCCCTGGAAAAATTATTAGACCAGCCTCTTTTAAAACCGTATGCGGGGAAGTTGAACTTTCAAATGGATTTCTACTAGCATTATGATTGGATGACTACTCCCTAAAAGGATTATCCCAGGGTAATTACCCCTGGGTTAATCCCCCCAAGAATTATCCCCAAAGGACAATTAGATCTAAAGGCATAAAGGCATGCACTCCCAAATGGATGGATACTTCAGATTAACTAACATAATGCAAATATCCTAGAGGATAATTGTCCTGGGGATATTTTCCAGGGGTAGGAAGGTTTAAAAAAAAAAAGTTTTGACAGTAATGGTCTCTGGGATAATCATCCAGGGGGTATGCCAGATTGTCTTGTTAAGCCATGTTGACTTTTCTAGAGGCATTTTCTTCAGTTCTTGCTGGAAAATTGCTACATGTACATTTTGAAGATTATCCCCAAAGGCACTGTGGCATGCTGTCCATAAGGGGTTGCATTTTTTTCTATTCACAGCAGCTCATTCATGTAGCTAGAATCTATTCTTTTATAACTTCAATTTTCTATTGTTTTCAATTTTTATGGCACTTCAAATGTTTTCAGTAGAATCATGAGCAGGCCATGGTGCTCAAACCAGGACAAATAACACTTGAAATTCATCTTCTTAGACATTTATTGTCTATTACATGTATGTGGCCAAAAACCCTTTCTCATAGGAAAATGGGGGGGGGGGGGGGGGGTCATTTCTGGGGAAATTTGTCCGGGGCAGTTTGTCCTTGCCATAGTCATCCTAGGGGCAATTGTCACATAGCTAATTGTAATGGGGAGTAGTAGTCCATTAATGATAAATTAGCTGTTAATAATCATTTTCCTAGTCCCATCAACAATGGATTTAACACTACCTGTATCCCTAGAAATGCAGCTGGTCTAATAATTTTTTCCAGGGCTGTATATAAGTCATTCATTCAAATGACAACAATATTCTAGTGCATTACAAATCAACTCAAGAACATTATTTGGTCACCTACAGTCATGATTTATCACTGACACTGGGCTACAAAAGGCCATCAAAATTACAGATGGGACACACCATGATTGTATCCTTGAGTTCTGAATGAATTGCTGATACAGTGAAACCTGTCTATAAAGGCCACTCAAGGGAGACAAGAAAAAAACGGTCTTTATGAGCAGGTGGTCTTTATGTATAGGTTCCTTTAATACACGTTTCAATGAGAAACATTTTTCAAGGGAAACCAAAATTGTGGTCTTTCTTTACAGGTGGTCGCTAAAGCAGGTTTGCCTGTACTAACAGGTTTCATGGCCTTTACATGTAATGTGACTAAAACTGAAAACTTATTTGAAAATTCTAATCCTGACTGGAGAAATATAAACATCTACTCCAAACAAATTTGAAATATTTCAGCATAAAGATTTAGAAACTTCATTTGAAATAAGTTGTAACTTTTTAGAAAATAGCATTCACCTCACCAATCTAGAGTGCATGTAATCCCATTAACAACTAGAAAGGCCATCAAAGGCGGCAGACCCACGCCTTAGCGGCGCTACAGAGTAGTTGCAATACTATACTAACTATGGGGTCAAAACTACAAGGTTACACAGAATTTGCAGGCGTCAACCGATCATCACCAAAATCTAATCGATTCTTTCCTGTCACTATCCGAACATTCCCTGAAAATTTGGTGCAAATCCGTTCACCCGTTCTCTAGTTATCTTGTACACAAACAAAGAAACAAACAAACATACGGAGCCCTTTACATAATCCTGCCGATTTTATCGGCATGGGTAATAATACTTTAACCAGGATTTTTCCTTTTTTTTTATTTACAGGCGATATTTTTAGATTCGTAAGGGCAAATTGAGCTTAGCCCCAAACTATCGGTTTTGCTTAAGCTAGGTCTCATAATGTGTAAAGTTGTTCTATAGATAAAATTATTTCGGGTAAGTCAAGTATACCTGATATATATGTATCTTCATCTTACATGTACCTGTCCAAATTTGGGGGTATTTCTTCATTTTAGAGGGTCAAGTGACCTTGAAACTCTGTACAGTTTTGTGTTTTAAAGGGAAACCCTACAGCCTATCTACTGTCAAAATCTGGACCCTTTCTTCCAAAGTGTTGTCACCGATTTTATAACACACACAACGTCACAGTTACCTGTTACTTCATATATTAGTTGCAATCAAAATCACCAAATAAAAGATGAGTTCCTATTGGTTTAGATAAATCACAAAACTGGGCCAAGTTCCGCAAAGACATCAAGCTGAATGAAAAAATACACACACACAAAAATTCTTTACCTTGACTTGCATTGAGCAAACATGCCTTCTTCCATGTAGGATGGACATACAAGTGACAGGTGGACCCCTGAGACCCTCATTTGTTTCAGTTCATAACCCAAGGCTTCTGTAAATCCAATGATGGCCGATTTGCTAGCACAGTAGTCTGCAAGACCGTTTACGCCGACAAAGCCTGCAAGGCTGGCAATGTTGACGACATGGCCCTGCTTCCGGTTTAGCATGTCCGGCAGGAAAGCTTTAGTGAGCTGCAATAAGTAATGAAAAATACTACAACAAATGAGTGTATGAAACTAAGTATGAAGCTACAGTGTACATGTTTATTTTACATGTATTTATTTATTTATTTTTTCTCTTTTTTAAATTTTTTTTTTAGGGGGGGGGTAGAAGATGTAAGTGGGTCATGGTTATTTTAATGATTTTGTATGAAGATTATAGGAGAAAAATTCCTAAATCTCAGTCCAAGTTGAGGGGTTAGAATTTGAGAATTGCAATAAAATCAATTTGACAGAAGACTGTGATATTTTTGTAGGCCCTAATTATATGCATTCAAAATTGAAATTTAAACCTCATTTCTCCTAAAATTAATTGATCTGGGCCTTAACTTTCAGGCCTAGTGAATCTTTGTTATAGAAAGTTAATCATATCCTTTTAGGAATTTGTAATCTCCATACAACTGTAGCTTCACTAAAAAGAACTTCCATTTCAAATAATAAATTTGATTGACCTACTGACATCTAAATGCCCCAATTAAGTATCCTATGACAGCTGCATGTCTCTATTTATCATTTACTCAAGTAGATCTGCACTCAGAATTCATTATTATGTTAATGGAATGTTTGCAATTTTGAAGGGGTGTGGTCCTACTTTCAATGCAGGGAATGAATCATTCACTCATTCATATAGCAAAGCTCAGCTTACAGATTTATATCTTTACTACATGAAGGCATACCCTGATACAGCAAGGTTAGCTTTCAAATGATTGTGTGCAATAAAATCTTAATATATGTATCAGCTACATGTAGTGGGCAGACTTCTACATAAAAAGACAATTTTAGATATCTAGCACATTATTTAAGACAAGTCACACACACTTACGTTTTCAACATTCAAGTCCACTGAAAAAATATACATAAAATCTCAGATGACACTAAAGTATATGGAAATATGAATGTGCATTACAACAATTTTCTTTGACTGATTTTTAAGAATATAATACTGACTGATTTACATTGTCTAGATTTAGCTAAAAAATATGATTAGTCTGATGTAGTCTACTATCCTTCAAAACACTAGTCCATCTGTCCAGAAACTTCTTCAGTGTTTATTTCAAAATCTACCAGGCACATTTCGATGTCACTTTTCCATTAAATAAAGAAAGTATCTCATTGCCCTGCACTCAAATTGTTTGTATAGTTTCAGAGTTAAAATTTAAATACATGTAAATGCATACAGAGACATTTTCAGATTCAACATTAATTCATTAAAATCTTTGTATAAATGTACTATTCTTATAACTGAGACTTAGTTACTTTATGGCTGTACTCAGTGCTGTTGCAAGGTTAAGTTAATGCTTTGTTTTGATTAAAGTCGGTCATCTTAAGATAATCTGTATGAGTGGATTAACGTTGTTCAAGATTAAACTGTGAGACTGTGCAGTTTTGAAAGTTTAAGATGCAGCTTATAAGATCTACTAAAACTTTAAAATCACAAGAGTAAAGGGCTATAATAATAATATCGTGGAATAAGTCTCCACTCATTCCGTGTGTACACTTGTGTGTCTATGGGAGTAGAATGCTGTCACCAGCACTGACGAAATAAACAGCAGTCAGCAGCGAATGGACTGGCATGACTGGTGACAGATTTCATGATAATGCCGAGTAAAGCAAAAATGAAAATGTTGTACCCATATATACGCCATCGTGTTCACTTCAAAAACCTTCTCTATAGCATTGTCTGAACATTGTAGCACCGGTTTTCCACTGAGGGTTGCAGCATTATTGATCAAAATGTCAACATGTCCAATATCCCGTTTAATTTGCGCGACAACCGAATACAAGTCTGTTTTTCTACTCAAATCGCAGTAGTATGCATGGGCACTTCTCCCTTTGCTGCATAGTTCCTCTGCCAATAATTTGTTTCCTTCCATATCTATATCAAGAAGAACAAGTTGGGCACCTCTCCTGGCGAATTCCTGAGCGAGCAATCGGCCGAGTCCATTCGCTGATCCAGTGATCAAAACAGTACGCCCATACACATACTTGGGACTGGCAGGCAAGACGAAGCGGTAGAAACTGCAGAAAACATGGTACAACATGCGGCAAAATAAGACTATTATCTCGATCAGTAACGCCAGACAGTGATGAAAATATCCTAGAGGTAGAGAGTTATCGGAAAGATAATCTTCCACGGGTTGCCCCTTGCTTTCTGCCATCTTTTTAATAACATTCCTTGCGAACAGTGACGAATTTCAACGTGTTAGCGTGGAGCGCTGTACTAGTAATATGATTATGTCATGAAATGTAAACAATATATAATGTCAACTTGTACACGTACGTGTACGTGGTTAAAAACAGCACAGTGAAAAGAAATGTAGGTCGGGTCGCGCACTGCCAATTTCAACTTGTCGCAAATGACCTACTTTACAATGCAAGATGCTGCATGGCAAGATGTAAATGGCAACAAGAAGAAAGTATAGGACATGAATAGTCAAGGTCACTATTGCAGGTGAATTCATACTGGTTGAAAACGTTTTCCAGGGAGGTTGAAGAGAGACTCCACCTCCCTGAGTTTTCAAAGTAAAATTTGCATGGGAAATGACGAATTGACAGTTTGGTATAGGCCCACTATTGGCAGGCACTATTATAGATCTACATTGTTTTAAAAAATGGGGGGTCTTGGGGGGGGGGGGGGGCAAGAAGGAAAACTGAAGAGGAAGGAGAGGAATATAAGAAATAATTAAAATTCTGTCTAAATTTGTTGTCAGGTAGGCCTATAATGCCATGAATGTGCACAGTTCGCACACATTCTATTATATCCCGACCCAAATGCACGATTTCTTCATGATACACATGGATGAAATAGAATTTGACGTGGGATCATAACTCTGTGTCCAAGTACGCGCTCATGAGCTTATAGATGAATAGCCTGATTTAAGTCTAAACTCACATAGGTATGATAATTCATTAAATACATTAAGGAAACACCATTAAACAATATTCATATTCGATTCTTTATTGGAATAAGACATTACTTATCAAGAAAAAAAAAACAAAAGGTTTCCAATCTTGTCGTTTGTTGGTCGGGTCAAGAAGGGACGAAAGCAAAGTTTATTATCTTCGTTGTTCTGATTGTAGATTTATTGATTGCGGGTCAGGGCTAGAAATTTGTTAAATCTTCCCAGGTCGAAAATCCTATAGGATAGGAAATTCCTAATGGTTTCTGATGTTTTGTTGGTTTCTATTGGTTTCCGATAGGAACTCACAGAAGTTTCATATGAAGCATAGCTGTTCAAATGTGCAACCATAAAAACCCATAGAAATTCCAATAAAGCCCATTCAATAATCCAAGGGTGTCATGCAACCAGGGGCAGGCGCGGATCCAGAGGGGGGGGGGCAAGGGGCGTGCGCCCCCCCCCCCCGTTTTGTCTGACAAAGTATGCCCCCGGACCCCCTAGATGGCCGTTTGGCTCGTCAAACGGAGGGTTCCTCAGTGTGCGGCCCCCTTTCTGAAATGCGCGCCCCCCCCCCTTTCTGAAAATCTTGTATCCGCCCCTGAGGGGTGTCGTTCCGTGTTCACGATTGGGGGGGGGGGGGGGGACCGGCGAAGGAGCGAAGCCAGTGGCCTAGGGATTATGGCGCCCGGGGCAAAAAAATGAAGTTACGCCCACCCCCCTTCCCCCAATTGCTCAAACTTATCTACGTTATCGAGGGAGCAAAGCGACCGAGTGGCAAATTTTTCCATTTTTAACCCTAAAAAACGCAATTTCTTGTGCATTTACCCAGGAAATTTTGCAATTGACCACCGCAACTGAGCGGTAGAGAAGCTCGAATTTGATACATTGATCAACGGTTTCTATTCACTCACTTCTACAATCGGGAGCAAAACTAACGTAAACCCTATATAGGCTTGAGAAAGGGTCGAGAAATTCAGCAAGGCTACCTAAAGTTGAGTTTCTTTCAAAGTTGAACCTTTGCAAATGCTGTTTTATACACTATATTGGAGGGGGGGGGGGGTGTAAATTGCCAAAGCTTTCTTTTATTATCAGTTGATAAAATTAGTGATTTGATTCGTTTAGAAATTGATGACGTCAGAAGCGAGGATCTTCTTGTGAATTTTTAATTTGTCACTAGGAGGCGCTCTAATTTTAGTTGCATGATGTACACGTGTGTTGATACCCCTTCATTCTAAAGACTCGCCGTTATTTGTTAAATTTCGTGATGAACCCAATGTTGTAAGTAAATGAATATGAGTTATTATTGTAATTTAAGGTTTCATTTATCATATGTATTGATTAGGATGATTATGCTGATTTCATACATGAGTATTATGAGTTTGAAATTTACAACTCGAAGAATGGAGTGTGGGTTCGTATGTATCTGTACAGCGAAGCTTGTGCATGTGTGCAGTTGTGCACATAAACTAATGTACACGTTAATGTGAATCAAATGTAAACCAGCAATTTTATGAATTCAGACAGTGTATGAAAGAAACGTGAATTTTAATTTTAATAAGGACTTATGAGCCAGGCTTTATGCTGGGCATGTGAGTTATTTGTATTTGGATGAGATTGAGGCCAATAAGGATAGGTCATGTCAGAGTGCACTCGGTGCATAAGGGTTTTGTTATTTAATTGTTTATTGCCAAATTGAAGAACGGTTGACCTGTTAAAATAATTTGATTTATTTACCCGTGCCTTCATGAAATCACAAGAAAATCTGAGTTTTAAAGGTAATGTACTACATTTTCATCCTAAAATCTGACTTTCCAAGATTGTTGTGTTATGCTGAAGATTACTAAATGTGAGAAGTTATCACCAATCAATTAAGCAAAAAGATTGGTAATTATATGCGTATTTTTAATTATTCTAATAATAATTCTTTTATTCGCGGCTCGAATTGAATCAGCGAAATTCAAAATTATTTTCGGCCGTTAGCTAACGGCCGAAAATGATTTTGAATTTCGCTGATTCAATTCGAGGCCGCGAATAAAAGAATTATTATTAGAATAATTAAAAATACGCATATAATTACCAATCTTTTTGCTTAATTGATTGGTGATAACTTCTCACATTTAGTAATCTTCAGCATAACACAACAATCTTGGAAAGTCAGATTTTAGGATGAAAATGTAGTACATTACCTTTAAGAATTTATTAAGAATATATTTAGAACAAAGAATGAAACCAGAAAGCTCATTATATGCATATATGCAAAGGCATTTATTACGAAACAAATTTATTTTAAAGAGGTTAAAGGGACACTAGAAAATAAATGCTGATATTTGTCCAGTACAGAAGAATATTTTTGTTTATACCTGCATTAATTTATACATTTATTTGATCTGACATGTTGAAAGTTACAGTGTATATATAAGATTATTTATGATTGTTTATTTATTATTAAATTGCAGGTTGAACCTTGCCAACAGATACACTACAGAATGCATGGTCTCACAACACTGGTGGTCATGGTGGTCTTTAGAAATTAGATTACGTAACGTCACTTACAGGGGGGCAATATTTAGCAGGAGCCATATGAAACTTACATGATATAGCGAGCAAAGCAATTACATCTTTATTTTTTCAAATTTTGAACCCTTTAAGTTATTTAAGAACTATAGGCCTACTAGGGTCGCGAAATTACGAGATCCTGAAAGAAAATAATTATGCGAGGGAGCAAAGAGACCAAGCTTTGGAAAATTTTAACATTTCAAACCTTCAAAAACTAGATTTCTAGTACATTAACCTTGCGGATTGGGGCGCATAATAAAGGATTATTATATTTCTTCATTTCCCCCTTTGTTTTCTTTCTCTCCTTTGCGTTTTTTGTGCCCCCTCCAAGTGCCGCCTACGGGTCCTATATAACATTTCCATTATAAAATAGAGACCTATGGGTCTCTATAGAAATTCTGTCTATGGGAGAGAAGGATATAGCACCAAGAAGGTCACCAAGAAGAAGCCGGCAACACACCCATCTGCTGCCGAAATGATAACTCTATATGGGTCTCTATGGGACCTATAGAAATTATGTCTCTGGGATTTTCGACTTGGGTTTTTTTTTTCCTCCTCTCGATCCCCTCTAATGTCGAGATAGACCACCCGCAAACGTTGGACATACTATCATTTGGCCAATATGAAGAACGCCAAAAAGGAAACAGTAATTTTATGACAGTATACGAGTTGATGAGATAGCCCGGCTACGAATAGAGTCCAATGTTATTACACAACGGAATCCTTTGAGTAAAATGAATATTATTTGTATTCATTATTATACAAAGGCGGCCACCACCCGTCCCCGTATTGAGAACAAGGATGGATGGGAGAAAAGGAGGAATAAATGTCTGCCTTTTGTTTTCATCTTAGTCCTCCAGCTCCCCCCCCCCCCCACCCCTCCGGCATGGGCACTCGACGGGGCGTTCTCGAAATTGTGTTCCGAAAAAAAAAACACTACTCAACACCCCCTCCCCCACCCCGCGCCAACCCTGGTCCTGCCTGTCCTGCCCTCGTCAAATAATTAAAGAAAGATTCCAGGCCAGTCAATAAAATATATCTTTACCAGCAATACCATTTAGACTCAACCGCCTGGTCGTATCATACTTTTTTTAACGCTATTGCCTTCGATTGTTGGAAGAGAACTGCAAAATTGTATAAAGAAAGAGAAACGATTTCAAACTCAGCCTATTGAGATTTATTTTAGTTAAGACAAAATTAATCAAAGTTGAAAATTTTGAGTTATGATTACACAAAACATACAAGCAGGGTCTTTTACTGAAGACTGAAGAGACAACCATTTTGAAATAAAAATTTAAATAAAAAGATAATTGAATGAATGAATGAATGCATGAATGTGTATAAATAAATAAATAAATAAATGATTAAATAAATAGATAAATAAATAACTAAATGAATAAATGAATAAATTAATAAGTACGATACAAGTAATGCAATTGTATATCACATCAAAGAGTGTCCAAACAATGTATTTCAATGAAGTAATTCTGGTATGGTACGTTAGGTTATGCTTTTGGATGATCATTTAATACAAAATATTAGAAAAGAAATGGAGAGAAAGAGAATCTGTTAGGCCTATATCGCTTATATTATTTTTCTGAAATCTTAGAGAAAGCACTTTTCCTCACATTTCTGGGGATATGCATTAAAAAGGTCAAGTCCAGCCTGGTACTAAGTTGATTTGAATAAAAGAAGACGAATGAGAGAAACAGATTAGCGAAAGTATGAGTAAAATCCGATAAGAAATAAGAAAGTTATGAATGTTAAGTTGTAATCAATGAAACACAAATTCTGTGACGTATCTCGCGAGCTCCTGGGAGGGGGGGGGGGGGCGTTTCATCAAGTGTCTTGTCAGTGATTTTTACCGACAACTGTTATAAGCTACTGAAATCCTTGCATCATTGGCTGAGAGCAAATTTGTCGGTAAAAAAAATCACCGACAAGACACTTGATGAATCGCCCCCCCCCCCCCTGTTTGCTCAGTGCAGAAAACTCCCCCCCCCCCCCCCCCACTTCCACCTTGTTGCCCCATAATTTCGGTCGCTTCCCTCAGCTCCCTATGTAAACTTTGCTGGGACTATTATACATTGCATTACTGGGGATGTGGAGCTAATAATGGAGACCCAGTCTACGTAATCGACAGGTATAGTTAACACTAAGTTCACATCTTAATATGATTATCTATATTTTAATTATGATTGATGATTATGCAACATTTTTATGATATATTCCATTTCGTTTTTAAAAGGAAAGGTCAAATGAAGTATTGTTTTTATACTTTACCATTACCCTTTTCCATCAAAACAACTACAGGTAGGTTTATATTTCTCGTGATGCAGGGATATTTTATTACATAACAAGACAAATTTTGTTTTTATAAAAATCAG
Source organism: Heliocidaris erythrogramma (assembly GCA_025617745.1). Classification (NCBI taxonomy): domain Eukaryota; kingdom Metazoa; phylum Echinodermata; class Echinoidea; order Camarodonta; family Echinometridae; genus Heliocidaris; species Heliocidaris erythrogramma. Next base: position 34,137,944 of record CM046856.1, read on the forward strand.
CCATCTTATCACTTTTTATCTCTTTCTTCTTCTTCCCCACATTATACAACTGTAGGCTTGCAAGTGAATTTACAACATCTGCATCGTTGGCTTCAACCGAATTTATAACCTCGGCATGCACTGGACCCGCAACACTGCATCCGCGCATCGTAACCCCATATAAGGGGGGGGGGGGGGGACGAATTATTGTTATTATCCCCACTCATGGAAAGAATTTCCTGTACATTTCCGCCAATGCCGTACCCTGACATAGAACTAACCCCAACCCTATAACTTAGACCACGTCTTTGACGAAGTATAGGTCCGCAGTGAATATTCCCCTGAGCAAATTCCACGGGTCATCCTATAATAGAAATCGATGTCACTGGATGGCGGCTGAAATATGATCATCTTGTTTAGATTTTACATACTTTAGATTTATTCCATTCATTTTATTTTATCTTATTTATTCATTTGTCGTCTTTACTTTATACTGCAGGGTTGGCCTCTTCAGTTAACCAAAATTGCTTTTCAAAGGCTATAGGCACCCTGCAGTTTAACAAATAATTCTATATGAAACTGCAAAATAACGTACACACTTCGGGAGTTACAAAAATGGAGAGTGAATTAATGGTATGCAGGAATGTAGGAGCCTACATATTTTGACTGATTTTTCTGTTGACTCTCCAGACCACTTGCAGTTGGCAGGGGGCAAAGCACATTTCCGTCGTCAAATGGAATGACCAGAGTAGAAAATAAAGGAAAGAGGGGGGGGGGGGGGGGGGGGGGGAGTGAAAAACGAGGGGAAATGAAAGTGAGAAGAATAAAAATGATGATCCCTCTAACCAGGGAAGTGTATATCTATAGTTACACGTCCCTGCTCTAACACCCAACCACGAAAAGCGTCGAAAATGGTCTGTTTTCAGCCTTTAGGCGTCGTCGACGGTTTCATTAAACAGGGGGTGTTTTGCAGCTTCAATCGCCATTTAGAACAAATTCGGTCTGCCACATTGCATGATCACGAGTATTTTGTTGATATGAAAAACACCTGTTGGTGATTTGGGTTGTTTGCATTAAATTATATATATCATATCACTAAAAGCTTATCTGTTTGTACTCGAAAAGCGTTATTTTGTTGTTTTCCTGCATGCTTAATAGGGGTTATTTATTTTAAACACCATTGTGGGTATTGTACTAGGTACCATAATAATTTATACGCCACTTAGGGCTTTTTTGGTGGCGTGATGACCCTGTTGACGCCATTTAGGGTATGTTTTTCTGATGTGACGCCGTATAGGGTGCAAATTAGACTTTGTGCAATACGCCATTAAGGGTCCATTTTTGAAGTGTGTGGACGCGGTTGGGTAGCACATTTGTCCGAGAGTCATGGGTGTCGATCCGGGGGGGGGGGGGGAAATATCCCCCCCCCCCAAAAAAAAAAATAATAAAATAAATAAATAATAAATAATAATAAAAAAATAAGGTTGGGGATGGCCTGTATTATCATCCCGCAATATTTTTTTATAAAATAAATAAGAATTATGATACATTAACTTAAAACTAATAATTATCCAAACTCATTATATTTGATCTTGAAATACCATCACATTCTTTATTAATGATTAGAAGTAAGGAAATAAGAAATGCCATCATTTCAATGCGAAAATATCAAAGAAAATTCGGTCGTCGCATTGTTTTTCTCAATCGAGGGTTCCGTCCATTGTCGTAGATCCGTGCTCGGTCGCTTTGCTTCCTCGCATAATTATTTCCTTTCAGGATCTCGTAATTTCGCTCCCCCAGTAGGCCTATAAAGTTCTTAAATAGCTTGAAAGGTTCAAAATTTGAAAAAAATAAAGATGTAATGCTTTGCTCGCTATTGTCTGCTTTGCTCGCCATTGTCTTTTCTTTCTGTTGGAAATGAAATGAAATAAATCCGAATTTGATATCATCTGATATGACTCCTGCTAAATATTGCGCCCCCCCCCCAATATAAGATAAAGTGTGAAAACAGCATTTGCAAAGGTTCAACTTTTGAAAGAAATGTCAAATCTATAGGTATAGCCTTGCTACTTTTCTCGACTCTTTCTCAAGCCTACATAGGGTTTTCGTTAGTTTTGCTCCCGATTGTAGAAGTGAGTGAATAGAAAGTCGTTGACCAATGTATAAAATTCGAGCTTCTCTACCGCTCAATTGCGGTGTTCAATTGCAAAATTTCCTCGGTAAAATGCACAAGATATTGCGTTTGGTTTTTAGGGTTAAAAATTTAAAAATTTGCGGCTCGGTCGCTTTGCTCCCTCGATAACGTAGATAGGTTTGGGCATTCGAGGGGGGGGGGCGTAACTTCATTTTTTGCACCGGGCGCCATAATCCCTGATACGCCACTGCATCGTTCCCTCGCCGGTCACTCCCCCCCCCCCCCCCCCACAATCGTGAACACGGATCGACACCTCTGCTGACAGTGATACCACCCCCCCCCCCTCTAGATGATCACTATCATCCCTCCTTTTCTATCCATCCTAGCAAAAATTGGTATGCCCGAAAGTATTCATCAAAATGGCAAGGGCCCCGTTATGAGTAAAATCTAAATGCTATGACTTGAAATAATGTGGTAAAATATAATGAAATTTAAGTATGATTTATTAGGTTGGTCTATTGGGAGAGAGAAAGAAAGAAAGAGAGAGAGAGAGAGGGAGGGAGCCGGGAGAGGAGAGAGATGGTATAAGGAGGGGGGGGGGGGGGGCGAGGGTCGAGAATATAAGATAATTGTGAATAAAATATTATTACGTGATCGGGTCCCTTTGCCTGTCTATTTTTCTATAGAAAAGTCGATGATCACCCCCCCCCCCCCAAAAAAAAAAAAAAAAAATAATAATAATAAATTAAAAAAAAAAATATATATATATATATATATATATATGAAATGCATGGCCATAGGAGGAGAGTAATAATATGTTGGGTCTCTCGACCGCATGCCAATGCATTAGTTGAAAAGGAGAAGATGGACGATAGTCAATGATGACTTCGAACTTAATATAATGCAAAGACATCACACTATGAAAGTTTAGCCTAGAACTGTAGTTTTTGTTCTTTGCACAATTTGTACATTGTGAAATAGCGATTTTCATTCACGAATCTGAATGCTCAAATGACTGCCCATATGCGGCTGCCCTTGAATTTGTGAGGCCATTAAAAATAATGAAGTTACTAGCTCAAATCGATTTATTTGATTATATCATAATCTGACTTGAATCTGTGATCTAAATCGCGATATTTCTTTCTTTTTTAAATACGGAAAGGACATTAAATTACCATCCCTATCTGCGACTCATTCTTACAAATTCCTCTTTTATTCCTTTTGTCAGTTTTACTTTTAGTAGGAAACTTTGGAAAAGTCGTCTCCAGTCCCAGATGATAATCTTGTTCTGTATGATATGGGAATAACAAGTGTGTGGGGAGGGAATCCCATTCACTTTACGTGTCAAAGGTCTCCACTGAAATAACACATTACACCGATGCTATACACTCGTCCAATCTGTGTGTAGTCGAGTAGTCCGATCCCGCGCGCCGCATGTTCCGCGTGTACGTACGTAGTGTAATTTTGTAGACACCTGACGAAAGCTAGACGGAGACTTCTGTACCTCTAGGTAAAAACCTCTGTTTTCATCTTTTTGGGGTCAAGCTATACTACTGATCTTCATGTTATTTAAGCTCATGATTATATTTAGCGGAAATTTATTGTTAAAATATTTTATATGCAATTCGTTAGTCTTGAAAATGTTAGTTTGTAAGTTGCTTACAACTTCAATTTGTTCGCGAGCATGCGGTCTGCCTGTGTTGTGTGTGTCGACATGCGCTGAGTGTGTAGTGCGGGTGCATGCATGCTGTGTGCGAGTGAGTGGCCGTGGCTAGCTGTAAGTAGTTTGATATCGTGAGTAGACTGCAGAGCTTTCGACCTCAAAGTTTTGCAAAGTATCAACTTTTGCACTCTTTCCTAGCGCATATCTGGTAAAAAGTGTATAAATAATGGTCACAAATATTCTATAAAACTATACTAAATACTTGATTTTACTTATTTATGCTATTTTGTATAGGTTTTCGAGATTTTTGTGATCTTGAATGTTGAAATCTTGTATAGATGTGAGACGAGTCATGACGTAGTAGGCTGAGGAGGCCATTGCAACCTGTTGACCTGTGATTCGTTTACGTAGAGTTTTGGGCTCGGTTAGCTAGGACTCGACCGAGGGGTGCAAGATTTGCATATCCCCGTTGTGCAGGCTGTTGAGAGAATGTTGGGCGGGCCATTCATGTGATCTTGCGTTTTACCGTAGAGTGTAGGGGGGAAGGAACATTGTTTAGGTAATAGGTGGTCATCATTTACAGTGCCCTATTGTATAATATGTGCTATCATGCCTTTTCAGCAGTTCAAACATGACAGGTTTGTTTGGTAATTGTTGTATTATCTATCATACATGTACTACATGTATGTAGGCCTGTGCCACTTGGTGATGTTAAAATTAATTTAGTGTACAGTCAAACTTTGTGAGTTTTTTTTTTGTCTGCGCGGTAGTTCTTTCCGGATTTGTGTGATAGAAAAATGAGATTTCTTTTTCCCAATACATTTTTTTATTTTTTAACCAGAGCACTTTAATTTGATATTACCGGAACTATTTTAAGACTTTTCCAGAGATACATACATGTTAGTTACTGCTTTCTTGTATTTTCCCACTATGGGCTACCGTACCTCAAAGGTTTTTTTTTTTTTTTAGATAATTGATATTGAGTTAAACCACCTTTGTACAGCCACTTTACATGTAGACTACCACAACGTAGTCAAATCTAAAAGACACACACACAAAAAAGAAGATATCCTGCCAGTTCCCTTTTGTGTGAGGCTACTTGTTAGGAATTTTATGTATGGTACATTGTACCTTATCTTTTTTTTGAGTACAGTAACTGAAATAGCAAAAAAAAAAAGATGACCTGATGGGAGCATGAATTAATTATTACATGTATCTTTATCCTTTTATAATTTTATCTATATTTTGTTGTTATTCATTGTTTTTATTCTATCAATTCACTTTCTATCATTCCTTTCTTTATGTTATTCTTTGATATCTTTTATCATCTTCTCTTCCATCTTTCCTTATGTTACTCTTTATGTTCATTCCTGTATAACATCACTATCTTTTATGTTTTTATCCTATTGTTTCTTTGCTTTCCATCTTTAAATTTGTTATGCTATTCTCTGTTTTCTTTCAATCATCTTCTCTTCTTTCCTTATGTTACTCTTCATATTCTTTCTTCTATCATTCTGTTACAAGTATCATTCCTAGGTAGCAATTATCTTTCCATCTTTCCTTTCGTTATAATGTTATTCTTTGTTTCCTTTCATCATACTTTTTTCCATCTTTTCTAATGTTAAACTTTATCCTATCATTTTGCTATTTCCTTAGCCTTTTATCCATTCTTTTCCATCTTTCCTTTTATGTTATTCTGTTTCCTTTCATCATCTCTTTTTCCATCTTTTCTTATGTTAATCCTTACCCTTTATTCATTCTGTTATTGCCCTAACCTTTTATCCTATAATTTTTTTTCTCTCCATCTTTCCTCTTGTTATGTTATTCATTTATTCAATTTATCATCTTTTCTTTCATCTTTCCTTATGCTACACTTAATATCTTTCAAATTAAAACTTTCTATCATTTATGTCTCTATCTTCTTATTATTCTTATGTTATTCGTTGTTTTTACCCTCTCATTTTTTCTTCCACCTCTCCTTTCGTTATGTCATTCTTTGCTTCCTTTCATTGTCCTTTCTTACATCTTTCCTATTCTATTTTCTCTCTATCGTCTGTCATGTTTATCCTTCTATCATCTTCTTTTCCAATTTTTCGCCTGAAATCAGGAAAATCATACTGAGATGGACACTTTTTGTAATTTCTCCCCTTGGAGACACCATACAAATTATTTTGGGCTAATTTCGACCCAGCGCGTCGCGCCAAAACCCGACTGTTTAGTAAAAGCCCCATGTGGGGCTATGGAGAACATTCACAGCTGCACTAGTAGAAGAGAAATGCCAAACTAAATAGTCAGGTTCACACAGAGGGTAGTTTCAAAACTTGAAGTTATCTTGTAGTTTCAGACCGTATGAACGGAATCGTATTTTCGAACTATAAGTTTACTTGTAGTTCCAGAACCACAAGCAAGCTTGTAGTTATCGCGGAAACCACGAGCAGCATGGGGTCCTCCGTCGTAGTTAGTGACAGTGTGGACAGAATAAACTTTCAGTTTAGCCAACTCGTTGGTAACAATGACCTCCTTGTTCATGTTAAACTACGATCGCTTGACTTGTAATCTCAGAACAATGAGTGTCATTGTTTCAGACTTGTGTAAACCATTGTCATTAATGAGTTGTTGTTTTGTTAACTTAAAGTTTCGAAACTACAAGTCCTGTATGAGCGTAGCTAATGTAAGTAGGATTTAATTTAATTTGATAGAAAAAAAAAGCTGACAACCCTTTTGGAAATTAGTCCAGCTGGTCATCTTGAATAATGTGTCAATTTAAAAATAATAGGGCCTCATTCTCTTTTTATGCCTCCGCCCGCCGGAGGCATTATGTTTTCGGGTCGTCCGTCCGTCCGTCCTCTTTTCGTTCTCGCGATAACTTCAAAACCGTTTTTTTTTTTATATCAGTTTGTAACTTGGCCCATGTATGGGAGGGACGATGAACTGATTAGATTTTGGGGTCTCAAGGTCAGAGGTCATTATGTACATAAAAATGGTTCGTTCTCGCAATAACTTCAGAACTGTTTGACAGATCAGCTTGTAACTTGGCCCATGTATGCATATGTGAGGGATGATGAAGTGATTAGATTTTAGGGTCTCAAGGTCAAAGTTCAAAGGTCATAGAGGTTATTATATACATAAAAACGGTTGTTGTTGTTGTTGTATTATGGCACCTTTGACGCAAAGAGGTCCTGTGTGCCAGTCACTGTACAAAACAGACGTCACATTGGTCGTAAGCTGTGGTCAAGAGAATGAAACCCTGGGGAAATATCCATTTTAATGAAAAGATAGTAAAGAGAGAAGCAATTTAAAAAAAGTTCCATCAAAATCGGTTAAGAAATGAAAAAGTTGTGAAAGTTTGAAAAGTCTTGATTTACTTTCTATGGCGATCCTCAAATTGGCTATTTGCTTCAATGTGGCAGGTTTTTGTGGAGAACTCTCCATATGTTTTGTACACAAAATTTCATATTTTCTCCATTATCTCTCAAGGTACAGCTTGTCTCTTTTTTAGCTCTATGTATATCATGGTAAAATGTATTTTACACAACATATGTTGAGGTCACAAAGAGACAAGTAGCATCTTTAGAGATAATGGAGAAAATATGAAATTTTGTGTACAAAACATATGGAGAGTTCTCCACAAAAACCTGCCACATTGAAGCAAATAGCCAATTTGAGGATCGCCATAGAAAGTAAATCGAGACTTTTCAAACTTTCACAACTTTTTCATTTCTTAACCGATTTTGATGGAACTTTTTTTAAATTGCTTCTCTCTTTACTATCTTTTCATTAAAATGGATATTTCCCCAGGGTTTCATTCTCCTTTAAGATAGTCCTTTATGAACCTATGTATATTTAAAGTAAGTCTTCAAAACCACAAAAAGAGATTGAAGTTACTAAAGACTTTCTGATACAATAACAATATTTACAAATTCTGGTAATTATTTAAGAGTATTTCCTACTGATTAATGCCACTATTGGACGTCACATTGGTCGTAAGGTGTGGTCATAAGATAGTCCTTTATGACCCTATGTATATTTAAAGTAAGTCTTCAAAACCACAAAAAGAGATTGAAGTTACTAAAGACTTTCTGATACAATGACAATATTTACAAATTCTGGTAATTATTTACGAGTATTTCCTACTGATTAATGCCACTTATTTTAATAAATATTATGTGTGAAAGTTTGGTTTATCTTTAAATATATTTGTAAGTGTCATCTGTTCTGCTGCAAATCTTAATCTATTCAGAAAAGTACTCCTACTGTTCTTATATTTACACTCGAAGGGTTCCCCGAAGATCAATGACAAAGTTGAAGGAAAAGGCACTTTATGACCTAATAAAAATACATGTGTTTACATATTTAAAGAAGGTGATATTTATGAACAAAAATATCTGAAGATTCATAGTTGTCCAAGTGGACTAACATCAATAAATTATATTTAATTTTTATAGATCATAAAATAAGATAATAGGCAGTTTCTTTCCGTCAAAGACTAACTTCTCAAATAGATCCCCGAGTTACTGAGTTACTAGCCAACTGGGTGAGAGCTAGAACCTAGCCACTCACAATGACTAGCCGAGAAGGATAAAAACGGTTCGTTCTTGTGATAACTTAGGAACCGTTTGGCGGATCAGCTTCTAACTTGGCCCATGTATTCATATGGGAGTGACGATGAACTGATTAGATTTTTGGGTCTCAAGGTCAAAGGTTAAAGGTCACAGAGGTAATTATTTACATAAAAATGGTTAGTTCTTGCAATAACTTCAGAACTGTTTGACGGATCAACCTCTAACTTGGCCCATGTATGCATATAGAGGGACGATGAACGGATTAGATTTTAGGGTCTCAAGGTCAAAGTTCAAAGGTCATAGAGGTCATTATATACATAAAAATGGTTCGTGATTTATGGAGTCTAGGCCTACCTATTTTGAAGGGGACAGAAATTTGAAGGGGACAGTGGTCTATTTGCTGTAAAATATCTATTTTCTTGGTGTATTTGATGATTGTAAGTCATCAATGGTAAGTTTTTTATTTGTACGGGATGAAAATGAAATGAAATAAATTTTCTGTCTCCTGTGCTTTTTAAGTGAAAAGATTTGTAATTTTGTTGGACCAATCCTTTTTAAGAGTGTACATGTATGCCATACATTTCCAATCTGGTGATGGCGGAGGCATAAATTCCGAGCGCGCACGGTCGAAGATTCATCTAGTTTTCATAGTTTTTTTAAAGGACAGATGCTATTTAGCATCTGTCCTTGAAAAAAAAAATCATCTTTAAAGATGATTTTTTTTCAAAAAACATTTTGCTTTGAAGCTTGTGTAGAGTTTTGGTAGCTAAAAGAAATTAGTAAGAATTGGTTGAATATAGTCTTGTGTTCTCCTTGTAGATGTGGTCGTGTGTGATGAGTTCCCCCCCCCCCCCTTGTGTTACAAGGTGATTTTAGGTTCTGTGATGCATTTTTAACTTTAAAAGCCTATATCTGCTTCAGTATGCAACCTAGTACATTCTTGAACCCGTTTTATAATGCTTGCTGACAATCATAACAATAACCTTCCTGAGAAAAAGCAATCTGCTTCCAGGTTTCATGTTATTGTTATGATTGTCAGCAAGCATTATAAAACGGGTTCAAGAATGCAGTCATCCTGATGGGTCAAATAACACCACGTGACCGTGCAAAAGAAAAATTACTAACGCACGGCAAAGAGGTACTAACACACGTCTGGTGCGTGCAAACTTAAAACGCAATGAAATCGCTTAGTTTAATTGTCATTTTAGCGCAGGGATTACATGCGCGCACTGAAACGCGCTTGACTTTTGTTGGCTGCGCTTATGGGATGTCATCCAGGAAAGCAAATGGCAGCCTCCATGACTCTGCAACTCATGGCGTTTCTATGGGGTTTATATTTTTATAACCATTTTTATAGACTTCATAATCATATTGCCGACCCGTTTTATAAAACTATTAATACATGGTTGTGAGTTTGTGCGTTAGTGCGATCCGGCAACACGCAGGTTTTTATTGTGGTGTCCAACACACTCAGCTTGCGCCTCGTGCATACATGTATATTACACCACGATAAAAAAACCTTTGTGTTGCCATATCGCACCAACACACTCCCAACCCACTCCCAACCATGTATTAATAGTATATTAACTAATTCATTAGAATTTTAATTATTCCACAACATATACATTTTGACATATTTTACCTCATAATCAAATATCCAGAGATACTTCAATGTATTTTTAAAAATTCTTTCAAAATGGTAGTGCTTGACCTGTATTCAGTGTTGACTTAAGGGCACTTTTCCTGAACATATGTAATATTTTGTATTATAGTACATGTAGAATACAAGATCATATTTAATTCTTCCTCTTTTCTTCATTTTCGTATTTGGTGACAGGATTTGATATCAAGGAACTTCAAGGGCGTAGATACGCATAATTATTCATTGTTAGGGGGGATGATCTATTCATCATCCCCCCACTAACAATAGAAAGCATGTTTCCACTGAGTACATTGGTTAACATGTGAACAAGAAGTATAAAAGTAGACAATTTTCATTTCGTTATGGCCTTGACAAACTGCTACCCATATTTGTAATTTGTGAATGATTGAGGATTACTGTTTAAAAAAAACTTTTTACATATGTACATGCAATGCTCACTACTCAGTAGTAGATGTTAACATTGTGCTTAGGACTAGTGAAAGCAAAGTGCTTTTTTTACGACATGACAGATCCATAACCTTTGTGAGCAATACTGATTCCCCATATTTCAGGAAGTTGGAAGGAGAAAGGTTGTTAAAGTCATTATTTTACTTCCTGGTTCGACCAGAGTTCCAAGTACATGTCGTATGCATACTTCCCCAGTAGATGTGAGTGTGTACATAACATTTCCTATGGTCTGCTGTATGGTAAACACTACCAGAAGAGATTGGGGGGGGGGGGGGGAAGGAGTTCATAAAAAAAAAATAAGAACTTATTTTGTGAGTGAATTATCAGAAATATTGTGGTCATGCAGAAATTTTACAATTTGTAGTTAATCTTTCAACTGTAGTTTTCAGTTGAGAGAAAGTAATGAAACGTATACTGTTCTTGTCTTTATAAAGAAAAAAAGGAAGATCTTGGGATATATAGTATGATTACAGAAGGACAATGTGTATTAAACCCCATAGGGACAGTGATATGGATGGAATTATTCCACTAAATTAAACAAATTAGTTTAAAAGTTCAAGAAAAATCAGACAAAGAATGAGAAAATTATGGATTTTTTAATGTCAAGATGACCAAAGACATGAGTGATCTTTTGGTAATGCAGTTATTTGATATATTTTTTGAACCAAAACTTTAAAAAGAAGGTATTTTCTTTTCATGGTGGCCATGAAACAGGTATGTTATAATAGGGTAGGCTATGTCTCTTAGAAAAAAGGCTGTATTATCATTTAATGGAAGAGACAGATAATAAAATATCCATTTATTATTTTTTTTGCACTCTGCAAAATGAGAGAGTTCTCTATGTACAAATGCATGAAACCACACATCATGAATCAATTGCCAAACAGAGATTTACATATGTTTTTTTATCAAATGAATTGTGATTTTTTTTTCCTTGTGAATGTTTTTATTTTATACTTTCACTATTTTTTCCCCTTTCTTTTTTGTTCTATGAACAGTTTTTTACAGTATTGAAAATTGACTTGAAATTAGTGTTTGTAACTTAAAAAAACAACTAATACAGAATTCAACCAAGGAGAAAAAAAAATCCTTTGTGTTTTGGAAATTGTTGTCACATGCTATTAATCCAGATTTGCTGATAAGAAAGTATAAGAAAGTTGGACACAATTTCACTAACAAGGGTGAATTGTATTATAGTGTTCTTATTATTACAGTACATTATATTGAGCATCTTTTTTTAAATACTTCTTTCAGGCTATTGCCTCCCTTGCACATCACGCATCCTAGTCTTCCAAACTCGCCATCATGGGCAAGCCCAAGATGAAAGCCGGCAATAGCAATGCCGTGGACAAGCTGACCCGCCGTCCTCCCAAGAACGTCCTCCGAATCAAGATGGGCTCCTGTGGCTCCGGTAGTGACAAGCGCAAGGTCCGTAGTGGCAAGCTCAAGAAGGTGCTCACCTCGCTGGAAGATCCAGACTACATCATGGAACCCGAGCAGGATGCCTTTGCATGTACCGAGGAAGAAATGCACCTGTCTGAGGAGCTATTGAATCAAATTGAAGAGGTAGGTGTCTGTTGTTGATGGTTGAGTCTTATGATCCAAGAACAGTTTCCTAAAATCACAAACTGTCGGACAGGTACCATGCACTGAAGTGTGTGTGTATTTGGGTATTTGTGTTTTTTCAGAAAAATCTGATTATTTATGTCGTGGGCCTGTAATGTCACCATGTGAAAGACTTTACTGAGATTCGAACCTGGGTCTGATCAGAGTCAGTTTGTAGGCGAACACAGAGAGCTTGCCTGCAGACTTTACCGCTAGACCAACTCATGATCCAAAAGAGTCATTTACATGTACTCTCTGACTGTAAGTAAATGCATGCTCCCCTGCATATACTTGCACATTTTGTGGTTAGTTATTTAAATATCATATTCTCTGGTTTTTCTCTGTCCATTGTTGTAAACTTGAATTATTGTTTGCGTAATTGAGGTATCCCTTTATAGTAATCCTGTTTTTTTATCATCCATGTTATTGTTTTCTTCTTTTTCTGTTGTTTTTATTAGGATCATTTTCATCATTTTGATCCGATTCTGTTTAGTAGCTCTGCCTTATGTCTGCAGTGACTGCTTGTACACATATTGTGTGCCTGTTATGAATACTTTGAAACAAGCAAGGATATTCCCGTCGTTCCTTTTTATTTCTTATCAAAAATTGACTTTGAAAATAAATTTTACACTCATTGAGCTATGTTGCAATACGTTGGTGAAAAATCAGTCACGTAATAAGTGAAAAATAAAATGCCAACTCTTAGGTAGATGTCAGCAAGGCAATTGATGTTTGAATACATTTTTCTTTTTTGTTTTGTAACAGATTGAGATTGATGTTGAGGAAGATGACATCACAGTCAAAGATTCAGGGCGTGGGTTTGAGAAACTCTCTACCTCCAAGAAGCTGCAGACCATGAAGCGCAACTCCAAGACAGGCCAGTATGAATGTCCTTACTGCGTCTTCTGCTCTCCTTACTACAGCGCTGTGGCCAGTCACACCCTTATTCACACAGGCGAAAAGCCATTCCGTTGCAAGATCTGTGGATACCGTGCCCGACAACGCGGTCATGTGGTTGTCCACATGCAAATGCATGAGGAGCAGAAGCCGTACAAATGCGTAAAATGTGACTACTCCACGACCCAGCCGTCTCATCTGCGGGTCCACATGAGGGTGCATGCTGACGAAGAAGAGAAGGACGAAGGGGAAGGTAACTACATCTCGGAGCAGCTGGCTTCGCTGAAGGAACAGATGAAAAGCGAGGAGGAGAGAATGCAGCTGTTTTCATGCAACCAGTGCGAATACGTGACTAAGCGTAAGCATAACCTAATACAGCATCTTGCTGTCCATACAGGAGCAAAGCCATACAAGTGCGATCTGTGCGACTACTCTTCCAGCCAGAAGGGTCACCTCAATGTCCACATCCGCACTCATACCAAGGAGAAGCCCTTCAAGTGTCCAAAGTGCCCCTTTGCATCCACTGTGCCAAAGTCTCTTCGTGAACATCTTCAGATGCACTATGGCCAGCGCCCACTCAAGTGTCCCTACTGCTCTTTCTCATCCAGCCAGGCATTCTCCATCAAACGTCACATTGCTCTACATGAAGAGGTCAAGTCCTATGCTTGCAAGTTCTGCAGTTACAAGACCACTGTGGAGGATGATTTCAATCACCATCGCTCTATTCATACCCAGCAAGCCTCTTACAAATGCACCTACTGTCCTTATGAGTCCCCATTCAAGCACATCTTCGATACCCATATCCTGACACACACTGAAGCTCTAGGTATCACTGTGGAGAACCGTGTCCCGAAGGGAAATATTCCATCTATGCGTTCCAGACAAGGAGTGAAGAATCGCCTGCGCAACACCAAAAAGAATGAAGTCCACGATGACCAGGACTTTTATAGAAAACCTGAGAATGAAAGCCTCTCCATCCAGCCATTAACCACCTCGCCTTCCAAGGAGCCCAAAGCAAGTCCCGTCCCAGGGCTGGAACCTGAGGACTTGATGGTCGATGTTCATGAGAACGAATATGACGACGACGACGATGACTACATTGATTACATCAAGAAACCCAAGACCGTCCGAAAGCAGAATTCTCCGACTCCTGCTGATGCCACCCGCACCGTCTCCACCGCCATGCAGACAATGCCTGAACCAACGGTTGAGCTACCACCCACCCCGACACTGTCCGACAAGAGTGCTCCTTCACTTCCTGACATAGCCACTCCTTCCATCAATGATAGTGTGTCCCAGCAAGATATCAACGAAGCTGAGGCCGCGCTCTCAGCAGAGGACATGGAATCCATGGTAGGCATCGTGGTGGAGAACCCCATGAACAAGCTCTTCACCTGTGAGTATTGTGATAAAGAATTGCTTGGCCAAGAAGATTGGCGTCGACATGTGTCACGTCACTTCATGGAATGGCCAGAAATAAATTAATTGAGGTCTTTTTTATATAATTTTTAATACTTAAAAACAACAAGTCGCTAGTAAATGATCTTCCTGTTACATTTGCCTTATATTTCTACTGCTATGTCTTCCACAGTTTTATGATTTTGATGTTTTTATGAGAGAACCATCAATTATTTGCTATGGTAAGTTTAATATGTGAGGCTAGATTTGAAGTACTACATCTCTTTCAGGGAAAACGCCCCATAAGTTTAAAAAGTTAAAGGGCATTCATGAAACCACTTTCTTTTATTAGTATCATATTTTGGAGAAAGCATAGATCCTTCTGTTTCTTCTGCTAGTCAAGAGAATGTGACTGTTACCAAAAAGAGAAAGCACCTCAACAATGGAGTGTAAAGAGATATTGAAGTGATCATTTTTTTTTACAAGTACATGTTTGTATAGTGGTTTTTTACACACATACCGGTATGATACAATAATATGGGGTTCAAGAATCAGAACTGAATACTAAGTAGAAGTAGACATGCCTATATTTATTAAGTAAACACCAACGGAAAGATGAATATCATTCATGATTTAAACACTAGGATTGGCATTAGATATAAAAGCCAATTCTTATCTCTGATTTCAGTCATATTTTGAGGAAAAAATTAAGCGATATAGATATATTTGATTAATTTGTCATCAGTCACTTTTTTTAAATAAATGAAATTAGGCCTACCAATTATGTTCTTGATAGACATAGAAATGGTCATACAGTAGAGAAACTTGATTACGCTAAGTTCAAAATTTTAAATAATGGTTTTATGCAGCAGTTTATTTTCATAAGTGAAAGCAAGTAAATGTTTTCTTCATAGAGAGTTATTTTTATAAAACAAGAATGAATTTGTTCAAGGTACATGTATGTATGCATTACTGATCATGTGAGAAAATTACAATTTGAAAGTCTTCCTTTCTTACGTTAAATTTGTGCCTTCTAAATTCTAATCATGATAGAAATAAGTCAGATAATTTGCTCTTTGTGCCTTTATATTTGCTTAAACTTAAAGGGATTCAGTAACTTTGTGGAGGCTTGATTTAATAAATTGTTGAATTTTGATATCTGTCTTGTATAATGATGTTCAGAAGGATAAAGCTAATAGCCAGGCATAGAAAGGTTTTCAAATATATAATGTTATTATTTAGATATCTATGACTGAATATACGAAAGCGTATGGCCATACGCTTTAGTCTAACACCGAG
Source organism: Heliocidaris erythrogramma (assembly GCA_025617745.1). Classification (NCBI taxonomy): domain Eukaryota; kingdom Metazoa; phylum Echinodermata; class Echinoidea; order Camarodonta; family Echinometridae; genus Heliocidaris; species Heliocidaris erythrogramma. Next base: position 34,153,591 of record CM046856.1, read on the forward strand.
TCTATGGGGGAAAATGAGTCTGGCATTTCCAGTCACTTGCATACATGTATGTTTACTTTTGTGTAGCACATGATGATTTTGAAGTGCTTTTTTTTTCCTGGGCTTCATTTTTATACCATATTACATACACAAATAGCATTATAAGGCCAGGCAGCTCAGATTTTATCAAGCCTCTACAAAGTTACCAAATCACTTTAAAACCATGGTGCTTTTTAATCTTGTTTGATTTGTTGTGTGAGAGACAGTTCAAGAGATTGTAACACTTTGTAAATCAGCATGAATTTATTTAGTCAATGATTTTCATTAGCGAAATGTGTGTTGGTGTGATTTAGAGTAGTAATGAAATATATAAGTAGCTACTGTTATGTAACTGTTTCCATTTGATTTCATTTTATACCAGTTTTGTATGATACATGTAAGGACATTTCATAGTGTGTGTGTTCAAGGTCAAGAGCCTCGTTCATATTTCGTGTTTTTTGTCATATGTATTTCATTCTTTCAATTCCATATGAATTCCAATTTTGGTTTAATTATGCATTATGTATATAATCTAAGCATGTGTGATGATAGATGTAGGGTCTCAATTGCATAATCAGATCCATAGTATTTTTCTTCAGACAACACTATTTACTTGTTGCAATGTATATTTCTTTATACAAAATGCACCTCTTCTACATGTATATTACTGAGGTTAGCGAAGTAATTTTTCAGGCAAATACATGGCTTGTCCAGTTGAACAAGCAAAATATTTCAGACTAAGAAATTTAAGTGAATTGATATAGGTGTGTGGGAAATGGTATTAAACTATTGGTTTTCAAGTTTTAATATACTTTTATACCCACTGGGATTTTTTTTTGGTTTTACTAATGCATTTGCTTCAGTTTTAGGTTGTTATATTCATGAATGACTACCTTACAGTCGAAAGTGTTTCCAACTTGAAATTGCCAACTCTTTCAATAAAATTCCTCTTTTTACAAAACTTTAACACTGATTTTATTTTTTGGTCCAAGTCAAATACTGGTAGGTATTGGCTATGATAGTACTGTGTACTGCGTACATGTCGACCTGTGAGCTAGGTGTACAATGTAATAATACCAGTAGCAATGTCTTGCCATTGCTATAGTATGGCCTCTCCCTGTCTGCATTAATCGGTTATGGATGTCTACATCTACATCTAAGCAAGACGAAAGCACAGTGATACTGTTACCAACCTAACCTACACATCTCATACCAGCAACTCAGAGATAGTCTACCATATCAGGCTCTTTCTGAACACTATCGAAAGAGATTAGTTTTGGCAGCAGTAGTGTTTGAGCTGGTATACAGTGTGTATATGTAAGAAAAGTCTATAGTTGGACATATTGATTTCAAAACCTGAAATTTCACCCCTGCTCCCTTCTTATAAGTTGTGCTGGTTGTACAAGAGTTGTTCAGATGATGGAGATATTTGGTTATAATAGAAATGCATTTTAAAAGAAAATGGCAGAAAGTCACTTCTGATTTTTCATAAGTTAATCAAGCCAGTTGCAAGCGGAAAATCAGACACTTTATTAATTTGCCTGATGACTTGAATTTCTCAATTTTTTTTTATCATTAGTCACCCAATTATACATTCTATCAAATATGTGTGGTATATTTCATTTTTTGTAGTCTTGAATATTTGCTGTAAATTTTGTTGAATACCGGTACTGTGAGAATTGTATACAAGATTTGTTACAAGATTTCAGGACTACTGTATAAGCTAACATTTTTGTGGATACATTTTTTGCGAGTTATTGTGCTCTCGATGACTAATACAGGATTACTTACATGTTCATGATCACTCACCCATTCCTAGGTCATTTTTTAGTCAAACTACAACATTTCTTGAAATTCACAAAAATAGAACCCTCGCAAAAATAACAGCCTGGACAGTACCTTTGCACTTGCAAATACTGGTCTGATAAAGGAGACTATTGCTGGGAGCCTTATTGCTTGCTATTAATGTAACCTTATCTCTAGGACTACTACCAGCACAGCCATGATATGCTGGGTGTTGAGTTACAATTGGCGGTAGACCATTAAATCTATTTGATGCTGGTTTAGAAGAAGATGATCCAAAATGATCGAAATGATTTTGTACAGTTGAAATGTAAGGGGAGATCAAGGAGGAGTATTTTGGACAGTATTTGACCCTAGGCCCTATGAAAGAGCAAACTTTAAGGGTGCGTGTTATGAAGCATAATTTAGGTTTGCACTATCTATGCTGAAATGCAATTTTGATTTTGGAGAACCGAGCCAATGTTTGGGGAAAATGTGTGATATATAGTAGGGTAAAAATCTAGTAACTATTAAGAAAAGTATTTTTGTCATTATGCTTTCATTTCAGATGCCAGCTTGCTTATAGACCAATGTATAATTGCAGTTCAATTTTTTTTTATTCAAGCGTACAGCAAAAATTATCCGTACAGCATACGAGCCCTTAAATACATGTTATCAGCACCAGACATCTCCTCTACAATCTTCATAGAGTTACCAATAGATATCCTTTCCCACCACGTGCACCCCTATGAGGTTTTTGCCAGATGTTGTGTTTGTAATGGGATGACAAAGCCTGGAATAGTTTGGCTTGCTTTGCTGAACTTTGCTCATGGTCGTCTCCGCCATGGTGGCTGTCTCGTCTTACTAGCAGCAGTAGATGAGAACTCATTATCATGACTAGGCTAGTAACACATTTAAAGGTATACGTGTGTAAAGTCATGTTCCCACTGGACGCCTTAGGATGTGTTGTCCCGATGCATACTCATTAACCACTGATATATAATACAGTAATGTGAATTGCACTACTCTTATCTCCCATATTTCCCATATTTCCCATATTTTTCCTGCAGCAGTCTTTTTTAAAATCACTCTACTGTCTCATGTCAGAATGTGTCTTGAACATACATGTACATGTGCTTTTAAGTGATAAGTCAAAGCTCGATGAAAAAATAGCAGGAGTGCTATGATAAATTATTTCATAATAGTTTACCTTACTAGCAGGGGTAGATGAACTCATCGCTACTAGACTGGCAGATAAGTGCTTCCTCACGTTGGTGAAGATGTGTTTTATATTGCTTGATGCTAGTCAACCAACTTGTAAAGCAATGGCAATTAAGGTGCTGTGATTTATTATTACATGTAAGCATCAGTGATATGATAATGCACAATCTTTTAACTTGCTCAGGTGGAATTCTATTCATAATGAGCACAGTATTGCAATTTTACCTACCAGTGAATCTAAAACTGAAGGCAATGAAAAATGTTTAATGTCCATATATATATATGAATGACATGAGAATAGTGTCAAAATTATAATTTACAGTTTACTGGTCAGATGTGCACTACAAGTGTGTTTGATACTTTATTTGATCATGCTTATCTGACTTTAAAGTGTAACAATCAGCTGAAAAAATAATTTGTGTACAGCTAGAAAGTATAAAATCAACCTCAAAGACTTTTATCTGGCATTCTATAGGTCAACAGTTGGGGAGTATGAAGGAAATTAAAGGTACCATGAAAATACCCACGCGGAACCGAACTCCGAGTTTGGTTCCGCTTGAGCCCTTATCTTGGCGTGCCCGTACAGGTGCGTCGAGTAGTCTACTCGCGAGTCACTTTTACGTTTATAGAGAGTAATTAAAATTGGAATATCTCTTTATAGATTTGATGTTTGAAGTACAGAGCAAAATGTTTGTTGGTGATTGGTAATCCAATTTAACTACATATGCATAGTATCATCCAAATAACTTTAAATTTTTGTGTTTTAAAGTGAAGCTCCTAATGGCGCCATCTTTCAACAGGATTTGATAAGTGTCTGTGCCTCTAATTTTCCCATCATGCCCCATTCTAGTTTGTAAATGCATAGAATGTGTCTGTAGGGAATTTCCACATGTACAACGTCAAAAATAATAGTTTGAAATATAAAATGTACCTATTTACCAAACAGTTTGTCGAAATCCAAAATAAAATGCAATTACATGTAATTTTCAAATTATAATCTCAATCTAGCAGTTACTGTAAGATGGCGCTGTTCAAGTTTTGGCAGTTTAATGCCATTTTAACTTTGGCATATCAATGTTATTTTGTTAAAAACAGATCAAAAATAAATTAATAAGATGCAGTGCTTTTCAGGCAGGGAAGTTTCATAAATTGTGTAAAAACAGATGGAATTTGTCATTGGAAAAACAAGTCGTTCGTGCACGAACACAATGGACACGATTTGGTTTCGGTATAGCATGCAATTTCCTTGAAACCGAGCCTGAGTCATCTCAAGCTTAGTATGCAATCGATTACCGTATTTGAACAATGAGTCGGTGTATGAAAAACTAAGCCATCTACAAAGTCCCATCTACAAAGTCCCAGCTAACACAAGTAGCAAATGAGTTTCATTCGTCTGCTGTAAACAAAATCAGTAATTTATACATTGTACAGATAAAACATTTCCCTTTAATAACACTGTGAAACTGATACCAGCATGTAACAGTCCTCTTAGTGTGGTGCTTGATCAATGGCTTACCATCTACTGCTGCTAGTAGAGCACATACTCTTCTGGGGGGCGTTTCATGAAAGGACTTGTCAGATATTTTATCCGACAAATTTGCTCTCAGCCAATCAGATGCAAGGATTTCAGTAGCTTATAACAGTTGTCGGATAAAATACCCGACAACTTCCTTTCATGAAACGCTCCCCTGTTCTCTAGTACATGTATACCCCTGCCCAGCACATTTAGGAAGCCTGTGTTGAAAAACAAAATATATTGTATGTAGATGTAGGCCTTATCAAGCTAATATCGAGTCTTGGTATGGCTTCTGTGGAAGTGCATTTAGATTTTTGAATAAGGAAATTTGCTTGAGATCATTCTGAATTGTTTATTTTATGGTAAATTGTTTGTTTGCACCAGCGAGATATAACATATAAACAAAGTAATGAAAGCGTTTATGAAAGTCACACGCACTGAAAAGGACAATTCGGAATTCGCATTCACACGTAAAATGCTATTGGACATGTCAGGACCCATCCTCTCTACCTATTATGTCCCGTGTCTCATACTGCAAACCAAGGTTCTGAATTGAGAATGGATTTTGTATATCAAAGTTTATACTGTAATATGGTTTGACATTCCATTATAGGGATACATGACGGTGAAAAGAAATTGACAAGGGGCAGATTTAAATAAGATTGTCAAGCTGTATTTAGCAGGCAGGGTACATGAAACAATACCCTCCAGTTTATATATGTATTCATTGTCTGCAAAGTCCTATTGAATGATATATAATGCTTACCTGTACTTACATGTAAATGAAATATTCAGTGGTTCTGTTTTATTTACAGTTGGTTTCATATACATGTACCGGTACATGTATATGATGATGTGTGATGGTTAACATTTATTATTTTTTTTAAAGATTAAGAATAAGATTATTTCTCTTGATTATTCCACAATCTAACATTGTGTGATGGCATGGGGCAAGGAGACATACACTATTGTATTTCTCTTGTAGAAAGTCAAATTTAAGAAAAGGAACAACTATTCCATTGGGGTCATTCCACAAGCTTGGGTCAAGTTTTGTGACGCACCATACGGTCCGTACCAGAAGCTTGCTTATCTCAACCCAACATAAAATTTTGCCAATGCTGATTTCAGCACAAAAATGCATGGCCAACTATCTTTGGAAGTACATGTACCAAAGCTTCATGATGTATAAAACTACAGACCTGAGCGAATGATGTATATTATAGTGTGCAAACAGATATGTTACAAGGCTTTCATGTGTCATTTCTGAAATTTGTTTTCAAATATATTATCAAGTTGGGCTAATTGTATAAGAGGATTGTCTTGTTCCTGTCTGGTGCATGCATTATGATTAGACATGCTCCCCATAACCTGCAACAAATAGAAAAATATGAATTTTTATCTCAGGGAATTGGGACTTTGTTATTCAAGATATTTTCAATATTTTGGATGAACTTTTGATTAATTCAATTAATTCAAATTTATCTGATTTTTAGAGATTTGTGTAAAGTATTTCTGAAAGATTTAGGACAGTATTATGTTTTATAATATGCATTGATGTTTCAAACTAAATAATATACAGTGTCGATTTTATAATTTTCATCAGTCTTGTCTTTTTTTCATTTGAAATTCTTTTGATTCCATTATATGTAATATGAAATGCAGTGTATAAGAATATATAGTGTTGTTTTTTATTTTCTGTACATGTTTTGTACCTCTAAATCCCAATGTATTCCATGTGTACACAATATACAAGTCATCTTTTGTGTTATAGACAAGTTACAAGTTTATCATTTTTCAAAAGAATTAAATTATGCATGCAAACCATTGAGGATATTTCATCATTATACACATTATTTTTATACCAAGTTTCTTTGACATTCCTTCATGTAATTGTGAAAATTTCTTCAAGGGCGTATTCTTCCCAGTTTGTGAGGCTTTCTCATATTGTCTGTTGAAAGCCAGGAGGGTGTTGACTCTAACATGACATGTGAACACCTTTCAAGCACTCAATTGACATTATTAATTCTGTAAGTAGTATTATCTAAAGCAGTGCCTTATTTTTTATCTCTGTGCCTTGTTTCGAGGGCCACTTTGTAGCTCGAGAAAGCTAATGAAAATGTCTACATGTATGTAAAATAGTTTTTGTAGTGTGCATGTTAGCTAGTGAAATGGTGTGATTCAACAAAGAAGATACACATGGCCAAGTAGTTATTAGAAGGAGCCGAGAAGAAAAGAACATTGTACAATATATTTTTTCGTTTGAAAGAGCAGATGTAACTGACTCGAGATCATGGATGCATAATTTGATAATAAACTGATGCTGCTTATTAATTATTTCTGTACTTGTTTATTGTTATTGTAATGTAGTACATGTAGAGGGAGAGAGAGAGAGAGAGTAAAGCAAGACAAGAGAAGAAATGGAGAGCGAGAGAGTGACAGAGGAAGCTTGTGTGACCATGATTTAAGTTTTGGTCAGTTTGGATGATTCAAACACTTGACCGGAAGGAAGGTATTGAGCACACCTAAAGTAATGAAATTCAGATAGAGGAGAGATTCAGAGTACAAAGAGAGAGAGAGAGAGAGAGGGGGGGGGGGGGGAGAGACAGTTGGCTAGAGTGGAAGCAGAACAATAAGCCAGTTCGGGGTTAGCGCATGGTACAAATGACCCCAAATATCCACAGATATTTTAGACATGGAGGGTCCCTTTATGTGCACTTCAGAAAAATAACTCTGGGAGTGATAAAGGTGCCTCGTGAATAGCTTTTGTTTCCCCCTTTAAAAAGAATACATGTATATCTGATGCCTTAAAGGTGGAACTTTGCACTCCCACATTTTTCTATAAAAAAAAAAGAAATGTCTTCTTTCCAATTCTCATAGCGGAATAAAAAAAAAAAATAAGGGATGTAAAAGTATGTTACCATCTACAGCACAGAAAGTGTAAATGATAAGATATAACTGGAATAATTTTCTGTGCATATGAAATGGGGGTGTTTCTGCTGTATGCCATCCCAAATCTTGACTTTAGGCCAAGTAAAAAAAATATACGTTTAGCGTCCCTGCCCACTTCCTTTTTGGAGGCCGCCCGTTTTGTTTTGTTTTGTTTTGGGTTTTTTTGTGTAAAACCCCCCAAAAGTGTAAATTTCATGATTTTTTTTGGGGAAAAGTTGGTCTCTATCCATTGCATCTAGCCTATGTAATAGCTGGCATCATTTTCCTAAGTCCAAGTGGTGATTTTTTTTTTTAAAATGGCGGCCAATAGCCCGGCTGGTCGGTCTGCCATTTTGAAAAAAAAGGGCCTCCTTTCTTTTTTCCAAAAAGGCAGGACGCTAAACATGTATATTTTTTTACTTGGCCTTATTACCATTGGCAGATTCCACGTACAGCGGAAACTCACTATATCAAGGACCTTGGGACTATGAAAATTATCTTGTTATAACTGGAATCTCCTTATATCAGGGTAAAAAACACAAAAGAATACAGAGGCCTGGGACGAGCAAAATTACCTTGTTATATCAATAATCTCGTTATATCTTTATAACAGGTTTCCACTGAGTACTGGTGGTCTCAACTTCCAAAATCTTTTTGACTCTCTCATACCTTTTCCAATTTTCTCACTCTCAATATATTGTTTCTCTAATTTTTCTACCCCCTCCCCTTCAGACCAATTTCCCCCTTTACGTACATAGAAGAAACACATGTCTGAACCACTTATACAGACATTACCAACAACATCTCACAGGCTTATTGAATTAATTTTGAGGTACATGTACTTCATAATATTTTCGAAACATTTAATCAGGAAATTAAGTGTTAAATAAAATATTCTAAAACTGTAAGAAAACAGACACTGGTTAAAGAGCAAAATGTTGATATTTTTCAATTTAGTCGCCCATGTTTCTTGTTGATTTCAAGGTCCATAGTATGTCAGACATATGTTGTATCATGTCATTTTAAGTGTCCAATAGCATCTTCAAAATACAGCAGAAGAATAAACATTAAATGTCTTTGCTTTAGTGGACATGTTTTAATAAACATATTATCACAGAAAATGTGCATTCATTATTTTTCTCTAAGTTGAATTGTCACATACAGTTGTTTCCCTTTCCAGTTACAGGCGAAACAAGAATACATGTACTCACAGTATATATTTAAAGTCTGCTTTGCAAACTGACTTTGATATAAAAGAGAAAGAGAAAATATTTACATAAACCTTTCTTTAGTAATGATAAAAAAATTCTTTCATGATTTTTTTTAACTTCAAATGATATTACACAAAGTTATACTTCTTAAAACTCCCATACGAATATCTAGAAAAAGAAACAAATAATTCCGAATTCTGAATATGTCTTTCAGACACGATCACCTCCCAGTTGCCTGGTTTCCAAGATAAGTACGCAACAACATTTCTTCAATTTGAATGAAATAGCAAATATTCATTTCACTTGAGTGACGTACACAAACATTTAACACCCTGGCCAACACTACTTGCAGAAGAGTGAGAAAAAAAAAATTAAATCATACTGAAAATCGCTAATTTAAATATGACGTCCCCTAACCACACATTTCCTCAACTACATCAGAATCTTCATTAAATTCACCCAAGGTAGGCATTTACAGTTTCTTGCCACATGATGGGGCTATAACAGTGAGCCCAGAGCTATACATACAGAGAGTCGCAATACTGGAGGTCGCTTCTGACTGGTCAGTCATTTCATGGAGCTTCAAATAGTTCCCTCCCATAGAGAATGTACGTGAAAGGGAACTATTGGGAGCTCCATGATCTGCCATGTTTTAAACAAAGACCGCGTATGTGTAGGCTTATGCGCGTGTCACAACTCTTTCTATCAACGTGCTCTGAGTGTGCCATAAAGAACAGCCATGTCATGAAAAATATAATTTTGCAGAGCTTTTTACTTGTCCTGGAAGCATACAAAATTAAACAATTATACACTCGATGAAAATGAATGTGTATTTATCTCAGATATATCTTGTACTTTTACCCTAGGATTGCATGAAAGTATTTCTTAGTACTGCATATTCTTGTAATGAAATAATACTTTTTTTTTTACCCAGATTTATTTATAACTGAATGATTTCACTTTCAGCATTACATGAATGAAAATGGCTAATTCTTATTATTACACAATATGCAGATATAATCACTCAGGAACTTCTGCCTGTTCCAGTTTCAACAGACCATCTTACTGATAGAAGCAAAATTTTCCATCAGATTGAAAAATAGTGGAGGGATTTGTTTTGGTGGGAGGGGGTAAACTAGCTGAGAGTGCTTTTGCTCTTAGCAGCTGAAAAAAAAACTCTTGAGAATGAAATATCAGAACATATATACCACCTGAAGAAATATCAGTTTTCCATATAACTTTTTTTTTGAAATCCACTTCTTTTTTAATAAATGAAAATAATTATGATACTGGTAAAGTGTTGCTGCTGCAGACTTTGTTTTTACCATGATCATCCACAAGAACTGTACAAGAATTTTCACTTTTTATCACAATATGAACATGATTATCTTGAACATACATCAGAGCTACACGTAAAAAGATGGGGAAAATATGAAGCAAATTATGCAATTATTTTTTCTCATTACTGTAGCTCTTTGTCAAGCAATGCTGCCAAGCAAGGCATTCACTCTATCCATGTAGAGAGAATCTCTGGAAATCAGTTCATGAAGAATGTTTGAAATTATGAGTGCGGCAGGATGTTTCGGATCATCTTGTTGTTTCTGGCTCTGGCTTTGGTTTGTCCTTCTGTCTCACCCCCGTCTCTCGGAACTCTCTCCTCTCGGCCAAATACTCTTGCTTGCACATATCAAAGAACTCCTTGTCCTGGTAACTGTCAATGACATGAGAATATTAATAGCATTAGCAGTAATTCAAGATTTAAATCATTTATAATCGACAATTCGACATCTTATGAAAAATGATAATACAAATTTTCTATACACAGACCACTAGTAAGGCATAACGATCACTAAATATAATACAAATTTCAATAGATCCACTTAATGACAATACTTATAATGATGATATCAAGTATCAATATCAATGTAATTACTGATGATATCTACTAAGAAAACAATATTCAAAGTGTCATTCTCTCTCTACTAAAATCAGGAGAGAAAGAGAGAGAGAAAGAGAGAGAGAGAGAGAGAAAGAGAGAGAGAGAGAGAGAGAGAGAGAGAGAACCACATACTGGAGCATGTGTGACATTTGTGATGACAAGATCACAAGACATATCATCACACAATAGTTCAACAAATGCAGAGATCGCCATGCCAGAGATCATAAATTTTGCCATTGTGGTAAAAAAAAAGAGAGAAATACTGGTATCATAAATCTTTTTTCCTTTCCACTTCATACTGAATGTTGATTGAAATTTTGAATGACATTTTGGTTGAAAATCAACCAAAATCAATCCCCTTTCTTTTTTTTGGTTGTTGTTATCTTCAGTAGATGAAAATGTATTGCACAAAATCCTGTAGTGTATGTCTCTTACAAAACGCATCTGCTGGATAAAGTCAGGTTTAAAAATGGACCAAATTATCACATCGCAACATGTGATTATCACCATTATAAAACAGTATGTTCTCTCTATGTCTGTGACTAAATGTGTAATTGGAGAATTTGTTCACTCCTAAGGCGGTGTGCAGAGCTGCCAACCTTGTGCAACCAAAAAAAGGAATCATGATGGCCAAAAAAAGGAATTTACAGCAAAAAAAAGGAATACCTTCAAACAAAACTTAAAACCTCGCGCGACATACTTCCATTGCAGAAATAATGCTCATTTCTTATGCTGAAATGTCTCGTCACATTTTTCCCTTTGATGTGTGCTCACAGTCACGCATTACTTGGGGGGGGGGGGGGTTCAAGGGCAGCGCCCTGATGGGAGTCTCAAGGGGGCAACGTCCCCTTGAAACTGAGAAAATAGCACTATGGAGGATTGGAGGGGCATTATTTAGAGGCCATTAAATCAGCATCTCCAACTCCAGAGACAGAGTCCAAGGTTGATTTTCAAAAACATAAATGTACATGTAATAGAACTAGAAATTTTCAAAAACATATACATGTACATGTAATAGAACTAGAAGGAAAATTATACAAGTGTCAGGAATATTGCATGACCTGCTACACCGCACTGGTTTTGATAAAAATGCTTTAGATTTTGGATTTCATTTTTTTTTTTTTTTTTTTGAAAATCTAAATGAGAACTTACACATGCAAAATGCAAATTCAACGCCTTTTGTGATTGGCTTTATGACAGGAAATCGTTGTTTGTACTCCTCTTTAAACTTCTGTGACCGTTTTCCACTAATCTTGATCAAATCCTCTCCAGTTTCGCGAAATAATTCCGTTAAATCCACGATCGTGTCAAAGGCCGTGCGCAGTTCAGCAAGCGGTAATACATTGTCCCACATATAGAGATCGGTGCTGTGCTTACATGCGTTTTGCATGGGTCGCACGCTACATGGGCACCGCTGCATGCGAATAAAACATGTTTTCGCAGTCACACGACCCAGTCACACGACGGAAGAGCGATCGAAACTTGCGTTATTTCAATGATATACTGTACATGTACATACCATCGGTCAGTTTGGGGTCGGTTTCGTCGGTGGGACTGTAACATTACGTGTATCGATAGCTCAAACCCGGAAGTCATAGACAACACTGTATTTTCGTGTACTAGTACACAGAACACACGCAAACACTTAAAAAACAGAAAAAAACGTATTTCATGAAGAAAAAACGGAATGCCGTAATATTGGTTAAAAAGTGGTAATAATTCTGTCAAAAACGGAATGGTTGGCAGCTCTGGGTGTGTGATGCTGGGGAGCGTTTCATCAAGAGTTTTGTCAGTGATTTTTACCGACAACTGTTATAAGCTACTGAAATCCTTGCATCTGATTGGCTGAGAGCAAATTAGTCAGTGAAAATCACTGACAAATCGCTTGATGAAACGCTCCCCTGAAGTCGACCTGAGCAACATAATTCTCAAATGGGAGTTAAGTCTCGTTGCAACTCACGAAACGCTGAAAAATTTACCATAAGTGTATCCCAGAGAATTTCATTGATATACATGTGCACTATGTTTTCATCTACTGAAGATAATACTTAATTCAATGCAATGATTACTAAATGGAATAAGTGACCCTCTGGATTATGGGAGGAAGTGTAATACAAACATTTGAATTTTCAGATGTACAGTGGAAACTCACTATAACGAGGACCTTGGGACCATGAAAATTACCTTGTTATACAGTGGAACATCGTTATAAAGAACACTGTTATAACAAACTCTCGTTATAACAAGGTGATTTTGCCAGTCCCACTTCTTTGTATTTACATTGTTTTTTAGCCCCGATATAACAAGGTTTTGATATAAAGAGGTAATTTCCTTGGTCCCAATGAGTTTGTTATACTGAGGTTCCACTGTATCAGGAATCTCCTTAACTCGGGGTAAAAAAAACCCCAAAAGAACATAAAGACCTGGGACCAGCAAAATTACCTTGTTATATCAGGAATCTCGTTAAATCAGAGCTCTTTATAACGAGTTTCCACTGTACATTCTTCTGGACTGAGGTACAGAATGTTTGTAAGGACACCAGGGGAGCGTTTCATCACGTATCTTGTTGGTGATTTTTACCGACAACTGTTATAAGCTACTGAAATCCTTGCATCTGATTGGCTGAGAGCAAATTTGTTGGTAAAAATCACCGACAGACACTTGATGAAACGTTCCCCTGTAGGTCTATTAAATTATGAGGCATTGTCAACATTCCAGTCAGAGAAAAGACCCAATCAGTTGTCAATCATGGTATCATGGTGTCACGACACCAGTCACAAAACTGCACACTAACTTGTAGATTCAGTCTTATCTCTGACTGCAAGCCTTCAAATACCCTGCAAATTTTAACATTACTACTCTAAGGCCATTACTCTACCCCAGTCAGGAAGAATTTCCACAAAGTCTTAAATATGTAATCAGATTTCTATTTCTGTCACTATCCACCTACAGTCGGGCTGTACGGTAAGTAGTAAGGGATGAGCCGGCATTTGCTCGGGTGACTACTGCTCCTTTCAAAGAAATAGCAATAGGATTAAGGTAGCAATTGGGTTTATGTTAGTTTTAGGGTTAGGTGTAGTATTTGGGCCAGGGTTTTAACAAGGAATTCAGTTTAATGTGTTGTACAACCCTTTCAAGAAGGAAATTTAAATAAGGTGAAATATTGATACATACTATCTTGTAATGCAGTCCTTGAGGGCTCTGTTTTCCTTTCGGCACGAGAAGGCCATCGTCAGTCCTTTCTCCTTGCAGCATTGTGTGAATGCTGGTGAGGAACAAGATATAACAATGCTTGCAATTCTAACACATGAAACAAAGCACAATATATCAAACAAATCTGCCTTTGGATGAGCCAGTGATAGAATTTCAGCATGAAAATGGGATTATCTAATTACCCGTCGGAATTGTAAGAACAAAATATGCTCTTATCATATTAACACTGTTGGTTATTCATGTCGTCAATAATAAGATTGCTTCAATAAATCAATGGATTTCAAGAAAAATACCTCACCCCACCTCAAAGAGAAAAGGTATTTCCTCAAAAACAAATTAAGTTTTTGTCTATCCCAAAAATCAAAACAATATACAGAAATCTGGATACATTACGAAGTACAAGATGGGAAAAATGCAAATAAAGACCTAACCTACTAAATTAATTTGTAATTAATAGTTGAATCTTTGACAAATAATCTGTACTGGTATCAATATCTGATTCTGTAGAATTTCCTTTGGCACTAAAAAGATCACACATTTGTAAGTTACATGAACACAATTCTTACCATCAACATACTCTGAGCATCGTACTTTGGCCTTCTCCCTCATCTTTTTGGGGATAAGTACCTCAACTTCCACCTTTCTGAGAAATTCATCATCACCTTGCCAAGCTGATAAAGAGAATATGAAAATTATAACAAAATTTAACGTCTGTTGATAACACTTGGATCTAATATTTATGGTTAACCCCTTCCATGCCACCATATTTTTGAGCAATTGTCAAAAATGAACTTTCAAGAGTTAAATATTAACTAATGAGATTTTTCTTGTGCAAAACTGAGCAAAGATATATTGCATAGGAATAAGCATTATATTGAAGGCACAGGTTTCTGTATGAGGAAGAAATTTCAAGCCATTCGCACCTAAAAAAGATGTTCAACACTCCAATTTTTGGCGGGATTTTTCGCCCACGGCATGGTAGGGGTTAAAGTCATGCCATGTTCTTAAAGACCCTGGATCGTCGCAATCTATGGGCGCTTTTACAGTTGGCTGCTCCCTTCTCTGGATCAAAGTTCAAAGCGACTTCAATTTATTGTGCGCAGCTAATAAAAGTTCGCACATTGACCCGAATTTGAGTAAACAAGATCGCGCGTTCTTTATTCCAGTATTTGAATCTCATTGGTCGGTTGCGTATGGAGGGATTCGAGTTAACGATCGCGGGAGGAATCCGGCAATAACATTCCTTCGGTAGCGCACGATTGGACCTGATTGTATCCGAATTTCCCCGAGTCAGGCCAACTAGTCAGGCCCATGGATTGCGACGATCCATGGTCTTTAAGGTAATCAACAATATGGCAGGCAGCCACCAGTGTCTAGATATCTATTTTTGTTGTTTACTTTACTTTAACTTGCCATAGTGAGTAGTCTACGTAACGATATCAACATTCAAACTGAACCTGCCAAATCAGGTTTGTAATTGTATTTTGTAAATTTAGTTGCAGATAATAATATGCTGCATGATTTGTGTCATTTTTTGAGTGAATAGTTGGTTCCCTTGGCTTAGCTAATACCCTTGTTATATGTGCATGCCATTGTAATAAAAAAAAAATGTCTACATTCTCTACATGGTCCTACTAAAAGCAGCCAACAGCAGAAGTGAAAACAAGCCAAAAACAATCCTGTAAGCTAGTTATTTTAGGGCCTACATTGTAAAATCGGCAAAAGAATAAATCAATAATTTGGACATGATTTTGACTTTGTTCTTCATAACGGCCATTTGAAGTAGAAGTGAGATTTTTAAGGGCTGATTTTGAAAGCAAGTATTTAAAATATTTATCTTATTCCCCCCCCCCCTTACTGCGGCAGCCCGCGTAGCGTTCGGGCTGCGATCAGCAGTCCTTCGAAAGGTTGGGTGCCTCTTAATTACAAGCTCGTATGTCAAAATTATACCATGAAATATGACATAACTTCATTTAAGTCTACTTTAGGTACTTACAATACTTTCCGCATAACTGTCGTTTTTCTTTTCGATGAGGATGATATAAAAAAGGTCTATTGATTTCCCGGCTCCTGTACTAAAAACTTTCGTAGGCCGGTGTTTAGTTTGCAATACGCATGCGCGTCAGTATATGTTTTTACGTACGTTCGAATTCTCGCTTGCGAGAGACGAGAGGGAGGATTACAATTGAGTGAAAAAAAGTGACATTTGATCGACTCTATACATTTTTGAGGAAGAGCTGATCTCCGTAAAGTCTATTTAGGTAAGTGGCATTGCATATATGATACTTTAATTTAAAAAATATGTACTTACGGCACAACTATACATCGTCATTTGCCCATGTAAATTGTGAGACCCACGGAATAGTAGTGGTTGCACTCAGGACGCTGCCACCCGGGGCTACCCCCCCCCCCCCCCCAAATACTTTTACAACAGAAAATACCATTTATTAATACCAACTATCTTTGCATGCATATATCGTAGTGGTGAGTCTGTCAATAGTGACCACTATTCTTGGTGTGTTCTTGGCTGCTGTGCAATGTTGGCAGCTTTAAGTAGGACCCCCTCTACAAATCTTAAGCCCAGGTCCAATGTCAAAGATATTGCAAAAACAAAACCCCAATTCCCAAACCTGCCAAAATAACCCGCTGGCTTTCACATATCCACCGGTTCCCGAGTGTCATGCCTGTCGGGCAAGCGCCCCGACCGATCTGGCACAGATTATGTGTGGACGCCGGTGAAGCCAATGTTTTAGATCCACAAAGAGTTATTTTCGCCTCACTTCATTCATTACATATTACATTTTGCAAGCAAATATCCGTCATGTATGTTAGTACCATGCTGTGTTAGTATGCATTACTCATAATCCAAAGGAGTATTGCAAATAAATCAAAATTAGTCATTACCGAACCCTCGACGACCTTCTGCCATTTTCCCCGATTCTTGATCTTTACCGTTTTACTGAGCGGATCTTCTCGGTAAAATTTTAAGATATTTTATCATATTTTCAAATAATCAATTAAATAATCAATTATTTGAAAATATGAAAAACTAATAAAATTAATATTATAGTATCTTACAGTAAATATTAATGTTTAAAAAATAATTTTAAAAAATATTGTATAATTTAATTGAGCGAGCCATCACATTACGTCATTTCAGCTGCTACTGGTACATGGTATATTGTACCTGCGCAGAAGTCTTCTCATATATATAGAGCTGAGAGTATTGTACGTGTTGTATGTATTGTATACAGTAGACTTTTGTTGCTGCTAGCTGAACTAAACATCATCTGATGCTGTGTCATACGTGTGTAATATTTCGACATTTATGATAAACTATCACAATCTTCAAAATGCCGCTGTTTGGTGGAACACCGTTTGATACTGATGTTGGTGAGTTACAGTGTTTGATTTTTAGAGGAACATGACTGATGAATATGAGTTATGACTGAAAATGTTAACTTAACTTGTCAACATGGTCATGATTGATGGTCATGATGGTGAAAATGGTCGGATGGTCAAGATGTTTGTTAATGAATAATTGAATATGAATATGATGGTTATGGAATGTCATGAATGTCAGTAGCAGACATGGCAGAGTAGGCCTACCTTCAAATAATATCCAATTTATTTATGCTTTTTATAGCACTGCTTGTTAATCTAAGTCATGTAAGTTGGACAATTGATGAAAATGTCTGTCGAAGTTCAACTGCTTTGCCATTGCATGAACCCTGTTCACTTGCAGCTACCCACACATAGCCAGAACTAGCTTCGTGAGTGTAAAAAAAAAAAAAAAATTGGCTATACGCCTTTTACATCACGAAGCCAGGTGTTTTTATCCGGCAATCTAATTGCGCACGGGTTAGCAGGACATGGAAAATGCCCTGAAATAACACTTTCCTGATAACTCCCGCAACCAACCGGTCCTTCACCATACTCCATAGCATCTCCTCCTACTGCTAGGGAAACTTTTGGAATGATTACATGTATTTGTTTTTGATCGTACATATTTTTACCAAAAATTTTTTTAAAAGAGCATAAGAACTCACCAGTGTTTGTGTATCCATGCCTCCTTTTGTCATGCAGATTTAAAATGGCGGCTGCGTGCGACGGCGCGCGATACAACCATAATTGAAACTATACGTCGCAGACAGCGCGCGCCGTCAAAAGGATACACCAACAACAAGGCAATTTATCCCAGCCAAATTTTTGCCTCATTGAGGTCAGAAACCCATTTGTTTTGTGTGTGGGTCATAAAAAAAACTGTTATGAAAACAAAAGTAGACGGTGAATCTTTGAAGTAGAGGTCAAAAGGGGTAATTTCTCATGAGGAATCTGCTTATCATGTTTTCATTTTGCGCCTAGGTAATCCCTTTGCCGCAAATGTAAACAAAGCAAATCGATTTCCCAAATGGGAGAGTGTCTCCCAAATCAGAGACCTAAATTACATTTACAGAAGTCTCTGATATCAGAGACAATCTCCCAAATGGGAGAGAGTCTCCGATATCGGTCGTGCGCCTCTACTGGTAGACACAGTTTGATACTTCAAAATACAATGTATGCGTATTGCTGTATATGACGTCAGAGTTGGTCACCAAAGTCCCCATCACCATCTCTGCAATGACCAGCAGCAGACAAGCCAAGCCTTTTTCCTGCAGAATGTTATCTACATTAATTCTCATAGACCGTTTGGTATCTGGCTAAGTGTGTTTAATGTTACATCCAGTGTAAGCCGAATATCACCTTGTGTTTTTTTTTTTTATAAGCTTGAACTTTCATAAAAAAAAGACTTAAAGGGATACTCAACCGCAGATTGTGGACGTTTTAATGCCGCGAGAGGGCACCGTGATCGTTACCTGATCATGCCGTTGCCCCGCGGGGCGCAAACCTCGGATAGACTGGTCGCCGCACAAACATGCATCAGGCCTTCACGTTTAGAATTTGGGTGGAGCTCCATAAATCACACTCCTTATTTTCTCGAGGAGCTCAATTGAGCTCCTTACAATCACTCTCCCGAGATTTTTGAGGAGCTCAATTAAATAAAAAGGTGCTAAAATGCCAATTTTCCATGAATTTGAAATTCCGTATTTCGATTTCACGATTTGGCAGAGCTGTCAACCTTGTGCAACCAAAAAAGGAATCATCATCATGATGGCAAAAATAAAAAGGAATTTACAGCAAAAAAACGAATACCTGTCTTCAATAAAAGTTCAAACAAAACTAACCTCGCGCGACATACTTCCATTGCAAAAATGCTCATTTCTTATGCTGAAATGTCTCGTCACATTTTTCCCTTTGATGTGTGCTCACTCACGCATTATATACTAAATTGGATCATATTGATTTTTACACACACAAGCTAGACAGATAGTTCAGAAACATTCCTGACAAATTGCATTGCTGGAAACCAACTTGTTAAAAAGTTAAAATTATAATTAGCCTAGGCCTATACTAAATATAACTTACACATGCAAAATGCATATTCAACGGCTTTTGTGCTTGGCTTTATGAAAGGAAATCGTTGTTTGTAATGCTCTTTAAACTTCTGTGACCGTTTTCTACTCATTTTGATCAAATCCTCTCTAGTTTCGCGAAATAATTCTGTTAAATCCACGATCTTGACAAAGCCGGTGCGCAGTTCAGCAAGCGTTAATACATTGCCCCACATATAGAGATCGGTGCTGTGCTTACATGCGTTTTGCATGGCCTGTACGCTACGTGGGCACCGCTGCATGCGAATAAAACATGTTTTCGCAGTCACACGACCCAGTCACACGACGGAAGAGCGATCGAAACTTGCGTTATTTGAATGATATACCGTACATGTACCATCGATCAGTTTGGGGTCGGTTTCGTCGGTGGGACTGTAACATTACGTGTATCGATAGCTCAAACCCGGAAGTCATAGACAACACTGTATTTTCGTATACATGTACACAAAAATGATTTTTCAAGTCGAGTTGCTCCGAGTTGTATATGCAACAAATAAGGAGCGCTGTCGTTAGTGCTCCTGACTATGGCTTGAGGAGCGCGGTAGGAGCGCCAGCGCGATCGCGCTCCTCAAAAATGAAGGCCTGATGCATGCTCCGCCTGAGCTCGAGCTCTCGTGCGAGATTCGGTCGGCTTCGTGCAGTCGAAATGTAATCCCACTTAGTCCAACGGACGCGTTCGACGCACAAACTTTGTGTACGAGTGAATGGGGCTTACGCAATCCTGACTTTCCCCACGGCCGCCGAGTGGCGTATCCCTTTAAAAGAAAAGCAAAAAGTACCAAAGACAAACTAAAAAACAAATATATGTTATGCCTTAGTCATCCTTTGTCATATGATCACCTATAAAGATGATTCAGATGAATGACTAGATTGAGTGAAAAAATCTTATTCAATGTAATCGTTATATTCCTTTTTATCCTCTGTTTTAGATAAAGTAACGAGTGAATCTAATACAACAGAAGACTGGGGACTTATTCTAGATATCTGCGATAGAATAAAGGCAAATAGTAATGCGTAAGTATGATCTTCAAAGAGCATGTTCTGTGTTTAGCTGCGGAGTTATCAAAGAGCTCTGTGACAATTCCATGGTTCAACTTTCATTCACTAACTAGTCAGTACATCTGGGACTTTGGGGTCTTATAGAGGAATAATCACCCAGAAAAATAATGATTTGTATATCAAGAAAACATGAAATTTTCTTTGAAACTATGAGACATTCAGATGGTAAATGTTTAAAGAACATGAAGGTAAAAATAAAATGATCTTACATTGAGGCTTGCATGGTAACTCTAGGTTAACTTCCGTGTGCCCAGACTATTATGCAAGTGCATAAATGAAGTATAATTCAGTAACTATTTGGGTTATATTTTGAAATTATTTGGGAAGGGGGGGGGGGGGGGCATTGATTTCATTGAAGGATGTGTTGAGTTTATGTGGATTACTGTCATAATTTGGACCTGTGCCAGTTTGCATGGAAATTTTGCAATTCACATTGATTTGATATAATCAGGTGACCACTATTGCTCAGCACCTAAAGCAGAATTGGTCCATCACTAACAAACCTCGGTAATTGTAAATATTTCATCTTATTTAACCACAAATGAGTCTCCGGAAAAAAATTTAAAAAGCGAGGCCGAAAATCATGACTCTTTTATTTTCAATTTTATTTTTAAAAAAGGCAAAATATTCCTCATGCAAATTCTACAAAATTAGCATTCATGATATATTGAAAAGCATTACATGGTAGAGTAAATGAGAATTCATTTGTGAAAAATACATGAGCTACATGTAGGAATGGGTGCAAGTGTCCTAAGGGTTCTTGCCAGTGGATAACACCCATTGTGCTAATACCATGCTGGGGATTTCAGGAAAAAAATGTACTATATGCAAATTAACCACAATAACGGCACTGACCAGATTAAAAAATATGTCTGTGCATACTTTCAACCTGCAAAATTGTTTTGGTCCTCCCAAACCACCCTCTTGGATACTGCAATCCATATTTCATTCAAAACATGTATGTAAATGTACAAAGGGTAAACTAATTCCTGCCTTAGAAGCCAAGTGTCCTCATATTATAGCCTGATTAATTATTAAATTGATAAGAAAATGTAATATCATTGACAATAATGACGTGAAAATTGTTACTTTTCTTTATCAGACCAAAAGATGCTTTCAAGTCTATTATGAGGAGATTAAAGACTCCAAACCCACATGTCCAGTTGCAAAGTTTAATGGTGAGTCAATTTCCTTTGTTTGTCTTTTGATTTAAATGCAAGGTAATGACTATTACAATTTGTGAAAATGTCATGGTATAAAATTGTATATAGTGATTATATACATGTAGTAACCAATTTGTTGCATTTTTAAATTAAGAAATAAACACTGCGTTGTATTTTTGTAATCCTGAATCACTGGAACTGCCTTTCTTACTAACCTTTTCAGACTCCAGGAATGCTATAGGAGACTTGTATAAAGAAACATTGTATAGAGAATCATGGTATGGCAAAAGGAGTGTACAGACTACAACGTTGTATAAAGAAACAGGTTTTGGGGAAGTCGGCTGACACCATATGTTTTGTATCAGGTTATGTCAAGGGCAGCGATGGAGCCTACGATATTACAGCCGATTGGTCACATCAGTGCGCACACACACACGACAAGCCCCGCCCAGTTATACGATTCTTGTATGATACGATATTCAGACTACAAGGGGATGCTGATTCTTTATAGAGTTTTTGTGTGAAACGATGCTCAATCATGCGTTTCGCTGTACTACGTTTCTATATGCGATGTTCGGACTACATGTATGAAAATTTAATTACTTATCGTATAGCGATACGATTCTCGTATAGCCATGCAACGAATTTAGGTACTGTGAACAGAGGGTTACATGATTGTATTTAATTGAAGTCGAAAATTGACATGAAGGAGCCTTGAATAATCTGAACCGCTGACAAGACTGAAATTTGATAGTTTGAAAGAGTTATATATCTATCCATAGGGCCCTGCTCCAACCTTTCTGTTTCTAGGCACTAAGCATCATGGCTACCATCTGACGACAGATATCTACTGTGGAGTCCCAATGGCCCTGAATTTTGACAAACACCTTAGTTTATGTTTGATATTATGTAATGACCTCATAGGCTCATATAAAAAAAAAAAAATTAGAGTCCTCATCGTAATATCTGAGTATTAGTGCTGCCAGGATATATAGTACGATCTTTGACATTATTGTTTTGCCCACCTTCCAATCCAGCTATTAGGTGCTTGTGTGAGTAATTGTGGCAAGCCATTTCATCAGGAGGTGAGTTCCAGAGACTTTTGTGCAGATGCCAGGAATATCGTCAGTAAGGTGAGTGGGTGAAATAATTCAACTGTGGTGTGGAAGAGAGAGAGAGAGATAGAGAGAGTAAAAGGTTTGACCATATTTTTGTTCTGTAATACTGGAATAATTGGTGCTAAAAAAAAAGAGGTCAGTTTTATTATTCCTGAATATTGCTTTTTTTGTTGTTGTGGATGGGGGAGAACGTACATGTGTAGTGGTGTGTATTAAAATGTACATGTACCACATTTTGTTTGGGCACATGTGTCGTCTGTCCCCTCTTGTATCAAAGGTTCTGGATCAATATTTATTCCTGTGAGGCAGTAATAGATAGCTCAACTTTGTGTCTTATTTGTGGAATTTAAAAACGTGTGTCTCTCTTTATTTAGCATTTACGATCGGCTGATTAATTGTGACCTTTTAATGTCATGAAACAGTGTTTGTTTCAAAATGAACAATGGAATAATAAACAGTGCTTAAAAACTTTGTTTATGAAATACCATTTTTAATGCTGCAATGTAAATTTTGTGGTATCAGGAGGGTTATAAGGCACACTATCTGATACAAAGAGATGTGTAACAGGACAGTCCTGCACATATACTTGAGTTATTGGAAAACTTAAAATCCAATTTTTATTAGCTGTATAGCACAAACACTGTCTTGCTAGTAAGAAGAAATTGAATTGAATAAATTGCATAGCTTGTTGATAATAGAGGCCATGGCAAAAAGAATTACAAGATACATGTGCAGATGTACTGATATTAGCAATTGATATTAGTCATTTGTCATAATAGGCTCATTTGTCATAAGTTATTGTCTTTGGATTTGTTATAGAAATGCGTTGATTCTAGAGCTGACTCATCATATTGCTAGATAACAGAAATTCATTTCAATTGTTTTCCCGATAATTGCTCTCTTTTTTTTTATATGTTTGCCTAAGGCATTTTTCCCCCTTCTATATATTGTCATCATTTTGCCCTACACACTTTCAATGATTTTCCCATACATGTATGATCAGAATGATAACAAAAAATAAAGCGATCTAAGGCTGTCAATGAATGATCTAGACATTTTATGAAATGAAGGGTTGAATCTACCAAATTTTGTTATAAATAGTACTCTTACTACATTTGTATTCTCACTCAGGTACAGTGTAGTTGTTTTTTTTAAACTCTGCTTTCAGAACCTCTCGGGGGGGGGGGGGGGGGGGTCTCCATTGAACTATCAATTTATATTCCTGAAAGTTTGATTGTCTCAATAGGGCGGTTTACGTAGTGATTCAAATTTTATGCATACTTTTGAAACAAAGGTTGTTCTTGACAACCTGAAAGCTTGCCCGAGGCTTGCCCGACATAGCAACAAGTAATGTATGCAAACTGGATTCCAAGTATTAGGTTAATGGAATACCTCGTTACTAGGTCCCCAGGAAAGAAACATCCATAAATTTGAATCACTACGTAAACCGCCCGATTGTGCAGTGGACCAGTATATATCACAAACTATCCATTCTTGTAGATGTGGGAATCCCCACTCTTAGTCATGATAAGATTCTATTGTTCATGTTTTATTGTATGTGCAATACCATGTTCCATATGTAGGAGGTGCATTGTACACGTACATGTAGGCCCATACAGGTACTTGTACATGTTACATGGAGGGTACATGTATAAAAACAGATGACTCATGCATTGCCATTGTAGATTTTTCATTGTATTTTAGGTAAATGTATGACCAAGGAGGTACACAGCAAACTTGCCTACAACCTCCTTGGTATGACTACTAACTTCACCTGAGAAATGATTTCAGAACGAGTCTATGGGGCCTACATGTATTTCAGGCTCAGTATATTGGGGCTTATCATAATCGATGACTTAAGTTAAAGGGGAATAAAAGGCAACAAACATTAGCCTATAATCATGTAGATAATTGTCAGCCTATTACAAATATCTTGAAATTACTCCTATTTGATTATTTAAGAAGGAGAACCGTGTCTCCAAAAGTTGCAGTTTCCTTGCTTGACATTATCCCATGGGGGCTGCCATTTTCTTTACAAAGTAATGTCAGAGCAGTTCTATTTGTGAGATACCCACTGACCTAAACACTAGCTACCATGACACTCCTGATCAGCTGTGGAATGCATGACACTGGATTTTCTCATAATAAACCATTTTTGTAGTCAGGTACATTCAAACGAAGATACTTTTATCCTGTCATATAACCTATTTGTGTCAAGATATTTGGTTCAGCTGTTTCTTTTGTTAAGCAGGATTTGGCATGCTCTTGTAAGTTGCTTGGTCTGACAAAGGTTTGTCAATTCTTCAAAGAAGAAGACCTACAACTGCTCTTAGATATCACCCACGTATGTTTGCACCGCTCACTTCGTGGGATGGGCCATTTTGAAATGTTAATGAGGGAATCACTGAACCGGTTCAGTGAGCACCGCCGGACAGACTTGCATCTATAATTACCACCTTCCACGCGATAATGAGCCAATACACCCCTCAAAATATGATTCAGCCAATTAATGCCCCGAGAAATGTCATAGATGTATGAATATTTATGAAAATGTATGAATCAAGCTCTTTCATTGAAGCTAACTTATATCACATAAATATATCAAAAATAACTTTAATTTTGGAATGTATAAATGTTTTAAAACTTTATGAATAATCATGAATTAATTGTGTGCCCATTTTCATCGGCTAATATTTTTAGTTTTGCAATTTTTTAAAACTAAACTGACCTATTTCTGTGATCGATGGATATGTAATCTAGATATTTTCTTTTTTTTTTTTTTTATAAGTACGACATCGACGTACAATGTAGCCAGCACGGGAAAACAAGTTAATTTTTCAGAAAAGTTCAAGTGTGCTGACCATGTATCCGTTCGTTACATATACATGTATCTAGATACTGTATTTTACATGCTGTAAAATGAGCAACAATGGAATACAAAGGTTGTTTATTAAAAATATATATGTTTTTATTTCGATATCGACTCATGTTTTATTTTCAAGGCAAAACCAATCCAGCCAGGTACGGTACTGCGTACCGTTCCGTACCTGCGGCGTAGAATGTGAGAGAGAGAAAATAGATCGTACAACTACAACAAGACTTGCCAGATCACCCACCACAGACATATTTAATTGTACAGTCGATTTGATGGACGAGATAGATTCCCTACAACTAGTACTAGTATTACTTAAATCAGTATTATATGATTGCTTCCAATCCATTCCAACTCCAGGTACATGTATGTACAATATTTAGATCTTGTGACCAAGAAGGCATTAGGCCTACTAGTATTATCCACTACTCACTTAGACACTAATGTAGATAGACCCTCATGGAAACCCCAAATCTGAAGTACAAAATTTTTGCTGATAAGGAGAAGAAAAACTTTTATTGTATTACTAGAGCATGGACCTACTAGTACTAGGCCCATGCTAAGTTAGTAAGAGTAATTGAGTTGATAAATCAAGTCAAGAAAAAAATATATGCCACATGATTTGGGGCTTTGGGCAAGGTGGATGCCGTCAAGGGGGGGGGGGGGGTGGCCCATCTTCATCTCTAATGAAGGTTGGCTCACCTCCATCTCTGATGAGGGTTGACACATCTTCACCTCGGATGGGGGATGGCTCATCTTCCTCTATTTGGAGAGGTGGCTCATTTTCAACTCTGAAGGGGGTGGCTCATTTCTCTGATGAGGGATGGCTCATCTTCATCTGTGATGAGAGGTGGTTCATCTCTGATGAGGGTTGGCTCATTTTCAACTCTGAAGGGGGGTGGCTCATCTTCTCTGACGAGGGATGGCTCATCTTCATCTCTTATTGGCGATGCATTTGGCATTACAATTACGTGCACTCATGATACATAAGAAGGGTTTAATTCAAAAGACGTGCGCCGAATGAAAAATGTCTGTTCTGACCAAAGGAATCCTATACCTCTAGCGCAATCTCTCCCCCCAGTATGGTGAATATCCCTAGAAATCAAATATCTTGCCCCTTTGTGAAAAAAAAAATTGCTTTCATGAAATATGGAGTATTAATGGTTAGTATTATGACAATGGAGATGTTAATGACCTTCCCTCATGAGTGATGATCGGGAAATGAGCTTAGATGTGCGATTGGATGATTTAAATTTATTATATATTAAAGGTTTGGGCACAGAAACACACTCATCCTGAACTATAACATGCCTAACCCATTTCAACTACTTAATTTGGAATTTTAAACCATTTTTTGAAGCATTGGAAAGTAAAAATACAAAAAATGTTGTTTGCGCCCTCATGTGACCTTATTAAGCAGAATCGGCAAATAATCAGCGGCCTCTCGCGCCAGCGCCCGCACATTCTGTCAAAATGTCGGCGCCGCTGAAGCGCCTACTGGTCGTGTATTCAACGAACATACGTGCACCTGTGCGAGACAATGGGGGTAGCAAGATGGCTGCCATTTTGCATGGGTGGCTTTAGTTGTACAATAGCTATTCATTATGCAACATCTTATCCATTGTGTACAGGTACCACAATGACATCACAGTTTTTTCAAAATGGCAGCCCCCATGGGATAATATCTAGCAAGAAATCTGCAAACTTTAGAGAGGCTGTTCTCCTTACTGAGTAATCAAATCAGAGTATTTTCAAGATATTTTGAACAGGCTGACAATTTTCCACATGATTATCAGCTAATGTATGTTGAGTTTCATTCTCCTTTAAGCATCGAGTGTCAAAACCTGAAAAAAAACACTTAAAAAGTGTTGTATTGGCGTAACGGGTCACTGAAAAATAGGGTAGGTAGGTCGGGATTTTTTTTTTTTTTTTTTTTTTTTTTTTTTTACGACAGTATAGTACATAATACATGCAGCTAGTTCTGTCCGCAACACTTCCGGGTTTTTCGATCGCGATCGCAAAGGTAGCACGATACGCGATATCGATAGCCAAAAAAACCCCCAAAAACCTAGGGTCAGCGACATTTTTAGGGTCGGGCGGGTTACGCCAATACAACAATTTTTTTTTTTTGGCCTTACTGTATTTTCGTCAAATAGTACATTAAAAATCAAAATTGGTTTACAGAAACTGACTGGAAGGTACATGTACAGTACATTTTTTTTTTTTTTTTGCTTGTCAGAGAATTCTGGAGGACACCTGGACCAAAAAAATCTGATAACCTTTTTTTTTTTGCTTGTCAGAAATCTTTTTTGACATTTGTGTGCCCCCCCCCCTTTTACAAAAATCCTGGATCTGCCCTTATATATGTAGCTCTTTGTCTACATACATGTACATGTAGCTTCAACCAAGACAGTGCTTATCGTAACACTATTAGACAGTTCACAAAACTTCAACTAACTTGCATCAAATTTTGCTTAAAGACCTGGTCCGGTGACTGAACAACTATACATCAATGGAAAGCTTATTGGACGTAGAATACAAAAATATATGATTAAGACCAATGAGACATTTCGTAATTGCACAATAAGCAAAACAAAAAATAATTTTCAGCCTCCCCGCCATTTACGGGTGAGCCGGTCCGAAATAAATCGCAAACCTATGACGTCATGTTATGAAGACCCGCTAGAACTTGAACTTAGTATTTGTACATAAACAACACAAGTTGAGCGGGGAGAAGTCCATTGAACGCTGAATAATAAAGTTTTTTTCAAAAGTTTTGAGTTGTCATGGCGTCAGTTGTGATCGAAGAAGATAAGGATGATTTGCTGATGGACTGTGAATACGAGGAGGTAGAGGATGGTGAGGAGAAGATGAGGGAAACTATGAAAGTGAATCGAGTTCTGGCAGCGGCAGTAGTGACAGTGACGAGGACAATAGTGATCTGGCCGGTGATAAAGACGGGGATGCTGCCGCATGTGAAGGGGCAATGTTAGGGGTATTAGCGTGGGAGTATGAGCCACTGCCAAGGCAAGAGGAGGACCGGGAGAAAATGTAGGACTGAGATAGAGATTTGCAAAACCGTGACAACAGAATGCATGGAAATGTAGAAGATTGGTAAGTTTTGTGATTTCGTATTGATGATTTCAATAATGATCTGAAACTATAGCAGAATGTTTAGAATCAGCAAACTCTCTCACCATGTTCACCTATACTAGAGCAAGACTAAATTTGATCGACGTTCAGTACTACTAGGCCTACTATCACAAAATAAAGCAAGAAACTTTACTAAACTTGATCTGGCGGATATAAATGGCGACTGGGCTTAGCGAATTTGGCCATTTGTGATTTATATATAAAGTATTAATTTCTTCAAAATGAACCAATATTTTGAGCTTGGCTGTAAGTTTAACGCGAGGACATCGTCGACTGTCAACTTCGACAACTGCGGCCATAGCTATAGTATACCTAAACCTAGCGTTCGCGGCAGCTCCCGGTAGGTAGGTTACCCGCAGCCCGGGCGGCATAGACATGCTATGATAGCCCTGATGCAGGCCAGCCACGTATGCAGTCCATGCATCCGAAAATGCAATTTCAAGATTCCTGCAATAAATATTTTACAAAGAATCGAAGAATCTCGTCTAAATATATGGTAAGAATGATTCCTTTCGCATTTTGATGGCTATAATTTTGCTAAATCTAGACTAAACGAAATCTAAAGTTTAACAAACATGACAAAGTTAAAACCTAACACAAGCAATGCACTCATTATTGTGCGAGACATGCCTACAAACGTGAAGAGCATAATCGACTCATAACAGCCCCAAAATTAAATGGAACGACGATTAATCCCCATTCATATCTATTCTATTCAGTTTTAATTAAAATAATCATTTTAATTAGTAAATTAAGACACAAAGTCTCATCGAGTTACCTAACATTCCGTATTGACATCGCCTACTGTGTGCAGAAAGATCACAGGCTCGCGATCGATCGCTACATAACATGACGTCATCCGCTCGAAGGCTCTTATTCGCGATGTAACTTCAGGGTTTTGAAGCACTTGAATTCCACCGGAATTCCAGATTTCAAACCACTATTTCTCATCCGCATGGCAATTTCTCGATAAATAGTGGTGATTTTCCTCTTCTGTGTCCCCTAAGCTTCAGATTGATATATAATTCACCTATTTGATTTATCGCTTCGGACCAGGTCTTTAACTGTTGTACACTGGCATAAATAGCTTTATACTTTGAAGTACATGTTGTATGTACTTGAGTTTTATGCAAGTTTGGGGATCATGATTGTGACCTAGCAGGAAGCTTTTGATTGTGCAGGTCATTGTTGATTTCCTTCATCGTGAAGAAAGGTGACAAAGGAACTGTTCCCCAATAATGTCTTCAGGCTTGACACAATCTTTATGAGCATGACACATGAAGAATCAGTGCACATGTAGTGCATGTGCATGTCAGTTTACCTAACTTGCCTTTGAACTTACACTGTACTGTATGTGTGGAAACAAAAATTGAAATGAGGAAATAAAAAGATGTTAAAAATAAAATAGGATAAACATACTATGTGATTGCAGGCAGTGAAATACTAATAGGCCATGCATAAGTTTGCTTTGAAATTGTGCATCTATTTTGCCAATGAAAAATAATACATTGGTAAGGTAGCTTAATGAGACGTATTGGTGTGAAAAGATGCATCCGGAATGCAAAATCAATATTGTTCAAAAATCATAATTTTATCATGATTTTACCATAGAGAGGTGTAAAATACCTTTCCAACCTTGATTAGGTTTAATATTACCAAAACGTCATGACATCTATGCCAAAATGTCAAATGTCAAATTTTTTATTCACCTCTATCACCAACCAATTTTGCCATTTTCGTTCCGGATGCATCTTTCCGTGCCTCCCAGTTTTGCTAAGCTACCTAAGTGATTGTACTCTGAAAAGCTACCTAAGTGATTGTACTCTGAAAAGCTACCTAAGTGATTGACTCTGAAAAGCTCTGGAAAACAGAAAATAGGTTCTGGTTAAAAAAAATAACCAATAAAATAGTATACAAATATCTGTGATGTAATGTGCATTCGAAATATCCAAAAGCTCCTGTGAACAAATCATTTTTTACACTGCATTATCTGTCACATAATTGTATCCCCCGGCAGTATGCCGGAGGATACTTTGGATTCAGCAGCGTTTCGCCGCCGCCACCGCCGCCGCGTCACATTCTTGTGTGCGCTCTAGCGGTCACATTTCTCGACGAATTTCTTTCAGACTTCCTGTGGACGTGTATCTTGGTAAAATCTGGACCCTATAGTTTCTGGTGATGCTGCCCCCAGTGTCTTTTATAGGGTAAAAGGCCATATTTTGGGGGATAGTTTGTGTGCGCTCTAGCGGTCACATTTCTCAACGGATTTTGTTCAAATTTTGTATGAAGGTGTCTCTTGGTAAAATCTGGAACCCTATAGATTTTGGTGGTGCTGCCCCCAGTGTTCCGTCTTTTATAGGGTCAAAGGTCATATTTTGATAGATGTCTTGTGTGTACTCTTGTGTGCGCTCTGGCGGTCACATTTCTCAACGGATTTCGTTCAAATTTTGCATGAAGGTGTCTCTTGGTGTAATTTAAAAACCTATAGTGTTTGGTGATGCTGCCACCAGTGTTCCGTCTTTTATAGGGTCAAAGGTCATACTTCAGGGCATGGCGTGAGTGCACTCTGCAGGCCACATTTCTTGATGGATTTCTTGATGGATTTCTTTCAAATTTTGTATGGAGATGTATCTTGGTATATCTCTCAACACATTTCTTTCAAATTTTATATGAAGATGTGTCTTAGTGAAACCTACACATCTAAATTGTTTGCTGATGCTACCCCCACTGTACCACTTTCTATACAGTCAAACGTCATATTCAGGTTGTTGTTAGGGTAAAATGTCATATTTTCGTTGCATGCATTCTGGAGGACACATTTGTTACTATAGTAACTCATTTCTTTCAGATTTTGTACATGTATGTAGGTCCATTATAGATTACACCTCTACAGTTTTTGGTGATGCTGCCTCTAGTGTTCCGTCTTTCATAGGATCAAAGGTCATATTTTAGTGGATGGCTTATGTGCGCTCTGAGGTCATACATGTATTTCTTCTGAATTTTCTATAAAAATGCATTATACTCTAATCTGCACAAATCGTTTTGGTAATGCTGCTCCTACATGTAGTGTTGACAATATTCCGGGCCACTGGCGGCAATTTCTACACCATCCTTTTGTTTGAGGGAGGGGATGGGGGAGGGTCTTTGTCCCTCCTTCAAATCGCTGCCAGTGCCGGGGGATACATTTCGCATTGCGCGGCACCAGCAATGCACATTTCTAGTTTATTTTGTCTTATGCTTTTGTCAATGGCCTGTCCCCTAAACTGTCAACATTTGACACCTGCATTGCATTTGATGCACAACATGCATGTCAATAAATTCCTTTGTGTGAATTTCTCAAGTATACTGGTACTGCAGCAGTATGATAGTTATGGCAATTACATGCACGTGTTGCATAGGACCGCAGCATAACTCTGCGGCATATTTTTGGGGTTGCAGGAGGGAGAAGAAATTGCCCAGGGCTTCCAAAATAGAATTTGTTCAGTGAGTAATAGGCCTATTTATAAGGGGGTACTGTACACACATCAAGGGCACAGTTCAATTTTCCGAGTAACTGTAGTTCATGATTGGTACTTTAGTGGTTGAAGAATGAAGACTACATATGTACTTTAACAGTGAGCAGACAAGATTTTTGGGTCAGTCAGGTCATGTGTCATAAAATTCATTATACAGCAAATTATAAATCAGAAGTCATTGTGAATTAGCTCAAGAAACATGAAAGACAATCTTGCTTTATGGTGCTGATATAACCACCATAGAGTACCGAAGTGATGATGTCACAAAAAGCTATTTTTTCATTTTGACATTTTTTATACCATATCTCAAAGGAACATGGTGAAAAACATCCAGAGCCCAAATTTTATGGCAATTGGCTCATTGGGCTCCTTAGCCCCATTGAAGTCAGTGTTAAATTGGCCTGGTTCTAAACTGTTAAGAACCAGGCCAATTTACACTGACTTCAATGGGGCTAATTAGATATTCATATAGCCATAACGTGGGCCACCATGAATTGATTCATGTCAAATTTGATGTGTGAACGTTTTCCATCATGCTCTACCTAAATATGGTCATAAAAATACTGAAATACAAAAATCAAAATTTGATGACGTCACACTTCGGTACTCTATAGGGAAAGGAACTAATTACATTTTGAGTCTGCTAGGTTAATAGCAGCAGGGAAATATACACCAGAGTGTAGAGCGATAAAACTGAAGAAAGCTCTGAGCTCTTGAGCTCTGCTTAACAAAAAGCAGATCCTGCAAATACATGAAAATTAATTGCTCCAGAGAAATTTTCATCATTTTCTGGTACATCATTAAAAGAAAGAGCTTCTGTGTACAAAAATGTACATTTTAGACTGAAGAGCAATGAGTTTGATACTCATACATACATGTATGTGAAGACCCAAAATCATGAGTACATGTACATGTATGTAGGTATACTACACATGTACATGTACCCTTGTTAAATGCTTAACCCTTGAATTTTGTTGTCTTTATTTTGTTTTTGCAAATTTGATATCCGTAAACACTACAATGCAGGTGAGATCACACACCCCTGTGCCATACTGTTTTATTTATTTCTGTAGTTACATTTTCCACAAAGATCAGCTTTCAAAAAGATTCTTTTCCAATGTAGTACATTGTCAAAAAAATTTTGAACTGTAACTTTGTGATTTGATTTGATGTACTACCATATGTTACTAACTTACATGTACATGTACATTACATTGAGTAATTGAATTACAAATACATGTGTTATTTTAATGCTACATTTAAAAAAGTGAAAATTCATGACTAGCTACTTCCACAAGACTAATTGAAATTATAAACCAAGTCTGCTGAAATAAGGGAAGAAGGAAGGAAGAAAGGATATGATTAAACATTCATGTCATATTCAGGCAGTGGTTATCGAATTCCCTAAAATTCTGTGACCACATTGTAATTGCAGGGTCATCCCAAGGTTTCCGAGAAAATGAGGCTGCTGTTGAAGGAATGGTCAGAGAAAGAAATGAAAAATGATCCCTCATGCAGGTAAGAGAATGTAATTCATGTATTTAAGTTTACAGATCAGGATTTATTTTTCCAGTGGGAATTAAACCTTCAAACAAAGTTGGCCTGAGTGGAAGTAGAAAATTTAGAGAAACGATCTGCAAATTATGAACATTTGGAATTTGAGAACACAAGTGAAGCGGAGATCGTCCCGTTGGCAGTTTAGTCACATGATGTGTGATGTCACTTTTTCAAGTTTTATTACAGATTTATGTAGAGTGACCTTGACTTACATGTACCTATTAAGGTGATGAAAGATATTAGTAACTTCCTTATTGTGCGTCAGAAGTATCAGAAAGTGTTTATTCCCCGGCTTTTTGCTCAGACCAACTTTTGTGTGAAGTATTAATTCCCCTTACTTTAATCTTATTCCACTTTCCGTACATCAATTGTTGCCATGTTTCTTACCATGCCAGGATATCTCGCAATGTACAGCTGACAGCAGAGTTGTCCACAAAGGCTTTTAACATGCAACAGTGACCGGTTTGTATTTTGAAACTGCAGGTTTAGAAATCAGCGACTGGTTAAAAGTTCTCTCACTTCTGTGAATGATCATTCTCAAGGAAAGTTAATCATGAAATATGTTTGAAAATGCTTATACATATGGCTCCAATTGCACCACAGAGAGAGAGAGAGAGAGCGCATCTAAGAAACCTAGAGCCTCCAGGTCCCACTTAGAGGTCTCTGGATCATCACCGTAAGGGGCCTCGCGCTTCGCAAACATCAGGGGAGCGTTTCATGAAGCGTCTTGTCAGTGATTTTTACCGACAAAAAATTTGCTCTCCGCCAATCAGATGCAAGGATTTCAGTAGCTTATAACAAGTTGTCGGTAAAAATCACTGACAAAATACTTGATGAAACGCTCCCCAGTTCGTACTTCTTCCAAGTTCCAATTTGACATGTTTGAATTTTTGGCTGTGGACCCCCCTGTGACATTCGAATTGAATTTTTGTATGGGTTTTGAAGAAACACTGTGTGAGATCAATGTATGGACAGCAAAAGGAGGCCATGGGAATGTTTCTTGAAATACATGTATGTAGCATATCTAGGAAGAGCTGGAGCTCAAATGAAATACCAAGTACATTTAGATGTGAAT
Organism: Heliocidaris erythrogramma; assembly: GCA_025617745.1. NCBI lineage: Eukaryota > Metazoa > Echinodermata > Echinoidea > Camarodonta > Echinometridae > Heliocidaris > Heliocidaris erythrogramma. Next base: position 34,188,423 of record CM046856.1, read on the forward strand.
TTGTACTGTGAAGGTAACGGTGCTAGAAATAGAGAAGCATAATATTACGATCTCCCACTTGTACGGAGATCAGTATCACCCGACAGTAAAATCAAAACTAATCTTCCTTTCTAAACCTTAGAAATTGAGTGCAAAAAATTGAATGGTTTAATTCTAAACAAAAAATAATACACAAGTACCAGTAATAAATTACATTTGATATAACTATTGTTTTCCATAAAATGAAAGTGGCAAACACGTGCAAGACAATTGTGAAAGAGAACATGTAGATTAACATTATATTTCAACACATTTAGACCCATAGATGGATGAAGTCAATTGGCTCTTAGTTCTCATAACCGATACTTAACTTACTGTATTTATGATTTGATCACAAAACTTGCGATAAAAAGAGCGTAATGTGATGGCCTGTCAATCATTTTCACTTTTTTTTTTCTTATTATAGTTTGATTGGGCAGCTGTACAACAGCCTTAAAACAGAAGGTTTCGGTTTCTCCTCGTCAGATGATCCACCAGTAAGTATTCACAAGATTGTCACTTCAAATCATTTCTATTTTGGTAAATTTCATGTGCGGTTGAAGGATTTTGAAAATGAGCTGGCAAGGCACGTGAGAACATGGATTGTGAGTGCTCCGACATACGCTCCAGCGACAGTTGCTCCGGACTTTATTTCGTCGGAGATATAGGGTTAAGGTTAAGGTTGCAATCTGGTTTTAGGTTAGGTTTACGGTTAGTGTTACGAATAGGTATCAGGGATGCCGATTTTCAGACAAAAGTAGGAATTCCTACTTTTTCAACGTATTTTTAGCCATAGAAAACCACTTTTTACGTACACAAGGGCCCATTCTAGGTGATTTTTCCTACTTTTTTATCAATTCTAAATGGCATCCCTGAGGTATAGTGTTTAGTCCTGGGTTGAAGTTTAGAATGCGGTTAGTGTATGAAATTGAACGCAGCAATTTTCGCTGGAGCATGTGTCGTACAACCGTATTGTGAGTAGCCTGGGTGCCGTTGCATAAAACTTGCTATTATAGTAACTTTGCTGTTATAGTAACTTTTCATGGAATACTGGATTTTGATTGGCTCTTGAGCAACGTTACCATGGTAGTTACCATTGATGGCAAAGTTACTATAATAGGAAGTCTTTATGCAATGGCTCCCAGGTTTGATTATCGCAAAACACAATTCTCATCAGTGTCTGTGTACCTGTCATCTGCTGATAAAATTGTAAGTGAAAATATTAGCTTATACTGCAGGGATTGTTAGTTATAATGCCAAAGTGCAAATTTACAGGTTTATAGACGTGGTCATAAAATAATGTGTTGTATATGACATAAACATTTTTTTTTTTAACGTTGTAGATAATTACGTTTTGGAACTGTTTCATTTTGTTTTAACTTTCGTTTTCACTGTAAATACCACAAGCAGTGCACCCTCATAATTCAACTGAATTATGTATTTATATTTTAGAGCAAGCGCCGCGCCATGAGTGTCTATACTGGCACTGTAGAAGACTTCATTATTATTACAGTATTATTTATAATTTTAAGTTAAGTTAAGATAAATTTTCTTTTCATACCCACAGGCATTTAGTAGACTGGAGCTCCAAAGATGCCCTATTAAAGAAAAATACATGATTTGTTGGATTAAATATGTCATGTGTATTTGCATAGATCTATAAAACTTATTGTGCACTGTCATTGTGCTACATGTAGTGCTTTCAGCTGCTGAATCAGTTTTCGTTTTCTTTTTGAATTCATATCTTTATCACATAATGCCCTTTCATTTTTAAACTGTATAAAATCTACTGTAATCAATTTTAACTCAATAATCTCCAATAGGCTTTGAGTATATAAATGTATGTTTATTTTAAATTATTAGTCAAACCTGCTTTAGCGACCACCTGTAAAGAAAGGCCACCTGTCTGTAAAGACCATAATTTTTGTTTCCCTTGAACAGTGTTTCCCCATGAAATGTGTCTTAAAGGAACCTGTACGTAAAGACAACCTGCTCTTGAAGACCACTTTTCTTGTCTCCCGTGAGCGGTCTTTGTATACAGGTTTCACTGTATTTATTTTCATAATTTCTTTTGCAGAAATCATCACAGACAATCAGCAATGATCCCAATGTAGTTTCTTCACAGCAAGAGGAGGATGATATTGCGAAAGGTAATGGTGGGGGAAAAGAAAATTATCGTTGAAGAAATTACCACGTTCTTTAAGTACATGAAGAGAAATGAATGCTCAAGGTCACCTTTGAATGGTTTGAAATAGACACGGTTTTAATAACTAAGTGTGATGCCCCTTCAAATGCATATAAACAACTGTTCATTATTTGATAATAAATTTGTGAATGTAATTATGAATATAATTAATTTGAAACCAACGAAATGCTGAATTCCGATATGATTAGGCTGTTTAAAACTTGAAATATAAAGTTACCAGTGAAAAACAAAAAAAAAAAACATGCCCCTATTTTTCACATCTTTGAGTTATATAATACACAAATTGTCAATTTTGTATATTGTAAGATTTCACTATGGACTTCTAATAACTATTTGCTTGAATAAATAAATGCATATGAACATAAATAGTCAAATATAACTTCCACATCTCATACTCTACCCCTTGCAGCCATTGCACTGTCATTAGAAAACGAGAAGAGTTCCAGTCGAAGTCCCAGCGGGGGTGGCGGAGGAGGGGGCGGAGGGGGCAGTAGCTACCAGCAGTCTGGTAGTCTGTACCCCTCTACCAACAGCCTCTACGCCTCACCGGTCCAACAGCAGAGTAAGGAGTCGAGGAAGGTCAAAGCACTTTATGACTTTGAAGCCGCTGAGGACAACGAACTCACATTCAAGGCAGGAGAGATCATCAGTGTTCTAGATGACAGGTAAGGTTCTCTAACGCCTCAGCTTCATATACAGATAGCAGTACAGTCAAACCTGATGATAACAACCACCTGTATAGAAAGACCACCTAACCATAAAGACTGCAATTCTATTACTCTTTAACAGTGTTTCTCACGTAAACCTTTGTAAAAGGAAACACCACTTGCCTATAAAGACTACTTTGCGATTATCACTTGATTGGTCTTTGTAGACTGGTTACACTGTACTAATTACATGTAGCAAGTATATTCCAACTGCCTGAAATTCAACTCCCATTTCCTTAAAACTTTATAATCACGGACTGTTCTTTTAGACCTTTTTTATTGCTCTTGTGTGGACTATATGCATTCAGTCCTTTTGATGATTTTAAAAATGTAGAGTTTTGGTAAGCCCTCAAAAACTTTTTGTCAGATTTCTTGGATTTTTGTTAATACGTAACCTCCAAAGGGCGGAAGTGCACTATAAAACGGGTTCAAGAATAGAATGTAGCCATCCTGATTGGTCAAATAAACCACACGACCGTGCAAAAAAAAAGTACAGTACCAGTCAGAGATTTCAAGCTCACGTTAACACCACACAGAGCTAATCCCCCGCATCCGGCTGTCGGTAGCGTGAGTAACATGATCGGACACGGAACTGCAGCAGCGAGCCTTTGAACAGCGGGTAGTGATTCGCACACACACGAACGTTAAATGATTCGGTCCGCTGCTTCGTACCTCGGCTTACAAATGTAACAGGTGAAAAGGCGATGGTCACGTTGCATGCACGCGCGTTCCTCGATACATTGACAAAATTCCCGGATGTAAAATTGCACAAGTGCGTCTCGTTAAACGTGGATGTGCAATTCAGCCCGCCTTCTCGCTGGCGTGGGTCACGAGCAGAGTTTAAGTGCAGTGCAGTGGCGCCTGTCAGGATGGAGGAGAGCTGCGTCGGTTCAAGATGCCAGTAACATGTACCAATAATGGCATGGCTCGCTCAGATTATATTTGACTCAGCAGTGTGGCTCTGCAAATCGTTTTTAATTCATGACAATAATTTTTTTTCTCACTTAATTAGCCTGTCAAGTTTGATAATCATACTACATTTTCACGAGGAAGCATTTCTGTGCATGCAGCATGGTCGCTTCTCTGATATGCTTGTTTTAATTCTTTAAGAAGCTACATGTATCTACAGCTGAACCCGCCTCCGTGAAAATCCCCCCCCCCCATATTAAACTCGCTTGCTCTTTCATGCCAAACTACAGTTCATACTTTCTAACGGAAAATTAGTTACGAAAAGAAAGGATTTAGTCAAGGATAAAAATAAAAAGCAACAGAAGTAAAATCCGCAAAGCAGTTCATTTCCCGTCATGATTGGTGATCTATACACACTCACACACACGCTTCATGTATTCAAGTGCATGACGCAATTCTTCGTACATTCACCCTTTTTTTAAAACTCGGTCACGATCTTTTTTGGACAAAGCACACGAAGCATTCTTGCCACATTTGAGACAATCGAAAAATGATGCATCATCTCTTTCATTATTTTTTTCTTTTTAGACGAGTTTAATTATTACATCTATGATATTCATGTCAATTTTATTTTATGTTTTGTATGAGAGAAAATGTTGACAATAAAACCTACTTGACTACATGTACACTGAATCTCAATAGTGACCTCGGCCTTGTGACCCTTGTCCATACAGTGATAGATTTCACACAGTCCGTGATCTTGCTGTCCGAGGTCCAGACAAGCCACGTTCCACATAAATTCAGGATCAGTCTTGCAGACTATAACATCCACGTGGTCTGGATGACCACGCCCACATGTCACTCTCACTGCACACCCATCATGTGCTTGGATTGGTTTGTAGCTTCAAAGTCCAAAGATCATTCTTCACCAGCCAGTAGCAAATGAGAGTTTGCTGTTAGCTTAGGTCGCCTGTACATGTATCTGTAATGTGACACCCAGCTTGGGTTCCAGCTGTCTGACAGGCTTTTTGATTTTTGCTCTGTATTAATTTGTAAACAAACTGCCATGCGATTTGATAAGGAATGTCATTGTTTTGGTTCTGCCACATGACTTGTTGGAGGAAAGCGATCAAGATATAAAGGAGAAAGATTGTTGGGAGATGTGCAGAGAGACTGAAAGAAAGATGAGAAGAAAAGAAAAGAAAATTATGGTATACGAGGTGAATCATGAATGATAATGTAAAGAGAATCAATTTTTTTCAACTGTTTGGTAAATCGGTAATAAGAGACAAGATTTGAGATAAAAAAACTGGATACGAAAAAGAATAAATGGAAAAATAATAGAATTAAAAAGGGAGAGAGAAAGGAGAGGACGTGAAGAGAGCAAAGATGGAGAGAGAGGAGAGGAAGGAGAGAAGAATAGACAGAACAAAAGACTTAGTTCTAGCAGGGAAGTGTTACAGACACTTCCCTGGTTCTAGTATATCTCACGTGGAATAGATGAAAATCGTAATTGGGATTTTCTCCGTAATTAAGTAAATTATAGAATATTGCTTTTTTCTCTGGTCTATTATATTTAACATTATTTCATGGAAAAAATGGACGTCACGGTCAACAACTTTTTTTAATTGGCCTATTGGCGAGCACCGGACGACCAACCTGTCAGAGTGAAGGTCTGGAATTTGTCAGCAATAGTCTGTATCACAGACGCTTTAAACTGTTCTAGATTGAGTCAGCGTGGAGTACTTTTATCCATCTGCATGCCGTTAACAATTAATCTGTTATGAGATCATGATTTGATGCATTCTTGTTGTTGAAGATAGAAGACAAAATGAAGATGGATAAAAAGAGAAGAAAGAGAGGACAAGAATCATGCAAAGAGTAGTGAACGATCCCGCCCCCCCCCCCCCACTCGGAGGTAGAACGGACCGCATGCGTGTTCCCAAAATCTCCGGTAAAGGGGTATTTTGGGGGCGACAAAAAGGGCGTGTTTTTTTATCTTTCACCCGGAGATTTCATTAAAAAGGGGGCGTTTCTCTCTCTCTCTCTTCGACACCTGAGAAATTTTAAAAAGGGGGGTTATGAAATATCTTGAAAAATTGATCAAATCCCAGGATCAAATTCCTGAAATTCCTGCTAGTTTTGATAGCTCATTCAGCCAGGATTATTTCATTTTGAAAAGTAGAAACACTGGCCCCCATCTCTTCCCAGGTATTGTCATGACAGCTTACTTGGGAGAGGGGGGGGGGGGGGGGTTGGTGTCTGTCCTGAGATATGGGGTTGGAATGAGAGCTCACCTGAGATAGGGGGTACATTGAGCAGTGTTCTAAATTTAGGGGGGGTCTCCAAGGCAGGAAAAGCCCGCGATAGGGGGGGGGGGGGTTCAGAAATTTTGGCAGCCCTGAGATAGGTGCTTTCAAAGGGAGGGAACAAGCATACGCGTACCCTAAATAATACTGAGTGGGGGAGGGGGGCGGGTGAAGGGTGATTAGCGGGCGTAAAGTTTACAAACTCATGCATATTCAAGGCGGATCCAGGATTAAGTAAAAGAGGGGGTACAAAAATGAACGTTTGTGAAAAGGTAGACCCGTATTTTTTGGTCTCTCCAGCTTCTCGAAAAGTCGCTCAGTGGGGGGGGGGGGGGGACAAAATTGTTTTTCGCCAAACCTTCAAAAATCGCTCACGATCTGACACAATTTCCTGAAAAAAAAAACTTTGACAAAGAAGGAACATAGAACTGAAATCAGATTAATAGTGCATAGCGATAAATCCTCAATGATATCCTTCGTTATTCATGTGAAAGTGAAAAGCAAGGCAGTGGGAACCAAAGAATGTCTAGAGTGCGCGCGATCAACATTTCCATTCGTAAATTGGGCTTGTGACCTCATTTGTTAATCACATGTCATGACACGCGCAAAAATATGCCAGCCATGTGCTTTTTTTTTTTTGACCTTTCACAACGCGACGGGCGAAATGGGCGAAATGTGTATAGAATAAACAGATCGAATTTCAAAAGGGAACCAATGTGTGTTAAAGGACGAAGTTATGGTCGGGTAGAGAGAAAATGTTGGCTTGATATTTTTTTATGAGTTTAATGAAGATGATATTGATGACTATAATGATCATATCAGATGATCATGTGTGTTGATCATGTGTGTTAAACCCGGTGTTAAACTTAAATGATAAAGTTACGGTCGAGTAGGGAAGAAAATTTGGCTTGATTTTTTTTGATGATGAAGAAGATAATGGTTTTGACGATATGATTATCAAGATAATGATATAATTAGGATGATCATGATGAATTGATGATAGTATTATATCGCTTTCTCTCTCTGCCCATCGTATTCACTCTCTTTATTTAATCCCTCTCCCCCTTCCCGTTTTTTACTCTCTATTTCATTCTTTAATTTCCCCTCTCCACATCCCTCTCCCTCTCTGAGTTTGTCTCTGTCCCCTCGAGCTCTCTCTCTCTGCCCATCGTATTCACTCTCTTTATTTAATCCCTCTCCCCCTTCCCGTTTTTTACTCTCTATTTCATTCTTTAATTTCCCCTCTCCACATCCCTCTCCCTCTCTGAGTTTGTCTCTGTCCCCTCGAGCTCTCTCTCTCTGCCCATCGTATTCACTCTCTATATTTCATTCTCCCCCTCCTCTTCCCCTCTCTCTGCCCCTCCCCTTCCCGTTTTTTTTTTACTCTATAGGCCTATTTCCTTCATTTTCTATTCATCCCCTCGCCCTTTCAGATTTTCTCTCTCTCTCTGCCCATCATATTTAATCTCTATATTTCACCCTCTCTCCCCCTCCCCTTTTACTCCCCCAGTTCTCCTCTTCCTCTCTTCGTTTTCAATGTGTCGCACGCCTCTAGCTCTCATTTCATCCATTTTCCTTCTCTTTTTTCTAGTGGCGTACCTGGCGTTCCTTGTCAGGCGGGGTAAAAGCAAGCAATAATTATATACATAAATAATAATAGGGGTCAATAGTCACCATAATTTTCAAAAGCATTTTCCTGTCCAAAATGTTCTGCCTGGCAAACTAAAAGCTATTACAGTTGGGTGCTCTTATATTTTCTTTCCACTTTCAAATTGAATATAATTCATTCACTCTCTATAGTTTATTGATCTACTTTACATGTATTGTAAATGTATCTCATAGAACCCACTAAAAGAGTCACGTTCGGGATACATTCTGTTCTTTACAAGTACAAAAAAATACTCAATACACCCTCATTATATAACCAAGATACCCAGGAAGTCAATTGAAAGAGTGTTGGATCAATAAAACTCTCCTCGTGGACAATACCAAGGTTCAGGCTCATTGTTCAGCGGCTATTGGCCGGGGGTACTCATGCGATGTAGTGCCTGGGCCGGGGGATGCACGTTGTGCGGGCGATCAAAGAACAACAAACGTGCGCCGAACACGCTCGAACTTTTTGGTGTACAATGGAATGTATAGTAAGGGTACCCTCCGATGAGGTCACTCGGGGGTCAACAAACGCAATCACTCGATCGAGAACTTTTTGCGTTTTAATTCCCCTGGTGACTTTGTGTAGAATTATTTTTTCGCTTGTTTTTAACGAGCGATGTGGTATTGATCTGGTGTTTATCTTGAATTTCTACTTTTTAAAACTTTTTGTTTTCTAACAAATAAAGTGAATCGTTTATTTATTCATGCTCTCCCTCGGTCTTTCTCTTTCTAAACAAGCTCCCATACTCTCCCCCTCCCTCTCTCTCTAACTCTTTTGTCAGCTCCCCTCTCTTCTTGTTCTTTCCGTTATTTTCTACGCAGAAATTTTCAAACCGAGCTACATGTAGATTAATAAAATTGATGCTCTCGGTCTCTCTTTGGCTAACTTAATTGGCTCTTCTTTGACATAATTATCTCTCTCTCTTATCTTATGTTCCAGTTCATATATCTTTCATTCAATATTTATTCCTTGTCTTTCTGTTTTAAAAAGCTCAAGAACCTCATTTCATAAATATAATTCAATATAAGAACAAAATGAATGCTCTCAGTCTCTCCTTGTCTAATTTGGCTCTCTTCTTTGACATCTCTTTCTTTCTCTCTCTCTCACTTCTGTGTCATTCCCCCTCTATTTCTAATTCAATATTTATTACTCTACGTATATATTTTATGTATATGTAGCACCGATGTGAAAGAGCTTTTGTCAAAGACACTGCGTTCAACAGCTACTCCCTTTTACGCTATTTTATAAACTTTTCTTGTCATTTTATAAACATTTGTTGTCACATTATAAAGGTTTTGGTATCAAAGGAAATCAATGAAAATCAATATAATTATGTCATGATCAGAAGTTAGACTGCTACCAACGGCATTGTATACCGAAAATAAACTACATGTACATGTACACCAGTACCCCAGTTCTTCGGTCATTTTCCACCATGACATACGGACAGTCTGTACGTGCATACTGTCTGAGCCGCGCAGCACGCGCGGAACGTGATTGCTACTACAATGTACGATAACACGTTCGATTCGCCCCACAGAATGAGGCGATTTTCTACACCGTGATTCGCGGACCTAAACCTGTCATCGCATGGGCGATTGTTCTGAAACGGCCGAGGGCAGCGTGATGAGCTGGAGCGTTCACGAGTTCCGGCTTTTGCTGTTCGAGCGCAACAAAGCGTGACTACGCGAGCTTGAAATCTCTGACTGGTACTGTACTAACGCACGGCTGAGCTGCGCGTACGCGTACCTCTGGTGCGTGCAAACTTAAAACGCAATTAAATTGCATAGTTTTATTGTCATTTTAGCGCAGGGATTACATGCGCGCACTGAAACGCGCATGACTTTTGTTGGCTGCGCTTAATATTTGATGTCATCCAGGAAAGCAAATGGCAGCCTCCATGACTGTGCAACTCTTGGCGTTTCTATGGGGTTCGTAACCATTTTTGTAGACTTCATAATCATATTGCCAACCCGTTTTATAAAACTATTAATACATGGTTGTGAGTTTGTGCGATCTGGCAACATGCAGGTTTTTATCGTGGTATCCAACACACTCGGCTTGCGCTCGTATGTATAGTACACCGCGATAAAAACCTTTGTGTTGCCAGATCGCACCAACGCGCTCCTAACCATGTATTAATAGTATACTGTACACACACATGTAAATCCATTGAGCATACTGCACAGACTAACACACATGCTATCTCTGTGTGAAGCCCCAAGTTTGTTGTGTGGGGAGCAGTTGGGGTGGAAAGGTCCTAGCGTATGGCAGTGATCTGGCATTCCTTACAGATATTTACACTGTAATTCACCGGAAATCATAGATGGAATACCAAATGATCTCTTACAAACATCTTTAGATACCAGGAGAACAACACAAGACTATATTTAACACGTTTCTTTCAGATTTCCTTTTTGCTACCAATACTGTACATGAGCTTTAAATTTGAACTACCCCATCATTGTCATCTCCTCAATGAATACTTACGTGATATATTACATGGTATATTATCTTTGAAATGAAGGCTATCAATCTAAACTTGCCTTTTAAAGGTTACTTTGTGGAGGCTTGATAAAATCCAAGCTGCATGGCCCTAAATAATATCAGTGTATGTAATATGTTGCAAAAATGAAGCCCTGAAAAATGCATGTTAAACGCATCATGTGCTTCACAAAAAGTGAAAATATGCAAGTTACCGGAAATGCCAGACCTTTTCTCCCCATAGACTACAGTGTTAGACTAAAGCGTACTCCAGTACGGTTTCATGAATGGCAGTATTCGGTCATAGATATCTTGAAAATAACATCATATATTGCAAAACCTTTATATTCCTGGCTGTTTATTTATCTTTCTGAACATCATTATACAACACAAACATCAAAATTCAACAATTTATTAAATCTAACCTCCACAAAGTTACCGATTCCCTTTAAAGTTACCGCACAATAAAAGATATCTTTGTGTTTCTATGGTAATGGATGATCATTGTTTCTCCACTTTCTCCATTGTTACAGGGATGCAAACTGGTGGAAGGGGGAGAATTTCAGAGGCACCGGGCTCTTTCCATCCAACTTTGTGACGGCAGATCTGACAGCCGAGACAGAACCAGGTAATTCATTGAATGCAGGTCTGAGTAGATGTGCCTTTGTTGAATATAAATCCGAAAGGGTACTTTAACAGCAACAATGGAAATACAAGTTAATTTGGATTCAGAATGATAATTAAAGGATAAATTCTGTGGCAATGAAGTGAGAGAGAGATTTATACATTAGTATGTTGTACATCTTTGTGGATACTTATTCAAGTTTTTACTCCATGATCTTTCTGCAAATCAAATCCAGGGAAGAAGACATTATCATTCAACAAGAAAGTGGAGGTCAGAACCAATCGACTTAAATTCATTTTTAGCCTATTCACCAAAAAATAAAATTTCTTGTATGTCAATGAAATGAGAGAGATTTATACATTAAGTATTTTGAACATCTTTGTGTATATTAAAGGTCTTACTCTATATACACCTTTGTAGAAATCAAAGCCCGGGAGAAGAAGGTATCGTTCGATGAAGAGGTGGAGGTCCGAACCATCGAGCCACCTGCAGAGATCAAGATCAGCACCGAGACCATGGACCAGTGCCTGGATATGCTCCAGAATACAGACCCTACCATGGAGAGACCTGACAATCCTGATATGCCCCTATTAGAAGGTAGGTGTCAGATGAGTTTAAAGTCATCTTGTCTTTTCTTCTATGGCTGCAAATGACACTGTCCTGATAGAGCTGCAAAGAGCTCCTAAAGAAGCTTCCAATGAGCTCAATAAAAAATTATGCTAATGAGAAAAAGAAATGTGAAATTGGCACTCTAGGATATCTCTTGTCATTGCCACATATTTTACCCACAAAGTTATAAGCAAGAGAAAAGTGCAAAATAATCTAAATCATCATGAAATTTTTTGCAAAGTGCTTTAAGAGTTGAATAACACGAGGGTGTATGATATTGTCTTTATGAATTCATTAATCCCTAATGATATATAATTCATGTGAAACCTAGAATACCCTCTAGAAAGATAATTTGCATTTATGAGCAATCTGTGCTTGGAAAGAGTATGTCCATTGGTCTATATACACTGTCTTTATTGGTCTATATACACAAAGTAGGGACTTTAGGTTGATTTTTTTTATATAGTTGTACTTGTACCAAACATCTTCTCTGCTGTCCATTTTCTATTAAATGTGTGTTTACTGTTTAAATGAATTGACATAATACTTTGTGGCTTTGCCACAACAATACCAAAGCAATAGTACCATAGCGATAGTACCAAAGCAATAGTACCTTAGCAATAGCACCAAAGCAATAGTACCAAGGAATAGTATCATAGTAATAGTACCAAAGCAATAGTACCAAGGAATAGTACCATAGTAATAGTACTAAAGCACCTAAAAGTAGTATTAAGTGAAGGAAATTGTGTGTTATGATGACTGTTATATTGATATCATTATTGGTATGATTGTTATTATTATTATTCATATTATCATCATCATTATTTTATGATATTCATATGAAATTTCAAGCTACGTGCAATGGAATGGCCCCACTGATTGACCAGGAGTTGGAATCCATCGACCGGGACCACGCAGACTTCTCTGCTCTCAACCAGCGTCTCATGGATGCATTCCAGATGTACCACGACCTGATGAAGGAAGCACCCGTCTATGGCTACTCCCTCAAGGGTATGACCCCAGGACAGGGCCCCTTCACGGGGCAGGGGCCTGTGCCCGTTCCAGGGAGCTACGCCCCTCAGCAACCCAATATGAGTGGCATGCCACCCCCACAAATGGCACAAGTGAGTCGCGTTTTCATCTTGATGCAATATTTTTTTCCCGCATTGGGGTATATGCAGGGATACTAGGAAGAGGCCATGTTTAAGGATTGTATGTTTTGATGTTACCAGATAACTATTTTTGCCTGAAGATGGCTCTCTTTTCTTATTTATAGTCATTCATTGTGATAGGGCATGCAATATATTTCAGTGTTTTAATTTTCATTCATTTTTGCAAATGTTTCCCTACTCACACACAAAAGAAATACATGCAAAATCTTTCTCACAGACCCCCCCCCCCCAAACCTTACTGCTTAGATAATGGTGATATTTTGTATAGAATTTGCGGAGGTCATTTTGTCGGTAAATTGCCACTTGGTCTAATGCCAACTGGTCTAATAGCCAAATGGTCTAACATCATTCGGTCTAACAACACTTGGTCCATCACTAATTCGTCTAATCAACATTTGGTCTAATAATCACTTCGTCTAATCACCATTTCGTCTATAGCCAATTCGTCTAAAACCCATTTGGTCTAACACCCATTTAGTCTAAACCATTTGGTCTAAACACCACTTGGTCTAATTATCAGTTTGTCTAATGTTCACTTGGTCCTATATCTATTTCGGCTAAAAGCAGTTGGTCTAATAACCAAATGGTCTAATCATCATTTCGTCTAATAGCCATTTTGTCTAAACCCAGTTGGTCTAAAACTCACATCTTCTAAAACCCACATCGTCTAAAAGCCACATCGTCTAATCATCACTTCGTCTAATCATCACTTCGTCTAATTACCATTACGTCTAATCATCGTTTGGTCTAATTCTCAGTTCGTCTAATAACCGTTTGGTAAACCATTTTGTCATGACCTTTTTCGAAAGGAGTATTAAATAATAATAAATTGCTTGGATATTTATTTGTGGTAAAGAAATGACAATTGAGGTAATAGCTGGTTATGTTTTGCCCCTCCACAGTACAATGCAGGAGCACCCCCACAGCAGCAATACATGGGTCCACCAGGCGGGGTACCTAACTCATCGGGAATGGGCCAACCCGTCATGAATCAGAGTATGAACATGCCCCCTTCATCCCAGTCTGCTCCTATGTCCACCATGGCTATGAGTCAACCCATCCCCTCACAGCCAGGCATGGGACAAACTGCTCAACCCACTTATTCCTCAAGGTGAGGCTCTGTTTATACTTTGATTTTAAAAATTGCATAATGTCAGTTGTAATAGAGGGGTAAAATTAAATTTCTTTAGTTAGTTTTTGCCTATTTGGTCCATCTTCAACATTCTTATTTATTACTTGTGTCAAGGCTGGTATTCTTATGACAAATATCTCACAGATTAATGCTCTATACCTGTTTGATAAGTCACAAAATTTTAAATAAAATTTTGAATTCTTGAAGGAGAACTGTATTCCTATGGGAAAAGAGATAATTTATATTTGGCCATGTAGACATTTTCCAAATTTTTTGTCCTGTATATCTTTCAAGGCTGTTGGGAGACTGATGAAAAAATATATTTGGGGCCTGATTATTGTTACAGCAAAATCAGGGACAAGCCATTCAGGATAACATAGAGGTCAATTTATTGAACTTCAGATGTTAGCCTCATTTTCGCGATATCTCAAGAACTATTTTAGGTATGAACTTCAAACTTGGTACTAGTATGTATCACCATAGGAAAAGGATCTGATTAGATTTTGCGGTACATAGTTCAAAGGTCATAGAGGTCAGTTCTGACACTTCAGGTTTTAACCTCGTTAACACGATATCTCAAGAACCATTTGTGGTGTGAAGTTGGTCCTTGTATACATCACCATAGTGAGATAAATTGATTAGATTTTGGGGTAAGTAGGTCAAAGGTCGAAGGTCATAGAGGTCATTTATCATGAAACTTCAGGTTTTTAGACTCGTTATTGCAATATGTCTTGAGCAGTTTGAGTCATTAACTTCAAACTTGGTACTAGTATGCATCACCATAGTGAGACAAAACTGATTAGATTTTTGTTTACGAAGGTCACAGGTCATAGAGGTCAATACATGTGAAAGAAATGAGTTTTTTTTTAGTTTTGTTATCACCATATCTCAACTAATATAGCTGTGAACTTCAAACTTGGTACTAGTATGCATCACCATAGTGAGATGAAGTAATCGGATTTTAGGTTAAGTAGGTCAAAGGTTATAGAGGTCAATTTGCATGAAATTAAAAAAATTGTTATTTTTGCTATCACCATATCTCAAGCTTTTTGTTTGCATAACTAAGAGGATAAAAAGTGATCAGAGTCAAAAGTCAAAGGTAAAAAAAAAGTCAATTAACATATAATTATAGGCTTTTTATTCTGGTTATCACAATATTTTAAGAACAGTTTGAGCCATGAACTTGTGCATTCACATCTGATTTTTTCTCTACCCCCCCCCTCTCTTTTTCAACAGTCCGGCATCATCCACCATGTACACCAGCATCCCCCAGAATTCCTTGCCAGCTGCCAGTCAATCCAGCCCAGCCTCCGCCCCCTTCCACTACAACTCTGCCCCCGTCGGCACCGTGGCCCCCACCAACACCTCCTACAGCCAGCCGGCCCCCATGGGTAGCATGCAACCCCAGGGGGGTGTGCCCTCCACAGGTAATGGGCAGGGGTACGGCATGGCACCCCCTCCAGGGGATCAGGGGGTCATGATGGGCCAGGGGATGCCCCCGCAGCAGCAGCTGCTCTTATAGTGTCTGCTACCACGGGGGGTCTGAGGTGGGGGTCTCCAGTTTCAATCATGGATGGGAAAACTTCGACGAATGAACTTTCAATGTGTACAAATCAGCAACTGCCCTTTCAGCGCCAAAGAGTGTACCCTGTAGCATCTACAACCCATCACCTGATATGAAGGTATAAGTATGCAACAAAATAACAATGAGTGATGCGCCGAAGGCAGTGGCTTGATCTGAAATATGATTGATCCTAATGACTAATTAGAGTTTAAAAATTCAACATATAACATTAAGATTTCCAGCTGTCAATAATCGAACTTAGATTTCATACCTTAATTCTAAATGAACTCACTATGCGATGTGTACGTGAAATGATGACGGATTGGCAACATCTGTGCTCAGCAGTGAAAATCTTTTAACCTGTTGACTACTGAAATCTTTTATGCCCATAGGCTTTACACAGGGACCATCCGGTTCCTGTGGGCAGTGGCTTAAGAGAAGTGTAGTAGCATGGGTTCTATGACTCATGCCCCAGCTACAATTGTTCCTTGGTCAATTTCCTACCCTAACCAAATTTCTAACTTCATCCCTGGGGGGTGTTTCATCAAGTGTCTTGTCAAGTGATTTTTACTGACAAATTTGCTCTCAGCCAATCAGATGCAAGGATATCAGTAGCTTATAACGGTTGACGGTAAAAATCACTGACAAAACACTTGATGAAACGCTCCCCTGACCCTAACTCTAATCCCAACCAACCCTAACCCTAATACTATATCTTTGATGGATTAAAGCCGGAGCATGTGTCGGGGTCACTCTAGCTTTAGGGAGCTTTCTCCATCCCCTTGCCAAACATCCAGCAAGGTGATAGGACCCCCACTTGTTTGCTTACCTGGGTCAAGAAAAGTGTGGAGATGGCCAAACAAACTTTAAAGACATACTCATAAATGCAAACTATATGAATACATCTGTATGCATTATCAAAAAAAAATTTGGTAGGTGAAATTGGTATCTGGGCATATATTGTAAAGGCGATCTATTACTCAGTTGATTAGTACTGTTAAAAATGTCATTTTTTGGGTAGTATCTTCGCATATTCAAAGATAAAGTTAAGTTCTGATCATGTGATTACATTGCGCAAGAAACTGTCTCAAAAGAATTGGGAAAGGTTGATTATATAGTACATAAGATTTGGTGTATGCTGTAAGGTTTTGGAATCACAAAATTGACTCAATCCTGCAGAGCGTCGCATGCACTGCACACAAAAATGTGTATATAGGGCACACATGTTCGCCCCAAACAATTCAGCTGTTTCTCGTCATAATTTGAATGTGAGGGCATTTGAAGAGCAATCCTTTTCAAGGGAAATTTCTACTATGATAATCTTTCAAACTGACATAAGAGAGAGAATGAGAAAGCTCACAAATAATTTTGACCTTTCCCAGAACTCAACCTTCCCTTTAAGGAAGAAAACCCTGAGGAAGCATTTCCTAAGTGTTTGGTCAAATCCAAGGTATTTTGTCCCATGCATTACAGATTATGATCATAGTTTGACATTTAAATAAAGATTTCATTGTATGTGATATCTGTATAAAGCTGATCAACCTACTAGAGTTGGGACCTGCCCAATTTTTCAAGTCAAATCACATATTTTTTTAATGTCAACCTATGATCTTTGTACCAATAGTATACCCTGTAATTTGTGGGACAAAAAAATAGATAAAGAAGTGACGTGCATTTATTGAAAATATCTCTTTGGTTGGGATATAGTATGAATGCCAGAACATAAATTTGGGCAAAATCTTTTATATTTGAGTGTCATGTGTAATGGCAAATTGATTTAATTACGCATCTTTATTATATATTGTAGACATATAATATTTTCTAGAGTTTTTAACACCCGGTGTTCTGTTTATTATTAATACAATTTGTTGGACAATGTTTTATACAGTCTGATAACTTAAGCTCTGAATTCAAATGTAGCAAGGCAAAAAATACGGCTCTTATTATTTTGTTTAAGGTGAATTAGGTGTATTATTAATGTTGCCAGCTACATGTACACATTTGAATATCAAAGTGTTTTTACTAGGCATACACATGTATTATTAAATATTTAAAAAATGGCTAATCGAATGGAAGAATGTGCAATCATTTTTTGTTCGCACCTACTCTCTTTGGTCAAATTCTTTGAAAAAAATACTTCTCCATATGATTGAAAGGAATAGCTAGGAGTTGTCATTTCCAGGTGAATTATAGCATATTCTGTTAATAGGAAGATGCAAGGAATATTAAGGTATCAACACTGCATTGTAATAGTTTAAAGCTGATTCATCTACTTGAGATTTTAGGAGACCCACTCTACATTTTAGAACTGTACAGTATGTAGCAGAACATAGTCAGACTTTCATCTTCTACTTTCACCAAAATCGATTTCAAAATCATATGCATGTTAGTCTAACTCTTGTGTCATTGTCATTAAGCTCTCATCTTTTCCAGTAATGTTGGTTAACCTTAAAAAGGCGGGCTGATTTTGCTGCTCTGTCAGCCGGAGGGAGGTGGATTCTTCCCCCTGACCCTTTTAGGGTTAAAAAGTGCTGCCTTATAGTGGCACCTGACCTGCAGAAAGTTTGAATTGAGACATGCTCTCAAACTTAGCTTCAAATATGATATTTTTTTTTTATTAGCCCAATATTTATACGTGTCTTGGAATGCTTTCTTCAGTATAATACTCTCACCTCCTACAAATAGGCAAAGTCCTTTCCATTTTGTTAATTTTTCTTTCTTTCTTGGTGTTAGAAGCTTGTGACATATTTTTAGCCAGGTTTATCTTTCGTTGGATGTTGTAATGCAGTTTAATAAAAAGATTAACTTCTTTCTGAATTGCGCAGTGATATACCCACCCTATGGCATTCTCAAAGCTCGAAAGCAAAAGAAATTAACATGTTGGACATATTAAGGAACTCTTGAAAGGGCTAGGAAATTTGTATAAGAGAAGATTTGATTTGAATGTATGAACTCTGTCTGAACAAGATTTGTGTCACACAGTGTTTTCTAATACATGCAGATTTTCTTTTAAGTTTCAAATTCAAAATAATCAGACATTTTATTGATCATTGTTCAGGGTAAATCTTCACTTTCATTCTCACCCTTAATAACACCACTACATACTTTTAATGACCGTGCTCTACCATACATCAGTTTATCTTTTTTATATATTTTATTTTACATATTATACTTTGTAGAGGCAAGAACAGTAAGTGTTTAATATTATATTTTATTTGTATTCTTACTAAAAATATGAAGCTGTTTTAAATAAATGTGAGATAAACGACTTGGGTGGGGGCATTTACGGCTTCATGTTACAAATTGATTCTTGCTCTGATAAAAATGTATTGTGGCAGAAATGCCGTAAGTAAATATATAATCATTTTGCTACAATGTTTCAACAATCCGTGGGTATAAAATATCAAGATTATTCTACATGCTATGTCTAAGGGAGCAATGTAATCTATTCTGTACATAGTGAATAACAAAGGAAGTGTATCATAAGGTAGTAACTCCAGATTTTTTGTACATTGTGAAATTGAAGCGTCGTCTAGTGTATTTATTCAAATTATTTTATGTCAAAAGACTTATGCTTTGTAAGGTACTGCATCCACAAAATAGGATCAGTTTGTGGGTTATGTTGGCTTATCATTAGAACTCATTTGTGTATTCTGAAACACAACCAGTTAATTTTTCATTTTGTGGCTTAAAATCCTCCTTTGGCATATGACCTAATGAACAAGATGTAAAGAAAAAAGACAGAACTCAAAAGCATGATATATCTAGAATGTTATGATGCAATGTTTGCGTAAATAGTGCACAAAGATATGTCATTTGGATTGTAAATTAATTCATATATGGAATAAATCTACAAAATATTAAAAAAACATAGAGAACTCTGTCAAGTTTATTCAAATATTTCATTTGCTGTTGAAGAAAATACTGAGTTGGTTGTCCAATATCCTGGATGAAAAATATGAAATAATTAACCCACACTAATTCAGCCCTTCATATTCTATGTTTGTCTGACTTTATATCTTTTTTTTTCTCTCTCTCTCTCTCCCTCCCTCTCCCCCCAATTCTCTCTCAATCTCCCCCTCTCTATCATGCTATCTCTCATGACTAATTTCCTTATATATCCATCTATTTCTCTGTTCCATCACCTGACTTCTCTCCCCCTCTTTCCCTCGTCCCCTCTTTCTCTCCTCTCTCTCTCTCTCTCTCTCTCTCTCTCCACATATTCCTGCAATCAACTGATCATAAAGATGTTTGAATTCTTCCACTCTGCCTGCCACCACCCCCATACAGTTCACTGTGTTCCAAAAAGTAATGATGATAATTTCAAAGTTGAGTTATAGCAAGTCCCACACAGTGGAAGTATACCTTAGCAACTATAAAATAATATTGTCATTTTCTAGATGCATACCGGTATTCTTACAAACATTTACCCCCACAGACCCCCTATAGGGCCACCCAGAAAAAATTCATGAACAACTTTCATTTTTCGTCTATAGAGGTATCTCCATACACAATACCAAGTCTGAGCTATGCCTGGTTCTGGAGAAGAAGATGTTTGAAATTTACATAGCTTTTACAATTCTGGGCCCCCCTGGGGGCCACATGTACCATTTTAGCAACTCATGGGTTTTGGAGAAGAAGATGAAAATGTAAAAAGTTAACGGACGACGGACGGCGCACGACGCACGACGGACGATGGACGACGGACAAATTTCCATCGCAATAGCTCACCCGAGCCTTAGGCTCAGGTGAGCTAGAAACAGCTTAACAAGTTCATCGATTAAGGGATTAAGTGTGGAGCATGTCCTATCTTATTTCCACATTAAATATCCCCTCTTTCTTTCTTTCACTCTATTTCACCCCTCACCTTTTCCACCGCTTGATGGGGCACGTGCCCCCTGCTCACCTTTAGCTATGCCACTGGATGGAAGAAAGTCAGTAACAACAGATTTCTTTTCCGTGTCTACCCACATCATCACTTCACAAACGAACAAAAAAGGACAAAGATTTCATTGATGTTTTTTTTTTTAATTTTTAAAATCTCAAGTTATGCATGTTTTTCTCCCAAACCCTACTTGGTTACTCTCTATTTAGTTCACCTGCTATATGCATAATAGCATCTCTATGGAAGAAAATCACTTTGCATATATTAGTTGTTGCTATGTCGGGAAAACATCTGGCAAGCATCTGAGATGTCAAGAGAACCTTATGAACAGTGGCGTCGCTAGAGGAGGGTGTAGGGGGAAAAGAAGAAAAAAAGAAAAGAAAAGGCAAGGAAAAGGAAAGGAAAGAAAAAAAAGGAAAAGATGGCCAATTTTTTGGAAAGCTAATATTCCCGAAAAGGTGTCCCCCTCCGGCAATAGGCTGCAGCCCCCCCCCCCCCCCCCCCCCGGATTTTTAAAGTTCTGATATTCGGGCAACCACCACTTCGTATTCGGGCAACCACCACTTCATATTCGGGCAGTGAGGAGCCAGAATATCCCCATATCATAATGTACATAATTATGTATATAATTATGTACTTCTGTATGTAGCTTCTGTACTTTTCACTACAAAAGGTTAAAAAAAAATTTTGCTTGCTCGCTCTCAAAAATTTAGAGATCAAAAAGTTGATATTCGGGCAAAAGGCGTCAGCCCCCTCCTTCCGAAAATGGGCCTGTATGATCAAGATCTCTACATCTGTGATTTTCTTTTATTATTTGTGGGGGATTAGGTTGCAGCATTTTTGTCGGCAAATTTGGGTGTCACACCCCTCCCCCCCCCCCCCCCCCTCATTCAAAATGTTCTAGCGACGCCCCTGCTTATGAAGTGAGCATAAAATTAGTATAACGGATGTTTACAAATCTATTACATCCACAATATTTCGGGAGCAATGATCAGAGAATGGAGAACCAAAATAGCGCCATCTATTTATCCGACGCAACAATAAGGCAAATTTTCGTCAGCTTGGTTTCATGCCTGCATAATATTCGCAGTGCATTCATTTTATATGACATTTTACT
This sequence comes from Heliocidaris erythrogramma, assembly GCA_025617745.1. Taxonomy (NCBI): domain Eukaryota; kingdom Metazoa; phylum Echinodermata; class Echinoidea; order Camarodonta; family Echinometridae; genus Heliocidaris; species Heliocidaris erythrogramma. The sequence continues at coordinate 34,209,814 of CM046856.1, forward strand.
TGATTGTATTTGCGCTTTATGGCGGGTGACCGATGGGAACACTGTTGTATTAAATATGTAGCTTTGTGTCGGAAACAAATAAAATATTTTAGCGATTTTAGAGTTGTTTTCACATGATAAATCAAGGTGATCACTCATTTATAACACAACCCATTTAGTGCAAAATAAGAAATTAGCTATCATAAAGTGCGTCCCAGGAAAAAGGAAACCCGTTTTTGGAGATAAATACCATGAAAATTACTTTATTAATAAAACAGACACTAATAGCAACAGTAAAATCTCTTCTTTCATTTGATACCAAATACACGGTGAATCATTCATGCATGCATGATGGATTACCAACAATTACAACTGCTGCCTGTGAGAAACGATTTGCGCAGAATAATGATGAACGTTTTCAAGCAGATGCTATACGAGTTTGTTTTTATTCACGTTTTGTTCTTTCTCTTATGTATTTCCTATTTCTGTCTTTGGTTCATTTTTTTTCCTTTGTATGTTTTAATTTGTTCTTTCATTTTCCTTTCCTTTCTTTCCATTTCCTTTTTCGCTCATTCTCTGATTTTCATACGGCACATTCGTTTTCACTTTAGGATCCATTTCTAGCTTTCTGTCCTATTCTTTATTCGCATTTTTAATCTTCATACTCTTCTTTCCCTCTCTCTTTCACCCCCTTTTCTTATGCATTCAACGACATTCTTTGTATCTTTAAAATCAGTTACCTTAAATTAATTCCAACTTTCTCATGTAATTTCGTTTTCGCCTCAACTTCTTATCAATCTCGTCACTTGTTTCTTTTCACTTGCTCTCTGTCTCTGTATTAAACTTTCTGCTGTTTCTTGCGTTTGTTTTTCTTTCGTTTGTTTTCCATTCCAATGACATGTGAAACTTGTAACTCTTGATAAAGAGACACAAACAACGAGACTACAGGTGTACGTTTTTTTGTTTTTTTTTCCATTATTTAAAAGAACATAGCATTAATGTTCATAACTATATCCCCAGTGTCACTCAACATGTCCACCGCGCTGTCTGTCAACGCACATAGTGTGCTCTGCTCCTCATGGCTCCTATTTACTGCCTGGCGAATCATGGAGGCAAATGAAAAACTCTAACAATTCTATTATTACACCTTTCCAGAATAATTGAAATTTTAATGTAGTAATAATGAAAACATTTGACGGTGTGCGAATTTATAAAGCAATTCGAATTGCAGCATAACTTGGGATCAAGTTCGATGTATAAAAATATATAATATTCCCGTTGCTAAATCCATGATATATACAAACCCTCTTTCAAATATTTACAATAGTTATTGCAACGATGTCTCATCGATACATCTTAGTCAAAAATAGATTGTAATCAAGATAAAATCTTATACAAGTTTTTTTTTAACATTTGACACTCTTGATCGTTAATAACTCGGAAGTTATATATCAGACTGAAGTTTTCACATTGTAAAGTTGAAGGATGTCGAATATATTGGGAGCAATTTTATGATATTACTTGGAATACGTTTCTTAAAATAGTGCTCTGAATATTCACTTAGAATTTGACGTTTTGAAGAAACTAAGGCCACAAAATATGTATGTATTGATAATAATAATAATAATAATAATTATAACTCTAACTGCGACTTAAGGCGAAACCTTTTATCTCATCCTATTGTTAGGATTCGCCCTAACCCACGTTCGTTTCGCCCTAACGTCGAATTTCTATTGTGACGGAATAAACCTATTGTTAGGTTTCGCCTTAAGATTATTATTAACCTATCTGCGACTTAAGGGGGTAAAGATAGTAATCAGGGAGATTGCAGAATGATCAAAAGTTCAGTTTAACAAATCTTTTTCCTACTTTTTCTTAATTTTCCTGAAACTAATAACAAAAATCATAGGGGTGTAACATCGTCTGCTATAATCCAGAAGGGCATGTACTCATTACTTATGTTTAATTGTATAGAGTGAACGCCCTTCTGGCTTTCAGCAGGCATTTTCTTGAGATCTAAACCTTGCACACCGGGGCGGCCCCAGGATTTGTTTTGGTTTGGAAAAAGTAAGTCCAAGGCCCCTAAAGTCTAACAAACACAAAACAACAACAAAACAATCAAACAAACAAATCTAAGGTTACCGAATATGGGGCATAAAAGGGAGGTTCCCACCCCCCCCCCCCCCCCCCAAAAAAAAAAAATATGTCAAGCAAACAAAAAGGGGACCGGACCCCGTGACCCTGGATCCGCTCCTACAGTCAGGGATGTCGCCGTAAATTGGACAAGGGGAGGAAATGGCCCAAATTTCATTCAGCAAATTCCCCATTTTTGGACATCTGATGTCAATAATTTTACATTTTATGCCTTTTATATATACATTTTTACTATTGTTCTTTTTTCATTAATGATTATGCTTTGCAATGGACAAACTTACCTGCAAATTTTGTCAAACACACAGCCTCGATCCCCAGCCACTCAAAATGTTTCATATCGACGCCCCTGTATTCAGGGGCAAGGTGCAAGGTTCTCGTTAATCTATTACCACCCACTTGAAGAAAATAATATGTCTAGACACTACAAGAGACATAACACCGTCTTTAAGAAAGACGTACATTTGTTCTTTTTTCATTAACGATTATGTTTGCAATGGACAAACTTACCTGGAAATTTTGTCAAACACACAGCCTCGATCCCCGGCCACTCAAAATGTTTCATATCGACGCCCCTGTATTCAGGGGCAAGGTGCAAGGTTCTCGTTAATCTATTACCACCCACTTGAAGAAAATAATATGTCTAGACACTACAAGAGACATAACACCGTCTTTAAGAAAGACGTACATTTGTTCTTTTTTCATTAACGATTATGTTTGCAATGGACAAACTTACCTGGAAATTTTGTCAAACACACAGCCTCGATCCCCGGCCACTCAAAATGTTTCATATCGACGCCCCTGTATTCAGGGGCAAGGTGCAAGGTTCTCGTTAATCTATTACCACCCACTTGAAGAAAATAATATGTCTAGACACTACAAGAGACATAACACCGTCTTTAAGAAAGACGTACACTTGGGAGTTTCAATGTTAATGCGTCACATCTGTGGTCCGGTGGTAGTAGGTTTAACCCCTCTCATAATGTCAATTGATTAACTCTGTGGTACTTATATCAATGGCAAATCACTTTAAAACAATAATTCATAAAACATAAATATATATATATTATATGACAATTAAGATATCAATTGCCTAAGAGTTAAGAAAAGTCTTTTGTCACTGTCTTTTAAAAAAAATGATACATCACATTGCTCCCGAGTCTCTGTGCTCTAAGATAACCTTTAAGGGAAATGTGTACGACCTTCGCAATCATAAATATATCTTGAACCTAGGAAAACCTCGTTTAAATTTCATGAGAAATAATTCTCTTTCCATTGCTATCAAATTATTCAACGTACTTCCAGAAAACTTTTGAATAGAAAATAATGTTAATTCATTTACCAAATGTATTGCACATAATGTATCCTCTACCATTTTAGCCTGAACCGCCTAGTAGCATTAAAAATATATAAATATGTAACTTTTCATCTATCGTTTGCAAATATATCGTTTGTTTAGGAAATTTTCATACCTGTGGATAGCTTAAAGGGTCTCTTCTATCAAATGACACCAAAATATTGCACAATATTTTACGCTTGAGTGAGCAAATGCCAATTTTGTGAAAGGGTGCAAAATCCAGCCTTGACAAGAATTGATATTGGCTCTGGCTGGTATCAGCAGCCTCGCTGAGAGTCATGTAAAGGCTTAGAAATTTCTACCGTCAATTTTAAACAGTTCCCAACTTTGTTGATACCAGCCAGAACAAATACCAATTTTTGTCATGTCCAAATTTTGCACCCTTTCACAATAGTGATTTTAGATCACTCAAGCCCAATAATTAGTCAGATTTTTTTTTGGTATTATTAAATAGGAGGGACCCTAAGCTATCTACAAGAATTAAAATTTATTGAAAATATTCAAAACTTTTAAACTTTTTTTTTGGATGCAAGTGTGTGTGTGACTAAAAACTAACTGTCTCCCTAATGACATTATAGTGAGATATATATACATATATATATATATATAACTCTAAAGGCTACATTAGCTGGACAGTTTTTGTCTTATTTCTTATGCTCAACTGTCCAGCTAATGTACCAACTGTCCCGCTAATGTAGGGGGCGCTATTATGACGGAATAAATAGAGTACCTACATAAAGAGAGTAGCGACAACTCATGATTTGAACGCCATTTTGTTTCCACTGCTATGCAACATTTCTTTTCAATTCCGATGAACACATGGGTGTTCTCAATAGAAAGAATTCAAACGCCATTTTGTGTCCAGAAAAGTCAGACGTCCATGTCGCTACTCTCTATTATAAAGGTACTCTAGGAATAAACCGCATTGTTGTGTGTCCTAATGTACCCTTTAGTCATATATTGCAACCCATTCTCATGCTTAATTGGACCAATATGGTCATAGTACAGATACTGCTAAAATGACAGCTACTGGCATTTTAAGGGTATTTTTTTACATATTATTACGTCGACGTAAATATGGCAACAAGACACGAAAACTAGAAAAAAAAAATATATATAGAAAAAAAAGAATTGCCATATTTAGGTCGAGGTAATAATATATACATGTAAATGTATATACCCTTAAAGTGCCAATGACGTATCATGTGCAACGTTTACGTGCAAAGTCATGTAAAAATATCCTCGGTTTAATAAACAATAGACTACAAGTATAATTATACGAATGGCAATGCAGATGATTATCTGCGTTTTAGGCTTAAATAAATATATAACTTTATATTCATTTTGCCAAGACTGAATACGTGAGATCGTAATCTATATGCCCAGTTTCGCGGAGTACTTTAGAAGCTGCGTCGATGTGCTGTTCAATGATTGCTTTGTGTTTATCCGTGTAAGGATCGAAGGTATTGTGCTTTTCACCCTTCTCACGATGGAAGCCGCCCTCAGCGTGGGCTTCCATACAGTCTAGTCTGATTTGGTTGACGGGGACGTGAAGGAATTCGAGAACGCGGGTGACCTGATGGCGGAGGTCGGTTTTCAGGTTCTCGAAGAAGACCACCATGACGTTGCTACGAGTGACCCACGTTGTGATACGATCTTCCCACGAAATAGACGCGCTCTCAACGAAGGCGTCCCATTCTGTTGGAAACAGAGAAGGAGGTATATGAAAGAAAGAGAGGCCAGATTGACAGACAGACAGACAGACAGAGAGAAAGAGAAAGAGAAAAAGAGTTATAGAGAGTGGTAGGAGGGAGAGAGAAGAGAAAGGAATAAAACAGGAACAAGAAGAAAATGAAAGAAACTAGGGAAGATTAACAAATAAGTCAGGAGAAGAAAACAGAGATGGTAAAAGAAGGGGTAAGTAAGAAAAAATATAAGAGGAAGGAGAAAGTTAACGACGTTTACAAGTGTTCAAATGCACGGAGCGTTATTCCAGGGAGATGAACAAGCTGCAGCTAGGCGTTATTCAGCCGTTATGTAATAACATTTGTATATGCACGGATTCAACCACTCATACATAGACTGGGCTCTAGATCTATGGATGCGATTCCGGTCCCGGCCCCTCCCCCTCTCTCTATCTCTATTAATCACTATAATTTCTTAATACGCCACTGGAGGACAACATAATGCTCCGGCGACATTTTGCGGTCAATATCCTACACTAACCACTGCTAACCGAATTCTGGATTTCAACCTTGGACCAGAGAGGTGGATTGCCTCGACCAAACACCCAGGCCCCTCTACAGCACCCCCATAATTTTTGAGGGGTGCACCCCCTAGAAGGCTGAGGACCTTTTTGTTTTTGTTTTGTTTTTTTGTTTTTGTTTTGTTTTTGTTTTTTTTTTGCTTGAACTTGGACTTGAAAAGAAATCCCAAAACGCTGAGAACCATTTTTCTTTTTTTTTTTTTTTTTTTTTTGGGGGGGGGGGGAGGTGTCAGAGAATTTTGAACTAAAAGAGACCCCAAAATGCTGAGAAGCTTCCCTCCTTTTTTTTTTGCTCACAGCACCCCCAATAACATAATCGTTCCCAGGTGCCTGCTAACACCATACCCAATCCTAACCCTAACCCTAAACCTAAAATCTGATTACACCCCTAAGCCTAAAAATATGAAAGTCCGGAGCAATTCCCGACGGAGCAAATTCTCTACGGAAAAAAATCTTCCGTAGAGATCAGTGGGCCCATCATGTACTCACTTTCCGAGTTGAAGTATTGGTCTAGAGCCCACCCTGTATGACCAGCATTGACAAGGTTAGCATAGGCGAGTAGGGTGTCGTACGGATTCCGTATGATAACCACTGCTCCCTCGAAGCTTTTGGTTGAGGCTGACGAGCCTGTGTCATGGGTTTTGACAATTATCGTATTTCGCCTCGCGGGACGAGAAAATTCACCTTTGAAACCTGTTGATAATACAAAAAAGAAGGAAACAGAACAGAAGGAAAAAAAAAATCATTAGAATGGTTATTTATCGTCCCAAATTCCTAATTGCATTTCATTTTGGTCAATCACATAATTATCATTAAAAACGAAACCTCGTCAATAACGAGAATTTGAGGGAAATGACAAACAAAACACTTTTTCATTCAGTAATTTGTTAGCTTCTGGACAAGTCAAATGTTTTATCTCCCAAACGTTACCAACCACATCAGATTTTTGTGTACCCATTGTTCAATTAAATGGGATTAGACCAATTATTGACAATTGCGGCAAATATTACTTTCGTTCTTACGTTCTCTTCATGCAATTACATTACGAAAGAAATTGTCTCAAAGCAATTGGGAAAGGCTGGTCATGACTTGTCTACAGAAGAATTAGTGTATACTGTGAGATTTTGGAATCATCAAAATGGTAAGAAATGTACCCAATCAAAAACACATGCACTGCACACAGAAATGGGTATGGAACTGCATACCCATTTTGCATGAATGTTCGGCCCGAACACTATTTCTTATCATATTTCGAATATGAAAAGCAGTTTTAAAGGGCATAATAATAATAATAATAATTAACAATTCTTATATAGCGCATAACACTTTGCGGAGCATGTCTCTATGTTCGTCCAAAAATGAATGATAACCTCACAAATTATATTTCACCTTTTCAAAAACTCGACTTTCTCATTAATTCCATAATACTTGGTAACGCGTTGGGTGACCAAATACTTTGGACTTGCCCTTCTGTAAATGTATGAACGACGTTGTGGTCTTCATGAATTCATAACTGAGGAAATATAATGTACCAAAATCTATAGTCTGTATGGGATCAAGTTCTACCTAGAGATAAAAAAATGCCCTCGTTTTCTTTCAAAGGCCGATCTATATAATAAGGTATGGATTTCATACTTCATACTTCATTCATGGTGTTAACTGACTAAAACAGTATACATGGTAGGCCAATGTACTAGAGAGCTTCAGTAGGTCCAATGAATCGGGCTTCATGTTACTCGTAGAGCTACAACACTCAGTTCATTTGCCTTGTGTATTTATAGGTATGTTCAGTGCGTCCAAGAAAAAAGGGAAACTTTCTACTACAATATGCATGAAAGTTTGGAATTCCCTTGTAAGTTCTACATAGTTCTTGTTGTAACAAACAAAGGAAGGGGATTCCCATGATCTATTTATAGACTCATTACAATGTTAACCTCTTACTAAGAGGTTCATGCAAAGGTCACGATAATCAGCACATTCCAACATGTAATGACATGTACATTGTATTATCACACATCGTACATAATGATCTAGAATATTCTTCCTCTATTCTCTTCTGGAAATTTCCATGTTCATAAAACCATACAAAAATGGAAAAATAACTTCTTTCCAGAAGATTCCTTAATTATATAACAGTGGCAATAATGTTTTTTCTTCATCAAAATCCCGAAAATTTGATGTGCCATAGGTTGTCACAACCACATTATGATGTAGGGACAATCTCTTTCATTTTGTATTTTTCCTGATCGCGTTAAATATCGCGAAAGATGGGGGAAATGGGTAAACGCGATCGAAATCGGCAGGAAAAATCCAGATAACAACAAACGCTGGGAACCGACGAAATATGTTCGGATCATTTACAATACAATACAGTACAGACTACAGGTACTTATATAGCGCTCTATACACATGTAATGGTTTCAGAGCGCTTTACAAAGTAATAAAAAATACATAATATATAAATTAATGCTCCTGGTCAAACGGAGGGTTTTATGGCTCTCTTAAACGCATCTAGTGATGGAAGAAGGCGGACAGATTGGGGGATATTATTCCAAAGACAAGGTGCAAATATCTGAAATGCATTATCACCGGCTGTTTTTTTTATAATTCCTGCAAAATAACTTCTCAATTCAACCTTCCTAATCCTCGTACATGAACTCCTTACACATGTTATACGTACATGACACAACACATTAAACACGCTTTTATACCATCAAATATTAATGGGATAGCCTTGCCCAACGACTAGGAGCCGCTTGTTTAATTCGATGTCGATGCAATTGCGAAATGCGCATTCGAAATAGTTCTGTACATATACACAAAATGTTATGACCACAACTGAATAGGCCCTAACAGTTATTCTGCGACAAGTAGGCCCAGGGTAAAAAAACCAGAGATAAAACTCAAGAAGAAAAAACTCTGGAAAACCTTCGGATCCACTTTTGCACAATAAAAATTCCACAAATTTTCACAATAACAAATTTAAAATTTGTCGTGATGAAAGAGCAAGCTAGAATGACTCCTCAAACATCTTCTACCACACCCTAATGCTCGTGCCCCGCACCACCTGCGGAAAACATTCTTGCATAATCACTTCTTACTCTTGGACAACCCTTAGCAAGCTTAAGTATGCATACATTAACGAGACAAACAACATTTACCTGCTATACAAACGTCTGTTTGTTCTGGGGATTGGAGTATATAGTCAGTACTTGAGCGAAGACCGGGTCGAGCAGAATGATATTGGGCGATGCTTGAGTCAAGATAGGTGGGAGCTTTACCATGAAGACACTTGTATACAAGGGTCAGGATCTTAAAGGTGATTCGTTGTTGTACCGGGAGCCAATGTAATTCCTTCAGCAGAGGAGTCACGTGATCATATACTTCCGGGCCATGAATATGATTTTAGCCGCACGGTTCTGAACTCTCTGGAGACGCTGAATACTGGATAAGCTGACTCCATGCAGTAGAGAATTGGCATAGTCCAGTCTAGATGCAACAATAATTGCTCTAATTGCATCTTCACATGTTTTTCTGTTGATGAATTGACGAATGCATGCAATGTTGGACAGATGAAAATGGAGTGCACGACAAAGATCAGAGACATGCTTATCCATCTTTATAGCGTAGGGTCAAGCTAAACGCCCAGGCACCTTGCAGACGACCCTGCTTTGATTGAAATGTTAGAGATGGTGAATGTAACATTTTCAGCATGCTTCCGATAATGTGGGCTAGAGATGACCAAAAACTCACTTTTCTGACTATTCAGTTTGAGCATATTAGACTCCATCCATTTTTGTAGTTGTTCAACGCATCGGGACAGCGACTGAAGAGCTTGATCAACTGCTTCAGTTGTCTTAGGGTCTGCAAACACATACAGCGTAACATCGTCCGCATAACAGTGGAAGTGTATCCCCTTATGCTGACTGATTAAGTCCGATAATGGATATGTGTACATACTGAAGAGTCGGGGTCCGACAACAGAGCCTTTGCGGCACACCATAGATGAGGGGCTTAGAAGTTGATAGTTCACCCGCGACTCTGCATCTGCAAGTGCGGCCAGAGAGATAGGAAGCAAACCAGGACTTCGCGGTGCCCGTTATGCCGAACACATCCGACAGTCGATCCAGCAATATTGTATGATCCACCGTGTCGAAGGCAGATTATAGATCCAGTAAGACAACGAAGGCAACGAATTTCTTGTCCATAGCCTGTAAGATATCATTCTTCACCTTCAGCAGTGCTGTCTCTGTGCTATGATGCTTCCGATAAAGGGGACTGTTGCTCGCCGTTGAGGTCGTGCAATTCCAAGTGCTCCGATAGCTGAACAAGAGCTGCCTTCTCAAGGATTTTGGATATGAAGTGAAGATTTGAGACTGGTCTATAATTCTTGAGGTTTTCTCGATCAAGGCTGGACCTCTTGAGTAGAGGGGTGACAATGGCTTCCTTGAGACATGATGGAAAGTTACCAGTGTCAAGAGATGACTTGACTATGGACACAAAAAACGGAAGAAACATGTCATGTCTCCTTCAACAGCCACACAGGAATGGGGTCGAGTGAGCAAGACTTGCTCGGGGATGACATAATAAGCTTAATACGAACCTCATCCGCAGAAACAGAGTCAAATTCAGATAATTCAGCTTCTTCCAAAGTAGATCGTCTGGCGCCATTTGTTCGGATTATTTCATAATAGGTACATATCTTTCTGATATTTAGTTTCAGTCTTATATATAAATATGTATATATATATACATATATATATATATACATATATATATATATATATATATATAGTTGTAAAGAAATGTAGATGGGAGAACGTATAGAAAAAATAATTTAAAGTAAGATAAAGTTCACTCCGAGAATAAAGACATAGTAGATATCCGTAGGTTTGCTTCCACAAGCGCTTTCGTTTAATTCTTCAGGGGCCGTATTCTGAAAACGGTGTTATCTTTTATGTTAGTAAAACGATGTTAATTGTCATAACAAAGCAAAATCAGGACAAGTCATTGGTTAATGATTGCGCAAAGATGGCTGTGCCCGCGTAAAGTTAACAGAGACATCTGCGCAAGCACCAATGATTAGTGTTTATTGCGCGCAATTTCAATTTGTTATGACAATTAACACAGTTTTCCTTAACACAAAAGATAACACAGTTTTCAGAATACCGCCCCAGGTGGAATGATTAACCTGTTAGTTACATGCGTTTTAGCAACTTTTGAGAGCAAGATAACGGCTTGTAGCGCTTTTTTAGGCCTTTTTCTTTAACTTTGCTTTAGAGTATAAATACCAATATACACTTACTAGCAACAGACATATAGACGCTCCTAAAGTGGAATAATACACAAAGGAGATGTTATTTTTTTATAGTATACACGGCCTGGGACGTAAATTCCAACAACGGCAACGATCACTACACACGACGTGTGAAACCTAGATGAGGGTTGTATACACAAGCGACTCACACGCTAACTTCCAGCGAAGCGCTGAGATTGGTATGCGGAGAGCTTAGCCGTCTGGAGTTACACTGTTTTAGAGTATCTTTCAAATATTTACACTTAAATTAACCGGAAATCATGGATGAAATAGCAAACAATCTCGCAAATGTATCTTTTGATACAAGGAGAACCATGTGAGAGTATATATAATACGTTTCATAACATTTTTCTCTCTGCTACCGAAACTATAAGTGAGCTTTAACAACCTGAAACGAGCAAGAGAAGAAGGTATTCTTTACATCTTTTGTGACAGTGCAAAGGTATGACTGATGGCGTAGTAACGAATAGAAATAATAAAACTTGCAGTCTATACATATTCAATAGACAGGATATTATATCGTACCACACTGTGCATTTGAGTTTGAGTTTGAGCCTAGTCTAGTACCAAGTCTCATTACATCTTCCCTCTCAAGACAAAACTTCAGACATTCCTCACACCTTTATTGATTCGATATTTTGAGGGCACTTTACAAGGGTCAAAACCCAGATTGTGTGTTAACATGATCAGATCTCCGCGTTGTTCATAGAGTCATTGATATGAATACATTATATAAGGCCAGGAGCCTGTCCCAAAATAGTCACTCCATTTTATCCATAAGATTTGACCCCTTAAAGTTACTTACACCATTAAGTCATTGAAACAAATTTTGTCAGCCAGATCGTAGCCGTCGGGTTTAGCCCTCAGAGCCCCAAAAGAGACCCCAAAGTCGGATTGATTTCACCCCATCTCCCCCATGCACCAAACTTTGTCAGTAGGAAGTAGTATGACTGGACATTAAAAAACACCCCCAAAATGAAGCTCAGGGACCAAATTTTGTCAGAAGGAAGAGCTATGGATGTACATTCCAAAAATATAAAAACTGACAAAATTGTCCATAGGGAAGGGGGTGTCATACCTCCTGAAATGAAAAACCCACAGTGCCTTTTGACAAAGTTTTGCCTCCCCCCCCCCCAAAAAAAAAAAAATAAATAAATAAATAAATAAATAAATAAATAAATAAAATAAAAATAAAAAATAATGCTCTGTATGTAAAGAGAAACCTTTTCTTACCTTCTGGCTATGATAACTCAGAAGTGTTTTACGTGTTTACATAATCCTGACAAATTTTGTTGGGGGCCTACTTTTGAAAAAGCAATACATTTTTCACACTTTAATAACTTATTAATCAAAATATACATTAATTAACACCAAATAGCACCTCAAGAAGATTAATACACCCAAAATTATGTAATGAAAATTTAAATTTTAATTGAATGAAAACAATCTTGAGTTATCATCGGTTTTCTTTATATACAGAGCATTAAGAGCGTTGTCAAAGGGCATATTGTTTTTTGTTTTTTTTGTAATGCCTTAATTCACTTGAAAATATCTTTTCTTCATTATTTATGGTTTTCTTGCTGTTTTTAAAAGTTTGCATTAATTTTTTTTTATCATAGCTAAACAATATCAAACTCTACCTTTTAATTTGGGTTAATTTGAACTAGTGTTTCCGATGAATCATTAAACTTGCCCTGATTGCTTATTATTATCATCTAATTATGTATGGTCTGATTGTATGAGACTATCACAGTTTTTGGGTATGATAACATGAGACTATCAAACAATACTATTAAAGGAAACGATATTCGCTAAATGATACGAAATCCGCCAGCCCTTTCACTGAGCAGAGTACTAAATCCGCTGGGCGGATTGTGTGCCGTCACCATATACACCGGGCGGATTTTGTTACCGTACAACCGCCGCCGTGCCCGGACAATTACCCCCTGGAAAATCACACCCCCCCCCCCCCCCCGGGGAATTACCCCCCAAGGACAACCACCCCCAGGATAATTACCCCCCGGAAAATTACTCCCCAGAAAATTACCCCCCCCCCCCGGAAAATTATCCCCAAGATTAACCACCCCCGAAGACAATTAACCCCCAGAAATTTACCCCCCCCCCCAAGGATAACCACGCCGGGGGCAATAACCCCACCCCCGGATAATTCCCCCATAAAATTACTGGCCCCCTGACCTATAGAAGTTTGACTTTTCCTGAATTCTCGAAGCAAAGGACTGCTACTTTAACTGTTTTAAAAGGTTGATTTGTTGTGTTTAAGCCTGACTAATGTCAATGTGGTGAAAATCTCTATTGTCACCATACTTTTAATTAAAAAATTAATGAAATTAAAAATGCTTCAAAGATAAATCTACGTATAACAAGGACACTGAACTATTTATATTATCTATCACACTCCATGTTAATTGCCAATCACCAACAATTTTCCGCCTTAAAAGTGGATAACTTTATCAGCTGGGCGTTGTGGCGTGCGCCTGTAATCCAGCTAACAGTGGAAGTTATAAACTGATTCAGCGGACCCAGGTTCGAGACTGAGTCACGTCTTTCGGATGGTGACGTTAAAGGTCGGTCCCCAGACGTAAATAATCATATTTGAGTGATACACGTCTGTAAAAACCCAATTACACACACACGCAGCATATTAAATAGTGTTCAGTTTTCAGTTTTATTTTCACTTATAACAGAACAATCAATATTTCAAAAATTATGACAAATAATCACAGAACTCGGTGACATTACTTTAATGCATTTTGCAAATCATCATTTCAACTAAGGAGGAATGTATCGAATTATTTTCTGTAAACTGTAAAAATGGAAGGATCTACTGAGACGCAGAGCTTTTGTAATAAATATATAATATATATATAAGAAGGAAAAATAAAATATTAATATGAAAGTGCGTAATGACATAATCATAACACAACAAATAACATAACTGTAAATTCATCGAGGGTAGTGGGGGGGGGGTATTTTCCGGGGGGTAATTGTCCTGGGGAGGGGGGTCATTGTCCGGGGGGGGGGGGTAGTTGTCCCTGGAGGTTATTTTCCGGGGGGTAATTTTCCAGGGGGTAATTGTCCTCGGGGGTGGTTGTCCGTGGGGGGTTATTTTCCGGGGGGTAATTTTACAGAGGGTAATTGTCCGTGGGGGGTTATTTTCCGGGGGGTAATTTTACAGAGGGTAATTGTCCTTGGGGTAATTTTCCGTGGGGGTGATTGCCCAGGGGGTAATTGTCCTAGAACCATCTGCCGCGTATCATGATCCGCCGTCACACCGGTCGACGGATCCCTACAACTACAACTGACCTCCATCATACAGCTTTCTGTCGCTGTAGACACTCCCCGTGTAGAATCCAGACGCTCTCTCCAGTAGGTATCGGACCCAGGTGTTCCCAGACCCAGGCACACTGGCTAATGCAATTGGTGGGTAGGACCGGGGTTTTACGAAACGAGCGCCTTTGCACACATCAAATGGAACATCTGGGACTTAAAAAAAAAGAGAGAGAGAGAATGCAATACCTCTTCACTTAGGTCTATAGAACAATAATGGTGTGAAGCCACATAGAATATATATAGAATAAAGTGGAAATTGATTCCGTTTTTATAATTAAGTTTTAATATGGATTTGATATAATATTTAGACGGAAGAAAGATATCGTACATCTCTTTGGTGAATATAAACACCATTTTGATAGTAACCAAAAATATAGCAGCTGATGATATAATTTAATTATTACCAATCCTATTCTGTCTTTGTAGGAATATCCCATTACTTTTGCCCCATCTCTCTTTGTCTCTCCCCCCCCCCCCCTCATTTTTCTCATACTCTCTTTTCTCTCTTACAACAGATCTGTAAAAATGACTCCAATAGAATTGAGGAAAAAATAATGATCTCTTATTTTTTTAATTTTTTTTTTTATTACGAAATCAACAGAAATTACAACAATTACAAGTGATTGAAATGATTAAAAAAAAAATCACTGAGCAAAAAAAAAACAAAAAAACCCCAACAAAAACAAACAGTAAAAATAAAGCAATTGGAACAAAAAGAAAATAAAATAAAAATGATCTCTTATTGCCCCCCCCCCCCCCAATCTTTCAATTTAATGAGATCGACCACCAACACTATGCAATTATATTCTTCACATACATCCGTATATGCCAACCCAGGTTGCCATATACGGGATCTTGCCTAAATTGTGAAAAAACCCGGATCGAGCACCAAATTTAGTTTGGAAGCCCAAGAGCCTAACAATGTCGTTCTATTAACCCTCCGAGAAAAAGTTGTAAAAAGGCCCACCTCGCAAGACTGACCTCACAGTCCGGGCATGGATCAGTGGCGGATTTAGGAGGCTTTTAAATAAAATTGTATTGCCCTTTTAGAACTGATAACTCTTTTGGCTTGTCTGAGAATTATGGAGGAAAACTGGACTAATAATATCTGATACCCTACACCCCTCCACTGAGCGACTTTCAGAGGGCTGGCGAGATGAAAAAAATTTGCCACTAAACCCCCCCCCCCCCACCCCCCCCCCCCCCCCCATGGGAGATGGAAGGCCAAAAGCATGCATATTCCCGGGGATTTATGCGGGGTCCCTTGCACCTTTTGAGCCTTCATTAAGCCTTTTCAGAGTCTCAAATTACATGTAAGCCACATTTGCACTAAATTAAAGGTAATACTAGAGGAATTATAATCATTTTTAAAATCCATGTTTTCACGTGTTAACCCTATGGCAACGAAATGTATTCCGTACCGAACGAAATCAATTTCGCGTACACAAAAGTTATTTCGTCGCAACGAAATGTATTCCGTCCCGAACGAAATCAATTTCGTGTACACAAAAGTTATTTCGTCGCAACGAAATGTATTCCGTACCGAACGAAATCAATTTCGTGTACACAAAAGTTATTTCGTCGCAACGAAATGTATTCCGTCCCGAACGAAATAAATTTCGTGTACACAAAAGTTATTTCGTGGCAACGAAATGTATTCCGTACCGAACGAAATAAATTTCGTGTACGGAATTGCGTTAAGTTGCACACATAATGGATTTCGTTCAACGAAAGCAATTTTGTGTACACGAAATTTATTTCGTCGCGACGAAATAATTTTCGTTCGGTCCCAAAAGTCATTTCGTTGCAACGAAATGGATTTCGTGTACGCAATTTACATTTCGTACCGCGAAACTGTATTTCGTGGTTACGAAATTAATTTTGTGAACGCAATTACATGACGAACCAACGAAAAAGTATTTCGTGTACGGAATTGCATTTTGTAAAAAATTTCGTACGAAACTGTGTAAACTTGGACGGAATACGTGGCTTTACACTTGGCGCCCCATACCTACATACGTTGTTATATGGTTGCTATGCAAAATTCACAAATTTGACACTTCACTTCTGTCATAATTGTTAATTTTTTCGTGTGTTGCTGCCTACTTTTGAAGTTTTGGTGCATTTGCCTGCATATTCCTTTTATTCTGGGCATTGTAAAGGGTTTTTTCCAACAAAAAAAAGAGTTACTGAACGAGTAATATGGGCTAGCCAGCACCATTTTCTGTTTACTTTTTTAGAAATGGATCCTTCGTTTAACCCAAAGGAAGCCGGAAAACACAAACTCAGCATACCCTATAACTGTTTGACATTCATGCATCATATCAACCACAGAGCCACTTTCAGTTAATCAATACACAGACTCCACTCACACGATTTACATCACTGCAAATTTACCTTACCTTGGCAAAGAAATATTACAAATGCTAGAAATCAATATTGAACAAAATAAGACATCAACTAGAACACCAGGGCCGAAAAATTGAATTGAATAACTGTGCCATAAAGCCTTCCAGCGGTTGCAAACACAAATACATGTACTACATGGACACGTATCAACTCAAAATTTACAAAAGAATATCCAAATAAAAATTATCTGGGTATTTAAAAAGAAATTATGCTATGATTGAATTATACCACATCCCTAATTAACATGTCATTTATAATTTATAAGTTTGAAAGAGAAAATAAAGAAAGGGGAACATGGGGGTGAAGAGGAAGCAATGATAGAGAGGGGGGGGGGGAGAGAATATACAGGGTGTATAATATCAAAATACTGCTAGATATTTTATTACCATGCAGTATACATTTCCCTTAAAACATAATCATTGTAATATAATAATGAACAAGATTAAAGAGTGTGCCATCATTTGTTACAAAACCAGAAATAAAACTCACATTGTTCATCTTTTGCACAATAAATAAATCATATATGTGCATGTGCCGAAGAATGAAAAGAGGGGAAACAAACATCAGGATATAATTTCTTTTTTAATGACAGGTCATGACAAATATTTCTCAGTTTAGCAAGCCATGCCAATAGTCTTTGACCAACTGAGATTGTCTCAGTTAAAGGGGGAAAGCATAGATGGATAAACAATGAGATAAAATGTTTGAGAGTGCCACATTTTATTATAACAAACAAGGCCTTGAACATGTATGTTACATGTATTTAACAATCAGCATATTGCACATATTTTCATAATACCTCTGATGATAGAGAAACAGCATCATTTGCTCTACCAGGACAGAGAACAGTGAATACATGTACAAAGCTTTGTACCATTATAGTTTGAATCTTAACTATTTCATTACAATATCCAGCTGACATGGATGAAGAGGTAACATTAACATTTAATCATGTGAGAAGGTATATATATACACACACAACAACAACAAAAAAGAGGCAAAGAATGCTTGTAATGATCATTGTATCATTGTAACATATCTTTCAGTTATACCAATGGAATGTTCTGAATCTAAAAAGTCCATGCCACTGTATTCTTGCTGATTTATATATTTTATTTGTTGATGGGAAAATCCAAGGTATTTTCCCCCTTAAGATCGGGTAAAACCGTCAATATTACTTTCAAAAAATGCACATCAACAAATAAATATATCAAGAACCTTCATTATAATCATGCACGAAAGCACAATCCGTCATAATCACACAAAAATGCCGAACATGCCGACTTCCCCTTAAAATATTTAAAATTTACCATGATTTTGGTCTTCTTGCAGGTTTTCTCAAGGTACCCAAAAAATTCCCTCTACAATAAAAGAGTTTGTTGACATCATCGATTACTTAATTTAATTGAAATTACTTAATTTAAATTAAATTAAGAACTATAAGTAAGAACAATTCCGAGGAGGTGCAAAACGAGATTTTTCAAAAGGGTTAAAAATTTGCATATTTTGTATTAAATATTATTCAAACTTTATGTTATATTCTTATAGAGGACCAGTTAGATAGCTTAGATTAAACTTAGATGGCATATCTTTATTGAGGTACTGTGCAGACAGACATCTTTGTAGTCATATATTCCTGTGCAGATATCATACAAGTATTCATTGTTTCATAACTGACCTGGCATGAGTCATGGGTTACAGGTCATTCTATATTTAGCTATGCATGCAGACTCTTTTAACTAGCTATATCACTACAATTTACACGTATCCGGACCCACTAGACAAGTACACCCGGACAACTAATCCCGGACGCTATTTTTTATTTATTTATTTTTTTTTTGGTTAGGACTTGCGCCACCGACGAAAGAGGGCAGTGTTTGAGCGCCAAATTTGAAGTGACAATACGGCTTATTCCGTCAAGACTAGTCCGCGTGAATATTCATGAAAAACAAAATTGTAGGGATATAATAAAATGAGCGAACCTGACTGGCAATTGCTTGTGTGGCACATTTGGATAAACAATGCGCTTGTCATGTAGGTGACTCGAGTTCGAGTCTCGTCAGGGTCAGATTGGATATTCAGTATTGATAAAATTTTCTTTTGCTAAAATAAGGTGAAACTATTGGAAAATACAAGTCTTAAGTTGTAGTCTCTCTCAAAGTCTTCAAAACTGGGCCTCTTGACCAGGGGTGGTATTCTGAGATTTATTTTATCTTGATTTTAGTGAAAATATTTTAATTCTCGCTACCTCAAATATGC
Organism: Heliocidaris erythrogramma; assembly: GCA_025617745.1. Classification (NCBI taxonomy): domain Eukaryota; kingdom Metazoa; phylum Echinodermata; class Echinoidea; order Camarodonta; family Echinometridae; genus Heliocidaris; species Heliocidaris erythrogramma. Next base: position 34,228,903 of record CM046856.1, read on the forward strand.
AATTTTCGACGTAGAAGGCAATATTATGCACGGAAATGTCCGTATCTTCGTCAACTTCACTTCCGGTCCGTATTGAAATACTACTAGTCCGGGAGCCAGGGGGGTCAACCTAGCTGGAAACGAAACCAATTTTCATGTGCATGGATGTAAAGATCGCATAGTCCGATATAAGGAATTGACCGTCTGGCATGTTCTATGTGGTGGGTGTGGCCATTTTAACAGTGAAAATTATGGATTCTTGAGATAAATAGTATAGTTTGTTATATAATTTACATTAATTCTTGACTGAATTGGTAAAACCGTATTAGTACTGACGTTATAATTTCATATGTTTATTGCAAGCTCCAGCAACTGCATGTTTTATTACTTGTTCTATTAATGATCTAAGTTGTAAACTATATAAATGTTCAGACCTTTTTTTTTTCAAAAAGCGCTAGTGCAAGCTTTAGTCAAATTTTTGCCGATTTAATGATTTCCCCATAATTTATAGAGACGATAATAAACCATTTCATTGAAACTTCATCCTATTTAGAATCATATTCCGCTCATTTTTGATACCAACCAAATGTACTGTATGTACCTCACTGAAAACTCTCTAGGAAAGATCACAATATCCTGATACATGTATTTTAACAATGATATCTAATGACTACTTTGCAAATAGCTGTGCCTTTCAAATTACACAGTGTACACACACACAGAGAAATATTTACTTAATATTTCATTATGTAAACTTCCTTTTGTAAAATTTTTACTTAATATATGTAAAATTGTCTGAAATGAATGTTTTTATGTAGTATTTTACTAAATATTTGTAATGAATTACATTTCGCATATTATGTGTCATGTAAAATGTGAAATTTTATGTAACATTTACTTAGCACCATTTAAGTAAAATTCATTTTGCAAAAGAAATTCCTATTATGTAAAATGTGTTAAGTACAAGTATTTTTAAAGGGAATATTATCATGCAGATGTTATAAGTCATCATTAAGTGAAATGTTTTGTAAACTATTGTGTATAAAATACATTTTACGAATGTCAGTTGACATTAACATGATTTTGATACACAGTTATGTAAAACTGACTGAACAAATCTTGCAAAATAACGCTGTAAGATATTTCTTCATAAAGATTTTGCAATATTGCCCATTTCGTTAAGTTTATTTAACATGCACAATGTAATTTGTCGTCATTAAGTAAAATGTTTTGCAAATGGTTTTGTAAAATATGCATTTTCGTACTTTTCCCCCAATATTGGGGAAAACACTTATATGAATATTCATGAATTTTTAGTAGCGTATGGTTTGGGGTGGCCCGATTTCACTAACTGTCACCAAATGCATAACAAAATTATAAGGGGTATATAAAAGCTTGCACTAGGCTGTTTGGCGCAAATATTCTTTATGAATGAGAAGCGCCTTTAAAACGTAAATAAACAAACAAAAACAATGTACCAACTAGATAGGATAAGACTAGGATGTGATAGGTTAAGATATAGGATAGGTTAAGATATAAGATAGGATAGCTTAATTTATATGTTAGGAATGATAAGTTAAGACCCAAAAAGACATAACAAGCAGGTTTAATTTTTTTTAACCTAGGTTGGAGGAAAAAGGAAACAATTGGGCAACTGAATTTGCCCAACCACATAATAAATACATGTGTGGAATTGTTTGTTAGGTAAAATTTACACATGAATTTTAAGTATCTATATTTAACATGACACTTTACATAATTATCGTCGAATATTTTGTTAGCTAAAATTTACACAAGTTCCTATTTAGCAAAACAATTTACATAATTTTGGTAAAACATTTTGTTAAGTAAATTTTACAAAAAAGTTATGGAGTTCCTATTTAACATAATTTTTTACATAATTTTTGTAAAACATTTTGTTATGTAAATTTTACAAAAAAGTTATGGAGTTCCTATTTAACATAACTTTTTACATAATTTTTGTAAAAATTTCTCTGTGTGCAGAGGTTTTGTTATCAATTCTTAATTCCTGATAAATCAGATTTCACTTTTATCCACAAACATAAATGTGTGTAACATTGATGCCAGTAATTTCCAATCCTCAATGTTTATATCAAATATGTAGCCTTCTAAGTTCAAGGTTCAAATCATAGGGTCTAAAGCTTTCCATCCCAGTACGTTGGGGTCAAGACTTTGGATTTTATAAAAAGAAATCACCCTTTTTCAGAGTTTTAGCCTGTATTATTCATAACTCTGTTAAATACATGTCAAGTTATTCATTATATTCATAGAAATACATCATCTCATCATATTTCATTCAACATGTTCAACATAATATGATGTTAGACAGATAATATTAGTTAGAAAGAATCGGAACGTCGCTCGGCCCAATTAGAAACCTAGTGACATATTCGGATGCACACATAAAGGTACAAAAAGGGTAATAATCAATAATGTCACACCTGATCTCTGTTTATTTTGGTGAATTAGATTTGCCACCGATACCATAACTCATTATGTATGTATATTATCTCACTCATATTTAAGCTGAATTCTTCACGTTCAGAGCAATCTCCGTATAAAAAAAATACATTTGATTTGATTTGATTTGATGTTCATTTCTATTTCCATGTACATCATCACAGATTTGCAATCTTCATGTATGGTCACATAAAATCATAATTATATAGAAAAAGGGGTCGTCATAAGCACAGTTCAGGTGGAACATAAGGTCTGTAAATACAAATAACCTTCATAAAACTCCTGAATACTGATTCTTATATTGCAAGGTACAAGGATACGTGCTGAAAAAGCACCTGTAGGTATATTTCTATGCATAATTACGAATGTTGCAGATACAGGCATTAATAATATGTAGACTGTCTTGTAATAAGTAGGAAACAATTAAGGTTAGTCTGTAAATATTTTATGTCATTTTGAAGTAAATATACAACATTCGCATATTTACAGACAAACAATTGATTAATAATATTGTATATCGCTAGCAATACATGAAAGAAGATAATCTTTTAAGCGTTCTTTTTTTTTAATACACTTTGTTGGGCTTAAATATAAACTATATAGGTAGTGAATTCCAAATATCGGGTCCAGTGTGTCTTATAGATCTATGGGCCTGCCTTGACGGCTGTTTTGGGATAATTGTTCAAATGCATATTAATAGAAATTCAGGTAGGGTATTTATGTAGGACGAGTAATTGCATAAAGGCTGCCACGGTAACTGAAGTTATGTAAACATATATCCACTGTTTCAAACAATGCGGAATATCATTCTGAATATTATCTCCAAGTTTCAATGCATCATGATAAAGAATTAAAAAGTAACAGCCTAAATTAAAGGAAAAGGTTCAAGTGATCAATGTGCAAACAAATATTTAAAAATCTAAATAACCGAGGTTTTATGGTACTTTGCAGGGCACTCTGCTCATAAGCAACGAAGGTGTCCATTATCAAAATGGTGTTTACATGCATCAAAGATATGCACAATATAAATTCACTGTCTGAATATTGTTTGAAACCCATATCAAACCTTAAATATAAAATAAAAATCAATTTTCACGCCAAATAATTGAACGGTTGTTATGAAAACAGTGCATGGTGCATAATTGGTCGGTATTAAAATGTGCGGAATATGATTCTTAATACGATGACCAAGTTTCAATTAAATATACTATTCATACTTAAAGTTTTATGTGAACATGTCAAAAATGTACAATAGAAACAGGTCTGTGTATCATGGTATAACTAATGTTTTACTACAAATATCATTCATGAAATAGTTTCTCCTTTAACACATATTGTTAATCTATCACTAAAAAACGGCGTTGTTCCTAATAAAATGAAGATTGCAAAGGTCATGCCTATTCACGAAAGGTGACCAACAAGACAAAGATATATTACCTCCCTTTATCACCCCTAACAAGCTTCTCAAAAAATCTAGAAAAAAATCGTTTATTCACGCATGGGCTTCTAATATTCATAAATTTGCCAGAGCTATAGACAGTGGCAAACACTGCAGGTATTTTCTCGGACTTCTCCAAGGCCTTTGCTACTACATATCATGATATATTGTTGTATAAGTTATCTCACTATGGTATCCAGGGAAATGCCTTGGAGTGGTTCAGGAACTAACCTAGTGATAGAAAACAATATGTATACATGAATGGTTTTGAATCGACCCTTCAGTCAATTACTTGTGGTATCCCTCCAGGCTCTCTGTTAGGCCCGCTCCTGTTTATTTTATGTACACTAACGATCTACAAAACTCATCTGCAGTCTTGTCACAATCCTCTTTGCCGATGACTCCAATATTTTTTGCTCTCCTCATAACCCTGCTACACTTCTGAACATTGTAAACACTGAATTAATTTGCGCTTTTGACTGGATGAAAGCTAACAAATAATTGTCGCTCATCATAAATGAAACAAATTTCTTGCCATTTAGTAATTCTATATCATTTTTTGGTGTTTATATAAACAGTAAGTCGCGGAAAGTTCAAATTTATTGTTGATGTAATTTGTAAACTCATGTAATTCAGGTGTATATTGAACAAGGTCTTATATCTTAATTATTGTACTTGCATGGGGAAATAGCTCCACAACCCTCATGGACAAAATGTAAGAATTGTAAAGAATGTTGGATTTCGTGCACATACAAATGAGCTTTTCTATAACTTTTATATTCTTGAGATATCTGACTTGTACTTTCTTGGAATCTTGGAATATTTATATAATACGAACTCTCGAAAAGTAATTTACCGCATGATTCCTTCCTATTTTTCCAACCCAACCGTGTTTGCAAACAAAACAATCACCTTTACTGGACCCAAATTCTGGAATAGCCTGGAAAACGAACTGGTTAATAGCTCCTCCAACAATTCTGTCATGCTGGATCTTACAGGTGATGGTCACACAGCCTTTTCTTCTTGTTACACTGTCCTGCCTTTACAATTTTACTTTCGCTTCTTTCTTCTTCTTTTTCTTCTTTTCTTTAGTCTCTTTCGTCGTTTTCTTTTCTTTCCTCCACGTTATGAGCATTGCTCTCCTTGTTCGGGATCGTTTAGTAAATCTGATATTTCTATTCCGTTTCGCTTTTTATTACATATTAATCACAATTACTTGTAATATTCAGTACTCTAAACGAGAGCCTAATCATTTAAAAGTCATATGCTTTTTATTTAAGCTCCTCCTCGTTTACAAAATATATCCCCCCCACACTCCATTCGTTCCTACATGTATATCTCTCTAAACTTTCCACCTATTTACTTTATACATGATTTTAGTTCTTTACTAAACGTTTACGTTTTGAAATTGACGCTATTATGCTAGTAATAACTGAATTGTTTTTGATGTGGAAGTGGAACAAATGAAAATTCAGAATTGAAACTTCAAACTATACCAATATGCCATATATAAAAATATTATTGTGTTATTATAAAACTCCTCTCTCCATTCGCACAAAAAAAAAAATCACAGAAACTGGCCCCAGAATGGTCTACTATCTACTGTAGATAGTGTAATCAGTGAACCGGCCCATATTTATAACGACAATACTTGGCAAAATGGAGGTTTTCCACTGCAGTCAAGAACTAATGTCAGTTATAATTATAACATACTATAATCATTAACAATCACACAAACCATAATCAACATTGTTAAAAGGTACATAAATCAATCATATTTTGCTGGTTTTACAGCGTTTGTCTGACGTCTAGATATCCCATTTATATGTAAAAAAAGGAATAAGAAAAGCAATAATGACTGTTGATTTGCACACTTTGTGTGTCCTTCTTTACATGGAGGATTGGGGGGCGTATGGCAGTTAGATCTCACAATATATAATCATGATAATTTCTGTAGTATCTACACTGTTGGTCATAATGTTAGCATAATTCGTATTTTCATAGTCATCCGTTGATTTAATCATATTTAAAAGCCTAAATAGATAATATTGACCAGGTTCATTGATTACATAATGATTTTGTATTGTCGAGGTAAAAGTCGGTCAAGTGAAACATTCCATAACGTGGCCTATCTTATTGTTTGGTACTATGAAAGGCAGAGATTCCTTTCTGCTGTTGTTTTGCTGTCCATTTCGTGCAGAAAGCCTACGTGTGTTAACAGCCCGTTTTCAGAGTTAGCTTGATCAATTCCTACCAAATTTGGTACATTGATTCGTCAGAGGGTCCTTGCACTCCGACGGAATGGACGGACACAGGCCCAGATTGCAGATATTCTTGGACTATCGCAGAGTTGTGTGTGCCGCATCCTCAGAAGACATCGAGAGGCGGGTACTTTGAGTCCAGAGAGATCTACAGGTCGACCACGAAGAACATCCGCACGGGATGACCGTCAACTGCTGAACATGTGCCGTAGGAACCGGAGAATGCCAGCGAGTCGTCTTTGCCACTTGTGGAGGAGGCACTTCGGAGTGAACGTTTCACGGGAAGCCGTAAACATGAGACCTGTCCAACATGGCTACAGAGCTCGGCGAATGACCAAGGTTCCACGTCTCACTGTTCGCCACTGGGTTGCTCGACTCCAGTGGGCTAGGAGGCACAGGAGATGGCAGCTTGGTCACTGGCGCCATGTAATCTTCACTGATGAAAGCCGGTACATCCTTGACCGCACCGATGGGAGGCAGAGGGTTCGACGCTTGTGGGGCGAGAACCTCCGTAATGACTGTGTCCAGGAAACCAATCAAGCAGAAAAACGCCATTGGCTGCACCTGAAGGAAACGTCAACGCCGTCGTGTACCGCGATATCCTGGAACGCCATTGTCTTCCATACGCGAGAAGAGTATATGGCAATAACTTTCAGCTCCAAGACGACAACGCTCGATCACATAGGGCACGTCTGGTGAGGGAATTCCTTGACGCAGAGGACGTGCAGCAGATGCCTTGGCCTGCCTGTTCCCCCGACATGAACCTCCATTGAGCACGCCTGGGATGCATTGGGCCATGCCATCAATGAGAGAAACAATCATCCTCAAAATGTGCAGGAGTTAGCCCAGGCACTGACCGAAGAGTGGGATGCACTGCCCTTGAACACCATCAACAACCTTGTGGACAGTATGCCACGGCGTGTGGAGGCACTGGTGCGTGCCAGAGGTGGCCATACCAGGTACTAAGTGACCCAACAAGATTAAAAAGAGGAACACTTCCCTTCAATCATCAAAAGATCCCAAGATTTTATTTTTCACGATAAACTTATCATGGTTAAACATTTACCAAAAACGATACATTTTTTCAAGGAATCCAAGGTCTGGATGATTGTGTTTGTCAAAAGTGGTTTAAACCAGTGTATAAAGTTTGTATGGATTAATTTTTGTCTTATATTTTATTTCATATGTTGAGAACAGATTTATCAATAAAATCGGTGAAGATATAAGCTTTATTTTGCAAAAAAAAAATGACTCGTATTGTTGTCAATAGTGTACGAAAGGTAGAAAAAAAAATTATGCTACCATTATGACCAACAGTGTATATAAGTCTAGACAAAGCCTATTTGTTTGTTTCTTTTTGCTTTTTTCTTTGTTCCCACGGACTTTCGTTTGCACAGGTCTGATCTCGCTCAAAATATAGGGGGTGTATATTAGTAACGTCTAACAGTCACTCTCCACCATTTAAATCGTCTGGCAGTGGTCATTTGTGTATCTTTGGACTATGGCGAATCTTTTGATATAGGTTTCTTAGGGTTTCCTTTCCAGCTGATCTACCTCAATATTGGGGGTTGGGGCACTTTAGGGGCGTCTGGCAAGCACTCCCCACCACTTGGCATTGTCCATTCATGTATCTTGGGACTATGGCGAATCTTTTGATATTGATTTCTAAGGGTTTCCTTTCCAGCTGATATAGCTCAATTTTTGGACCCCCTTTGGGGGCGTCTGGCGGGCACCCCCACCACTTAAAATGTCTGGCATTGCTCATTCATGTACCTTGGGACTATGGCGAATCTTTTGATATAGGTTTCTAAGGGTTTCCTTTCCAGCTGATCTAGCTCAATATTGGGGGTTGGGGCACTTTAGGGGCGTCTGGCAAGCACTCCCCACCACTTAAAACGTCTGGCATTGTCCATTCATGTATCTTGGGACTATGGCGAATCTTTTGATATAGGTTTCTAAGGGTTTCGTTTCCAGCTGATCTAGCTCAATTTTTGGACCCCCTTTGGGGGCGTCTGGCGGGCACCCCCCACCACTTAAAACGTCTGGCATTGTCCATTCATGTACCTTGGGACTATGGCGAATCTTTTGATATAGGTTTCTAAGGGTTTCCTTTCCAGCTGATCTAGCTCATTTTTTTTCGCCAGACCTCCAAAATTCGCTCAGGGGGGGGGGGGGGGGGGGGGTGGGGGATGGGGGTCCGGTTTCCCTCCATAATTCTTTGACAAGCAAAAGAAAAAAGAAAAAAAAAGGTTTTCATTCTAAAAGGGGGGAGCACAATCGACAAAAGGGCGGATCCTCTATGGTCAAAATGCATACTTTTCTTCCCGCCAGTTGAATTCTAACTGGTCCAGTTAGACCAGTTAAAATTCACCTGGTCTGGATCAACTGCACCAGTTATCACATTTCAATTTCCAGGGATTGAACTGGATCACTTGCTACTGGTTTTCCTTCTGGGATATGTGTCTACGGTTTAAACGTTGGCGTCTCGCCTGGGGCCAAAAAAGTGCAACTGTCCACATCACTAGCGTACCCAATTTTTTTGTTCTTGAAAAGAAAATCTTGGAGGGCTGGCGACAAAACAAAAATTCTCAAAAATTGACCTGCATACATGCATTAATGCATTAACAAGCTGCAATTCAAATTTCATTGAAAGGAAACAACCAGAAACTTGAATTTGCTTTTCATAGTCCCCCCGCTCCAAAACAGACATGCACTCACTGTAGAGTTTAAGCATCGCTTTTCCTTATTACCTCAAACAGCAGTTCTCATAACTGTGTCAACACAGGTAATATATTTAGTAGGACCGTAACTGCTTCTCAAATATATCTTCATTTATTACATTTTGTCACTGCTCGGCATTGTTTTACAAGGGAACGCTGCACAAACAAATAAATAATACAAAAATTATAAAGTATAATAAATAAAGCAAAGTCAAAGTAATATAGTAATCTTTTATAAACCGACGACAGTGGCGGATTAGTAGGGAGAGGTACAAACGGCCCATGCCCCTTTTAAAACCCAAGTTCTTGTTCTTCAATCCCCTTTCATAGATTTGACCCGATAGAAGTCACCTGAAAATCTGATAATCCCCCTATTTTGCTTGTCAGAAATATTTTTTCAAGTAAATTACTATCTATACACAATCTGATATCTTTTATGTTGTTGCTGTTAGAATTTTTTCGGAATTGTGCCCTCCCCCGTTTTTTACAGCATTATGGATCCGCCCCTGATATGACTTAGCATACAAAATATAGTTATACGGTTAGTTTGAAGCGAGGATGACGTTATCTTGAAATGTCATTTAGGGTCACTGGACGCGGCCCACGCCACAACCACCATGGTAATTATGGTAACGGGAACTGTCAGGCTTGATGCGCTTTATTCTTCGCTGTTATGGACAGCAGGACTTTCGTCAGCGAAATTCGATCGTAAAATATTTTTTCTTGAATTTGATGTTATGCATAGACTCGTGTATGAAAAGGCAGACAAAACAGAACATGCATATTGCTGATGGGGCGAAAGACAAGAAAGAAGACGGAATGCAAATGTAAAGTCCCTATACCAGGTCAAAGGTCAAGCTTTAGGAGACTCAACATCTAGCTAGCAAGAAACCAAGAATTAATGTGCATGTACTTATAGCCCCCCCCCCCCCAATGCCCCTTCTCACTGCCTCTCTTCATAAACGCACTTGGAAATTCTAGGGAAACAATTTTTCAACACAATAGCGATAATCAGTTTGCTTCGAACTTTAAAAGATTTGTGGGGTTTTAGCTTCATGAGAAAGATATATTCATAAATACATGTAATTCACTTCCACATTTCACTCAACAGTGCTAAACATTGTTGAGATGAGTGATGTAGCGTGCAAGGGCGGTGGTTTAGGCAGTACTGGGATTTCAATGAGACGGATCAAAGCAAATGAGCATGTGCATGTGTGTATTTGACATCATCAGTTACTCAAAATATAAATCCAACACATCTATGGAACTATATAGTAAGATTGTTTTCTCCAAGTTTGTTCCTTCCCCCTTCTCTCTCCTTTACAGGCTTGAGTAATAAAATATATTTATTAATTTTTCATGACGAGATGAAGGAACAAAGAAAGAGGGTGAACAAAAAGATTACAGAATTCAATTCACACTAAATAAAAGAATATACCATTTACAGCGTATATAATTTTTATTTGCCATAAATCCATATAAAGTAAATTGATCGGGGTAGACAGACGTGTTTTTTCCCACTGTCATGGACGACGGTATCACCAGGGAGGGGGAAGAGAGACCTCCCTGGTATATCACAAAATGTCGTTACGTGCCTCGCACCCGACAGGAGGTTTACAAGATGAAATTCAACTTCAAAGCCGCACGTTCGGGACAACTTAATGGGACTTGATTAAGTTACTTTCAAGATGCAGTTAACAGGTGAGTCATCCTCCGAGGTCATTCCTCATTCACTATACCTTTCAGTTGTGGATCAAGGATAGAGGGGGCGCCAAATACTTGCGCCCCCTCCCCCTCAGATCTGTCATTGTCTTCAATGCCAAGGTTAGAATGATCAAGACTTAATTCATCTCCATAAGATAAACTACTTATTGGAAGCATGATGTCATTAAATGTAGCTGTTTTCCACTAGTACAGTAAAGAAAGTTTAGAGTAAATCTAACAACAACAAAAAAATGAATAAATAAAAAAATAAAGTGAGCTTTCTCATTTGTTTATTCCTATGTGGGAGAATAGCTATAGTGGTGATGTCACATCAAAATACTTGTTTTGTAATGTCCTCACGTTCTGAAGTGTATTCTGAATACCAATTAATTTATGTATAATATGGAAATTAATTAATAAAGTCAGCTAGAGTCTCAGACTAAGATTTTCATCCTATACACGTGTGTACATGTATATGCCCAAATCAACATTGCTTTTCATCGTTTGTTGTTAATAAATTTAATAGGCATAACATCACTGTTTCCCAAATATACACAATTATTTTTCTTCAGAACATAATTGATGAATTCACTTCAGAATAACTTCTGGACAGCCTCTTTCAAAACGTGATGATATATGACCATGGGCCTGTAACATAAAGAGATACAATCGATCTTACGATTGATATCAATCGTAAGTCTATGGCAAACCATGTACTGAAGAGTTACAATTGATCGTAAGATTGATTGTATCTCTTTATGTTACAGGCCCCAGAACTGGATAATTATATTTCTCAACTCCCAATTACCTTGATACCTGTTTAGGGAAAACGTCGTTTATCAAAGTGCAATAGATCATAACATGTGAATGAAAAAGTATAATTCATCATCATACTTGGAAAGGATGTATCCATAAATTTGAATAAATTTACTCGATGAACTGCTTCGTCTCTATATAGAAAGATTATTTCATTGCCATCTATACACAGCGTATAGGCCAACTCGGTTTCAGTTGGACACAATATGGCGCATTATCTTTTGTTCAAACAAAGCAACAAATACCACGTTATTACTTCCTGGAGCCGAGTTGGCCAACTCAGGGTATAGACTGCTAGCCAGGTCTGTTAAACCCATATTTTTGAGTTTGCAAAGTTTACAAAAGCACCAAACTTTGTATATGTATTTGTTAGGACTATAGTTTCATTTTCCCCACAGATCCCATCGAATCAAATCACATCTTCATGTAAAATAATTACGCTAAATTATGCGATTTACATGCATTAAATCAGCACGCCAATTGACAAGGTAAATATCAATGGCTTAAAATTGCTGCAAACTTTCTATAATTATGTTTTTCTTATGGCAATAGCTTTATTTTTCCCCACAGGACCCGTCAATATAACTCACATCTTCATGCAAAATTTCCCAAATTTATGCAAATATTATGGAAGTACAATTGTATCCAAAGTGTTAATGCCATTCATATTGTGCTTATTTAAGAGCTTCAGCTCTTCAATACGTACATTATCTGCATTAAAATCAAGAAATATATTCTAAAAATTGCAGTTTGACGGACGTAGTTTAATCATTTACCTGACCTTGTTTACCATGCAGTGCGTATCAAATTGGAAGTGGTGGTATAGTCGGTTATTGGTATACCATTGAAATTTTGTATTATAATAATTAACAATTCTTATATAGCGCATAACACTTTGCGGAGCATGTATGCGCTTCATTAATGTGCATAAATTATAATAAATTAGTTTTAAAAAGTCAGGGAATATACTCAGAACATCACACCTAACAAACCTAACCTGACCTTATTCACCATTATGTTACAAATTTGGGTGCTCGTATATACAGTCATTTCTTGATATGTCATTGGAAATATGTATTATGCATAAATATGAATCAATTATAATATATATTACCATTAAAATCAATGAACATTGCAATGCTATTGTAATTATTAATGTTATTTTAATCTAACTGATTGATCTAACCTATGTGGTAGAATATGAAGCCCTTCCACATTTATTTTGTGAGTATATCATAGAATATGAATGTGTTTTATGTACTAATTAGCATAAATTAATATTAAGATAAAGCAAAATGAATTTGTTGATTTCCTCAGATTTACCTGGATATGAAAAAGGAAGAAACTAGTTTATACAAATTTATATCGAGACAAGCAATTGACTTTGTGTTTTTTGCATGAATTAGCATTTTTAAATAGGGTGCCATTCACCGATCTCATGGCACCCTATCTAAAATTAACACTTTTAATACATATGACTCACAGGCAAAAAATTATGTCCCCAAAATTTTGTCAATAGACCCGACTATGCCCTGTGTTATTTAGGAAAATGACGTCACCCAAGCAGTGTGCTGAGAGACCTTATTTTAAGCTAAGACTTTCTTAATAATACCTCATATAATTTGGTGGGGAATCTTGAAGATTTTGTAGGAATACATTAAATCTGACAGAAAAGGATACATTTATGTTCGGGGTGAGGTTATATGGTTATTTTGACCGGTCTATTGAAAGTCCATCCTGGTATTAATTTGATTTGTGCCAATTAGTGTTTGATTTATTACAACTTCAAAAAATTAATTACTCTTATTTCTTATCGGATATTGCTCAAACCTTCACTAGTCTGTTTCTCTCATTATTTCTTCTCTTATTCAAATCAACTTAATAACAGGGTGAACTTTCCCTTTAAAATTGATTTCATTAAGACTAATATTAGGCAGTTAGGCTAACGGAAAGTACAGAACCTTTCACGATTTTCAACGATTTATAAATGCCGTCGAGAAAAATACCTCCACATAGTTCCAGAAATACAAAATGTATAGACTATAGGCCTAGACGTTCGAGTTTGATTGGAAGTACAAAGATCAACTACAATGTATAAAGTGTTTACCTTGCTTATCAGGCCTCTCAGTTACGTTGTATAGTCGGTGTCGGTTCTTCTTGATTGAATTTGGTATTAAGAGAGCAGATGTATTTGTTGTGTTAATGAATGCCGATTGGTGCCCGTCAAAACCCGTGCGAACGATGTTGCTCCTCTCTCCGATTCCGCGTTTGTCGACACCGATCCAAAATGAACCTCCTTTACCAAAAGATGTCGTATGGATCGGAAGAGTAGCATATAAAAATAGCACGAGTCCACCGGCTAATGCGATCCAAGAAAACTTCCGCTTCCAACCCCGTTTTACGACCTTCATCGTAGAGTACCTCATTTGGTGGAGAAAACAGAAAGACAATAAGGTACACTGAATTTTACGGTAGGCCTACTATTTTAACCGGTCTATTGAAAGTATGCCTATCATGTTACCACTGACTGTAAAAGGTAAACGTGTCATGAGTCACACCGCCAAACTGACTCCACACCTACTCCAAACCGATCATTTTTTGGCCATTGCATGGGAGTAAATAAAAGTCTGTTCGGTCTGTTGTCCGTCTCAATGGTGTGACTGGGGTACATGTATATAGGTGTAACCTTTCACCCGCCTTTCCCCGCCCCCTGTTCCCTCTCTAAAGGGCTGATCACATATTTTGTCCCATAACGATAATGATAACGAAATTTTCAATTAAAGGCACACTCTTACTATATGGCGTATACGTGTGAGATGCTCGTGTTTGTTAATAGTAGGGCAGATCAAGGGTGTACATTTAATTAAAAAATATCGTTATCGTTATTGTTATCGGACAAATATTTGATTTGATTTGATTTGATTTATTTTTCTTCTGCATTCATATAAGTACATATTTCGGTAACATATATAAAATGAAATACAAAAGTACTTTTTGACAATGAATCATAAATAAACAAGTATATGTAACAATCATCCTTCAAAAACAAACATGAAATGATAGATAGAGTGTCACTGTACAAGGTTCAGGGATTAACAAGAAGTTTTAAAAAGATAGGTCTTCAGGGCAGATTTAAAGTGTTCTAATGAATTAATGGACCTAAGGGAAGCTGGAAGAGCATTCCATAGAAATGGGGCAGCATAGGCAAAACTACGCTCACAGTAAGTTTTTGTTTGGGCTGTTGGCACAACAAAAAAGTGTTGCTTACTGGAACGTAAATTTCTTTCAGGTTTGTATAAGTTAAGTAATTCAATTAGATATGATGGGCTAGGTTATGAAAGCATTGATAAGCGAGTAACAATATCTTGAATGTTATACGTGAATGGATTGGCAGCCAGTGTAAATTCTGCCGGATAGAAGAAATTTATTGGTGTTTTATGGAGGAGGACACTAACCGAGCAGCCGAGTTTTGGATAATTTGTAATCTTTGTATTTGCCGAACTGGTAACCCTTGCAGTAAATTATTGCAATAATCTATGTGACACATTAAAAAAGCATGAACTAAACGTTCTGCTGTGTTTTTGTCTATGAAAGAGCGGATTCTTCCAATTCTATGAAGAGCAAATGATGCAGATCGGCATTTCTTTCTAACAAAATTGTCTAGTTTAAACTTATTATCAAAAATTACACCTAAATATCTACAAGTTTCAGTTGCTTGAACGATTGTGTCATCCAGGTCTATTGAAGATATGGGAATCGTAGATCTATAGCAAGAAGTAATGTGAAGAAATTCCGTCTTGCTACTATTTAGCTTAAGACCATTTTCCCATGTCCACTCTTTGATAGTTTTCACGCACTCTGATATTTTCAAAAATACATCATCTATATCAGATTGTTTAAATGCTATATATAACTGAGTATCGTCGGCATAAAACATCTTGTGTACACCGTGTCTATCAATAAGGGATTCTAATGGAGACGTGTACATAATAAACAAAAGGGGTCCCATTACAGATCCTTGCGGAACTCCTTGGGATAGTTGATGTGGTGTGGATGTATCTTTACCAATATCTACAGTATGAGTTCGCCCTGTTAACTACGATTTAAACCAGTCATGTGCTTTACCACATATACCAAATCTTCATGACGCCCGTTTTAACATGGTATCATGCCTGATAGTATCAAATGCAGATGAAAAATCTAAGAGGACTATAACAACTTCTTCGACTTTGTCTAGGGAAGTTAAAATATCATTAGTTACACGTATTAAATCAGTTTCAACACTATGAAATGACCTATATCCTGACTGTGATCGGGCATGAAGATTGGAAGTACTTAGATATTTCTGTAATTGCAATGCCGCCAACTTCTCTAGAATTTTAGCAAAAAACTTCAGGTTAGGTATTAGGTATTAGGTATTAGGTATCGGGTATTAGTGGTGACGAACGTGACAATATCCCTTTGGCACAGTTAACGTCAGTTCTAAAGAATTATGCTTGGTATCATAATCCACGTCTGGAACATGTCGGCGGTGGTGTTGGTGTCTGCATTAATAAGTCATTTTGTGTCCAGAAATGGACAACTTCAACACAGTTTTCTTCTTTTGAACACATTGACTTACTCTTAAGATCTCCCAGGCAAGCTCCAGTTTGTTTAGCTGTTATCTACAGGCCCCAAAGAACAGCTACAAGAAAACCTACTGAACAGTTATTTTTTGAAGAATTCCCTGCTTACTTGGAAAACTACTATTGGCTCCTCATAAGCTCATAACAGTTGGAGATTTCAACTTCCATGTTAATTCGCAAACAGATCTCAATGCACTACATTTCATGGATTTGGTTACAACACTCAATCTTCACCAACATGTAACATTTCCTACACATTGGGCTGGTCACACCCTCGACCTCATTCTTTCGCGCAATGCGGATGGTATCATTGGAGATGTCAGCTCAACCAGCTACCTCCTGTCCGATCATGTAGCTGTTACATGCTCGCTTGATCTGTGTAAGCCTAAGCCTGCGAAATTTGAGATCCAGTCACGAAAAGTGCGTGAGATCAATGGTGAATCTTTTTGTCAAGATATTCTACAATCTGAGCTGTATAAATCTCCTGATGATATGAAAACGTTCTCTCTTCGCTTTTGGACAAGCATGCTCCTATGACAACACGCAAAGTTAAATGTCGGCCGGACGCTCCTTGGTTTAATGCAAAACTTCGCAAGGTCAAGCAAGAACCCAACCTGAGGAGCAGAAATCTGCTTGAACAACAACAAAAAAGAATCATAAGGCGAAAAAAGTTACCCAAAGTGACATCCTAATAGTAATTTTTAGGTTAACTTTTTAAAAACATTTCCATACCAACTGGCTTAGATGGGGGGGGGGGGGGGGGGGCGGGCACAAGGGGGTCACGTGAAAGGGGAGAGAGGAAGGAAAGTGGAAAATAATGTGAGATAATAGCGTTTCCAGTCAATCTGAACACTTTTTCATTTGCTTTTGTCCTGCAACTTAATAATAAACCTAGTCAATATACATCTTTGGCCATTCATTTTCGGAATTTATTTTTCATTTTGCTATCGATTTTGTCAAAGACTGAAAGAGTTCAAAGAGTTATTCAAAATCGCCACCCGCTCGTTGTAAGGTCTTGTCTATGTGACGAATCTGAATGACAATTTCTTGAAATCTATTTCCCAAAGATGGATTTGATGATAACATTTTTCAGCGGATTGCCAGGTCGAAATCTGACGAAAATGAATATAGATATATTGAAGTTGATTGACCATTGAAACTGCTGAATGACATTTTTAATTTTAATCTTTGACATCTGACATTTGGATGATTATTGATTCCTATCAGCCTATAGGACGAAATTGAAGTGCATTTTGATCTTTGAGAAGTGATATCCTGACAATACAAGGAGATAGATTGCTTAAAACACCATACAAAGATAACGTGGGAAAATAAGCAGTGATGAGCATGAGAATACTCAATGAAATCTGTGGTAATGGAATATAAAATTTAAATATAGAAACCATACTCATGCCCGTAACTAGGATTTTTACGGGGGCAGGGGGTGAAAAGGTGGACGTTTCTGAGGGAGCGAAGTGACCGAGTAGGGGTGTCGGGTCAGGGGGTGTGCCCCTCCAAGGGTATGGGCATGAGCGTAGTCAGAATTATTTGACAGGGGGTGGGTCAAATGTGAAGCCCGAACATATAGTACCACTGTATAGGATTCCAAATATTACTGGAAAAGAGAGAGGGGTATGTCATGTGTCTGTTCACTTTAAAATGGAAAATTTTCCCGCTCTCAAATGGAGTACTCCTGGCGGACCCGGTCTAGTCATTCAGGCCCTTAAATTATGGCCCTCAAATACAGCCTGTTCAACCGGAGTACCGTGAAAGTATTTTATAAAACATCGACTTCTTGGAAACTACAGTATAATCAGAAATAATAAGATGCCCCAATATAATAATAATAATATGCCCATTTATATAGCGCAGCCACTATATGGATATACTCTACTGCGCTTAATACAAAGTATCACATTATTACCCCGGCTTTAGCCGAGCTGCCATAATAGGCGCTAAAGCATATAACACTTGGGGTGTTTTGAAAACATTTGGGAGATAGTTTATACCCTTGTAGGGGCACACCCCCTGACCCCACACCCCTACTCCCTCAGAAAGGTCCACTTTTTCCAATGTTGAACCCCCCCCCCCCCCTTCCCCCGCAAAAATCCTAGTTACTTGCCTGTATGCTTCTATATAGAAAGTATACGATGAGCCTTATTATGATAACAGGGGCGGGGAAACAGTCCTGGAGAAAGTGAAAGACCAAGACAACGTTAAAAGGAAGGAAGCTGATATTGTCAACGTCGGTAAAATCTTTGGAGAGATGGGGGCGCCTTTCGACATCTCGGAAGATGTGGCATTTTTTTTCCGCACCGCAAATAGCGGCCAAAAACCTGCATTGTACAGTGATATTTAAACAAGGATCTGTAATTTTGGACACAAAAGCCTACAGATTCGATGAAAGTATAACCATGGATGTAGAATAGATCTCTTCTCAACACAAAAGCTCCTTTTCGCCGGATATCAAGAAACTGAAAGTGAGCGACAAAGGAGAAGGTTCGTAAACTGTGTATCGAGAAATTGAAGCGCTGCAATTTCTAAAAAGAGTCCAAAGTCTTCGTTGCTGAAGACTTAAGCAAGAGAGTTCTACAGCTCAGGAAAAAGCGATTGCCCCAGCTGACACAACTAAAGAAGGAAGGAATGAAGCCTTTCTTCAAGTATCCGGATCAGATATGCTACAGGGATGAAGTGTCTGGGAAAGTTGTTACAGTTCCACCACCCAGTCCTTCTGATCCTGCGAATCTGTC
This sequence comes from Heliocidaris erythrogramma, assembly GCA_025617745.1. Classification (NCBI taxonomy): domain Eukaryota; kingdom Metazoa; phylum Echinodermata; class Echinoidea; order Camarodonta; family Echinometridae; genus Heliocidaris; species Heliocidaris erythrogramma. The sequence goes on from CM046856.1 coordinate 34,247,677, forward strand.
AGCTGAGACTTCCGCGGACTCACCCCCATGAATGCCAACTCATTTGAGCTGATCGGTCCCTTTTGCTGCTTCCACATTGATGATGTTTCTTGATGATTATGAACTCTAATTGGATCTAATATATAACTTCTGCACCTGTGTCAACTCTAGTGACCTAATTATCTAAAGGATGCCAACTTATTATTTAACATTATTTGGTTTGTGTATTCGACAGAAAAACAGGTCAGGGCATCTTTTCAATTTTCATGCATTCTACTAATAGTAGTGGAACTGCAACTGAACACAAAGTAGCTAAAAAAATTTTTTTATACTAGGGATGAAAACTATGGTTAGCCACTACTGTTTCTCCACTATCAAGTCTCTGCTTATAGAGCTTATGTAACGCAACCTGTCGAAAGAATATATTATACGTATTTATCTGAATCCAGTAATGTTTATAAAGAGTTATTTATTTTGGGTAAACCATTGTATGTCATCTTAACTTTTAATTGTCGTGGTATTCAAGATTTTGATTTTGTTAAGAGGAGAAATGTATTTAATTATGCGTTCGTTTAGTAGTGATATTTACACGTTAATTATAGAGGAGTGCATCGAAATTCCTCCATCTCATCTATAAAGTAAGAAAAATTGATTCACTTACCGTCATAAAGTTGAACTGAAATATCCGACATTTGCTCCAGACGGTCATCATAAATTGCTCCGGCCCTTATTTTGTCATTGCGCTTATAAATGCCGGATTTCCAATCCCGGGGGCATAACGATCTCAGACTTTGTCCCCCGCCCCCACCCTTCCCGGTTGGAAATTTAAAATAAAAATGTCCGTCATATCCCCTCTCTGCTCATTTTGCGCCCTTTTTAATATTTTTTCAGCCCCTATATTGGTTGACGTGGGGGCCAAGGCCCCCCTCAGCCCCAACCCAAGGATACGCGCCTGAGGAGTAGGGTTGCTATTGTGTTTTAAGTTAGAGTTGGGTCCAGGGTTGACCCCAAATCCAGTTATAGAGCTCATATTGTATTTCTAATTACATACCACCCGATCACACTTCAGTCTTGAGTTGTGTTGCATATAAGCAGCCTCTGATTAGTAGAAACAAATACTACAGTGTATAGCTCGGATTTGTCAATAGGGCCTAGACCTATCTAGGCTAGATGTGGACTCTCATGCTTCGTGTCTGACATGAATTACTCTCAATTATGCTTAACGTTAGACAGTCATAACAGCTTTAGACAAACACCTTTAGACAAACACCAGCTGGCAGCAAATGAAGCCATTTTCATCCTACTGGGCCTCCTATATACCCATAGCTGAGGAGATTTCAGTCCTACAACTGCGCCTGTTAGGCAAACTACTTGTCCTTCCCCATCACAGGCTAGAATCAAGGGTCTTTCGCCACACACTTATCCAGTACCCCCACTCCAAAACAATCTCTACGTTCAAGAAACTTCTCACCAAATACAGCCCCCCCCCCCCCCCCCCCCCCCACCCATTGAAGACCTAAGTTGCAGAACACCTGCCCTACATCGTTTGGAAGAAATTGGTTAAGACCACTGTCTACATATACGTCTACAACGCAACTTTAGACTCTGCACTCCTCTTAAATCCTCAGTCCTCACTCCGTTTGCTGACGTTAGCTCACCCACCACTAAACGACATGCCATCACACACTCATATCCCAACTCCTTTGTGGCGTGTATCCAACAAACAGCCGCATTTTGAAAAAGTTTGGTACAATTTCCATCACTTGAGTTGTATACTGCATAATACATACAGTACCGTATAATGCATAAATTTGCATAAATTTGCATTTTTTGCATGAAGATGCGATTTAATTCAATGGGTCCTGTGGGGAAAAAAATAAAGCTATCGCCACAACAAATGCATTTCTAAAGTTTACATAGGTACATTTTCAAGCTCTTTGATTTTTATATTGACAATGTAGTACTGACGTAATCTGCATCAATTAGCATAATTCTGCATGAAAATGTCGTTTAATTTAGCAGGTCCTGTAGGGAAAATGCAGTTTGGTGCTTTTGTAAACTCTGTCCCCATATATAACTCAAAACTATGGGCTAACAGACCTGACTAATTAATACCTGCATATACAACTAGGCTGCAGAATACTGTACAATCTGTGGCAATGAAAAAGTGTACAAACCTCAAATCCAAATCACTGTTATACATCCAAAATTCTGAATTACTTAACACAGAAATGGTCCAGGAAATGCACAAAGCACATGCAACACAGGTGACACGGAAATACAATAATGATATCCTAAAACAACACCAACTTATGAGCACAGAGTGCACGCAGGGCGCTCGTTCCAAGCAATTAATGACCTAATAATATTTGAGCCAGCGCCAATGTGTTGTGTTATTATATTACTGTTGCAATGATAGGTTTACGTTATCGGAAGTGTCATCGATATCTGCAAGTGATCGGCCTCTTGGCCGCGATGTTAAAAGAAGACATCACTGATAAATTTTGAAAAAAATATGTTGTTCTGCATGTCCCTAGGAACTATAATCAGTATCGAAATTGTAATTTTTGAACAGCCTACAAGTGCGTATATTTTGATATAAAAAGTATGTTGGCTCGTGTCGGCCAAAGCTGTCACGTCATTGCAGCACTTTGAGTTTCCACCACAATGCGTGTGCGTGTAACGCGTCTTTTAAAGTTGACGATATTCTCATGCATACAGCTCAATAGTTGCAAAAATTCCGTTGTGCCAGGCAATTTACTGTTCGAATCGTCGTGAAAATTGTCCGGGAAAACCCCTTTTTGCCATCCCTGATCCGAAGAAGGATAGAGAAAGGTGTGCTGTATGGATAAGGAACATTGGAACAACCAAATTCAACGCCAAAACGTACATTTATTCCCGTTTGCGAGTGGTCTGTGAAGACCATTTTGACGGCGAAGACGAGGAGCAAAGTCATATGCCACTGGACCAATTCTTCCCCCAGAAAATCCCTCATTCATCCCCTTAGCTTAGATTACAAGCTTATTGAAGAATGTGATCAGATTTTACTTGAAGATTAACCTGGAATTTATGTTAATGTCGTACTTGCTATCTATATCGCGAACGTAAGAACGGTTAAACAATGCAGCTTGCTGCATTAGCTTTCCGCGCGTGCCTTAAAGTGCACGCGTTAATAATGGGAAGCACGTACGAACGATGACAAACAGTAGTGCCAATTTTAATTTTATTAATTCGATCAATTTAAAAAAAAATTTGCTAAAGCACTTTATTTTTTTCAGCAGATAATATTCAAAAATACAAAAAACTTAAAAATTAATAACATTTTCTTTTTGTCATGCATAATTGTCTCACAAATAGCATTTTTATAGGCGCTGTGAAAGCGATCTGTGTATTGCTCCATATCGGCATTACCGTGATTTGCCGTGGTTTTTGCAGTAGTGCTGCAGTGACGTAACGGATTTTTGCGGCTCGTACTAGTAGATATTGTAATATTTATTTTTTTTAAATCGAGATCTATGATTTTATCGACCTGAGCGATGAGTTTGATATGTGTTCTGCAGTATCAATGATACATACTCTAGTGTTTCCAGCAGGGGCGGATCCAGGATTTAGTAAAAGAGGGGGCACAAAAATGAAAGTTTGTGAAAAGGTATACCCGTATTTTTTTGGTCTCGCCAGCTTCTCGAAAAGTTGCTCAGTGGGGGAGGGGGGGGGGGGGGGGGGGGGGGGGGGGGGGGGGGGGAGGGACGAAAAAAATTTTTTCGCCAAATCTTAAAAATTAGCTTAGTAAGTGGTTATGAGTGTCCAGTATCCCTCCATAATTCCCTGACAAGCAAAAAAAAAAAAAAAAAAAAAAAAAAAGGTCTTCACTTTCAAAAGGGGGGGCACAATCGCGAAAATGGAGGATCGTCTATGGTAAAAATTCATACTTCTCTTCCAAAAGGGGGGGGGGGCACGTGCCGGCTGTGCCCCCCCCCCTGGATCCGCCAATGGTTTCCAGTGACAACTCCCATTTGTCTCGTGCGAAGACCGGTGACCAGTTCACTATCACATCAGCAGCTGCATCATTGCACCACACGTAAACACATAACACCCCACAGCATCATACACTCTAGGATGCAGTTCTCCAAATCACAAGCCTCTAACATTGATTCACAACCCCTCGACAATCCTGCCCAGGCCCATCATGGTATCGAGATGGCTCCTGTCCACCCTTCTGGCCATTTAACAGCTACCACAGATGTCGATGATCCTCCACTGATACCAGCCCATGATACCCATGATGCTCCTCTGATGTCAGCCTGCATTGCCCCCTTTCCCCCAGTTAGGCCTGACGTCACCCAGTTTCAATTTTTCCTGTTCAACGGAACAAACAGTCGCCCCCCTGATGTAGCCGTGTTCTGCTCTAGAGTCTCTGGACTGCACTGTAGTCCTGTCTCACACTGCCCCTCACCCCCACATTCACACTTAATTTCATGTTTGCATCCCATCTCTTGTTACATTACATAGCTAGCATACCCTGATTTTATGTTCATTTTGTATAGCAACTTTTTGTAACATTTTCATGTTCATTATATGATTGATTTCATTTTTACAGGTGTTTATTTCTGGACGTCTAGGGTCTGCATTTTATTTTCTGAAATGTGGGGAAAAGTGGGAATTTTTTACCTGTTCAGTGTCTTTTTTAAAACATTTTTACATGCTTTCGTCAGTAATGTTGGGAAGGAACAGGAAGGATTTGGGTTTTTTTTTTTTACAATTGTGAACTGTTTTTCACAATAGCAATCCCTTTTTGCTGTCTCCATTGGTTCTTATGTCATTTGCTTTTCAAAACTTGTACAACTAATATTTTTCTTATTTAACGGTGGGACAAATTGTAATCTGTTATCTGATGATTTACTTTGCAGGTTTATTTTCATGAATGTGGGAAAAGGGATTTGGAGATTATTGATGAGTTCACAATTATGTAAAGTATTTCACTTTTTACTGGTATGCATTTTCAGGAGTATGTGGAACAGGAAGATTGTTTATTATGGTTTTTTGTACTATGTATACATTGTTCTGTTAGCTACTTGCAGTGCATTTTATGAAATCAGCAATTTAGACTTGTATGACTGGAAAGTGGAAAATAACTGGTTTATGTTATATTTATGAGGATGTAGCCTACATGTAATTTCCATGATTTATTTAGACTGTTAATGCACATTTATGTTTTTGTTGACCTTTCATTCAAAGCTATTTTAATTATGTGACTATGCTAAATGTATTGTTATCTGTGTCCCCCTTTTTTAATGGATAAGTCTACATGTATAATATCTTACGCGTGTATCCATGCAGCTTTGCTTGATCGTTATACTGGTACATCTATATCCATTATGTGACTAAACAAATCTTTTGATATTTTAGTGTTTTTCACTTAATAAGGCGATACATGCAATAACTTTTATGTTTATTTTGGAGGTCGTGTGTACGGCTCATACCACGGTTGTTTTTCACGTTTCTTTTCGGCTACCCGAGTGTATTCCTCAGTCCATTTTATTCATGCTTTTCGTTTTGTATGGATATATGTCAGTATTGCGTTTCAGGAACTACCACCAGTCATGCCAATGTATTACCTATTTTTATCAGCTATTTCATTCCAGCCTGTTGATTTGTTTTAATGTGCTTGTACATTTTGATTTGTGACGCTCAGTTTTGGGTTACACGAAAAGAGTGAATGAGTAACAGTGATGTTGTGTAGACAAAATGTGTTTATACAGAGACAAAATGTGTTTATACTTTATAGGTTTTTCAGGATTGTTAAATGTTAACTGATGAGTGAACTTTTACTATGTAGTGCCAGGATTAGTGCATTTGGTTAATTGAGGCTGGAGAGACGGATGAGATTTATGTTTAGCAAAAGTACACATTTAGGTTTTTATGCCGGTTTATGGGTTTAATGGTCTCATTGGCCTAGCCGGAGCCATTTTCCCCCGGTGTGTTGTTATTTGTTTATCATGTCAACTATTGTGTTTGTCATAACCATTAGTGTATAAATATTATGGTGTAAGAAATGATCTTGAAAATTTGTTGAACCGTATTCGGTTTTGTTTTAGTTTGTTTTATAGGGAAAAGGAAGATTAACAAGTCACGCCAATGTATTGTGTTATTACTGTTGCAATGATAGGTTATCGGAAGTGTCATCGATATCTGCAAGTGATCGGCCTCTTGGCCGCGATGTTAATAAACCACCGCTCACAACCTTAAACTCGTCTATTTTAATAGTCTGGCGCAGCCCCGGGGCGCAGCACGTTACACATCCAATAAGAGGGAAGTCTGATAGACCTCGTGCTTACCAGCAATTATGAAATCAATGACACCGTTAGCGTTGACCCACCCATAGGAAAGAGTGCATGGAGTACTTTACTTCAATGTAAACCTAGAAGCGGCCAAGAAAAACAGAGTTACATACAAATACAGAAAAGGAGATTACGGTGCAATTAAAGAAGACACCAAGAAAGTTAATTGGGAAGCAGAGCTAGCATATTTGAATACTGAGGAGGCATGGAAATTGTTTGAAAACACTATTAAACAGAGTGTAGACAAACACTTTCCTAAAGCTAAAATAGGACAAAATGCTCATCCATCATGGATGACGATAACCACAAGAAAACACCTGAAGGATAAGCATAAAGCCTGGAACAAGTACCAAAAAATGTAGACTGCAGACAACTGGAATAATTTTACAAAAAGGCTCGAAATGCGGCCACAGAGGAGGTGAAGAAGCCAATACAAGATTTTGATAGACATAATGTGACCCATCACGTCAAAATGAGAGAGAAGTCGTACTTTTTTCAAATTTGATTTCATTATAAATTATTATTTTCCATAAGCTTTAATTTGATATAAAGGCCAACTCTAGAGAATGTGTATTAGTGGAGATAATAGATTTTGAAACTCAAGAATAGTAGGGCTCTGGAAAAGTATTTGCTCGAGAAAGACGCTTTCGAAGTTTGACCTCCGTCTTGTCTTCATGCACCATTCTTTTGCTTTTTTTAAGCCGGTATATATTGTAAAGAAAACTGTACAGAAGTTACATAATTATTATCTGGGAATTAACCTCCCTGCCCAAATATGTGGACATTCTGGCTCCTTGCTTCCCGAATATGAAGTGGTGGTTGCCCGAATATCGGAACTTTGAAAATCCTCGGAGGAGGGGGCTGCAGCCCATTGCCGAAGGGGGACGCCTTTTGCCCGAATATCACCTTCCAATTTCTAAATATTTGTGAGAAAGCGAAGTGAGCGAGCCAAATTTTTAAAACTTTCTGTAGAGAAAAAAAATGTACAGAAGTTCCTTAATTATCTGGGAACCTCGCTGCCCAAATACTGTATAAGTGGATATTCTGGCACCTAACTTCGCTTCCCGAATATGAAGTGGTGGTTGCCGAATATCGGAACTTTGAAAATCCTCGGGCCGGGAGAGGCGTGGCTTCAACATATATGCCGAAGGGTGATGTCTTTTGCCCGTATATGAATTTTCAAGTGTTTTTGAGAGTGAGCAAAAAGAAAATTGCCAGTTTTTCCTTCTTTTCCTTTCCTTCTATTCTTTCTGTTTTTTGTTTTCCTTTCCTTTCCCTTTTCTTTTTTCTTTTCTGTTTTCTTCTCCTTTCTCTTTTCTCCTTTATCCTTTCCTCTTCCATCTCCCCCTCCTTTTCTTAATTTGCCGACAGAGGTGGCGTATTTGCCGACAATTTTTAGTGGGGGGTGGTGACACCCCAACACCCCCGCGAGCGACGCCCGCTCTAATGATGTAATATAAAGAGCAGGATACATCTAAATAGCGCCCTGATGAACTGAAATTTTGTTTGATAATATTTATTTCATTATACGAGGTATACCCGCAGCGTTTTAAATGGCAATTATTGAATCTCTTTTGTATCCCCCCCCCCCCCCCCCCCTACAACGTTAAACTTGACACAATACTTTCCTGAAACATCCAATGAATAAAAGCATCGCGTAGCTAGGGGCGTGGCCTGGCGCTTACTGTCCGAAAATTCTAACAATCTGACCGAAAAACACTCCCAGAAACTTCCAGTAATATTTAGGACTATAGCATTTTTTTACAGGGCATTCATGAAACATTGGAGATTCAAATACATCAAGAATAATAATTTCCCAAAATTTGGCAATTTGCACGATTTCCCCGTTTTTTCGAGTTCTAGCCCAGCGACTTCTGTCTTATTTTGATGTGACGGGTAACATATGGCAAGAGATATCAAGACAAATTCTTACAATTTCTGGAGTTATGTCATAAAAGCAACGACATGCATACTTTTGAAACAAAGGTTGTTCTTGACAACCTGAAAGCTTGCCAGAGGCCTGTCAGACATAGCAACAAGTAATGTATGCAAACTGGATTCCAAGTATTGTAGTTCATTTATATAATAACATTATATTTCATTAATAACAGGTTAATGGAATACCTCGCTAGTAGGTCCCCAGGAAAGAAGCATCTATAACTTTGAATCACTTAGTAAACAGGTCTATTGTTCTAGTAGAAGAACATCCCTTCATTGCTATTATGTAAAATAAGTAGAACCGTGAATATGCATGTGACACCTGTTCTACATTTTTTTTACATAATATCATTAGCAATGAAGGGATGTTCTTTGTCTACCAGAACCAGTGTGGAAGGTACAATGAGGAGCTGTATATTTTGTCCGCTTCTTTGTTTGCCATGTTCATAGTTCTAGTGTGTGTATATAGGCGCGAAAAGCGGCCGGGTACGATCACATGCAGTGCAGTGGTGAAGCTACATTACAGTTCATCGTCATCATGGAGTCGTTGCTGAGATCGTGGGGGATGCCAGCCGATGTCATCTCTTCATTTAATTGTAAAACATTCACATTTTCATTATATTAATTTTATTATTGCATCTATAGTATCTATAGTGTGACGCCACCATTATAATATAATTGTCTAAATTATATGTAAATCATTTATGTGAAAATCAACCTTTCATATCATGTTATATGGTTGGAAAGTCTGTTGTAACATTGTTTTGCAGTTTGTTTTCCATTATTGAGATGCAAGTTTTAAGAGGAAATGCGCTTGTCAAAACTATATCAAAATGTTTGAAGTTAGTGTTTTTTCCCAACAAATTCACAAAACAAGAAAAGTACATTTCAGGTTTTTGCCCTTTTCTTTTGGAAAATTGACCAAATTGTGAAAAAAGAAGCTTGTATATTGTTACTTTTATTGTGATTGATCCACATTCCAGCATTTAGAGTATAATTATATGTAAATTATATGTAAATAATTCAACCATTCCGATCATATTTAAATACTGTAGTTTAAAATCTGTTTTTGGAACTTTTTCCATGCTTATTAAAAATGCAAGTTTAACAAAAAATAATTTTCATTGTGCATTTGTCTTGTAGTCTCAACTCATCCTGGTGTAGACATTTAGTGTAAAAAGTGACACATTGGGGTGTGGTAAAAAGTATGGGGTAAATTCTGTACCACTTAAGGGGTAAAATAATAACACAGCTGCGGGGTGAATTGTTACACAGACTGGTAGTGGTTAAAGGTTGCACAGCATGGGGTAAAAAAGGGAACATGGTCGTTTGGGGGTAAGATGTTACCCCACCCTTTGGTGTTAACATTTTACACATTAGATGTGTAAAACATAACACATGTATCGAGCAAAATCTAACCACTCATGGTGTGTAATAGTTTACACCACAGACGACCATGTTCCCTTTTAACACATTTTGGTGTTATTTTTTTAACACCAATGGGGTAACTTTTTTAAAGAGTGTAGCATGATACAAAATAAAGTAATACATGTACTACAGATTTTTAAAAAATATATAAACATATTGTCAGACATTAATAATTTACTTCTTGAATACAAAGAAAATATGTATAAAATATGGGGTATTAACATTTTACAATTAAAAGGATTTGTGAACGCAGGAGACCGTCATCATGAGCCATTTGCTTGATGTCGACCGCCTCAAAGTAAAAAAGCGACATAGAATTAAAAAAAAAAAAGAATTGAGAAAAGAGGTCATGAGGAGGTGCAAACAAGTGCAAGTGCATTATCGATGGGGTCAAGATGTATTCATGAGTATTGTTGTTGTATTGATCAATAATCCCTAAAATACTATAATTTTACATACAGTAGATGGTTAATGTGGTGGATTTGAGTATAAGGATATTAGATTACGCTTCATAGTCGCTTTAAAAGAGTAAATTGTGGAGTATAGAGTAAATAGTTACCACCGCTAGGTCGCTCCCTCGCAGTTTTATGGATTTAAGTATGGGAAAGGGGTTGGGGTAGGGGCAATTTCATTTTTTGTCCAGAGCAATAATACAGAAAGTGCTTTTAAAGTTTGGAACCTAGAGGATTATATTCATATTTTCAGTTGCGTTCGTTCGCTTCGCATACTCGCACAAACAATTATGACAACACATTTTGTCACGTTATGAACGAATTTCCTTATTTCCACGTACATGTAACTACAATAATGCAAACTGTGTGTATTGCAGGGTTGAACAAACATCAGATTTATTTGATTTAAATCAATATATAGCGCGTAATGTTGTTCCTATAAAATAATTACCTCAACTCTCGCGTGATGAATTTTTCAGCCCCAAAAGTTTTTATTTTATGTCGCATCAACAAAATCAACACCGAATTTTATAATGTATTTCTTTGTTTTTTACTAAAATTGGTGATTTTCTTTTACAAAGTCAACCGCGCTTTCAACCGCGCCAACCCTTGTACATTGGTTTGCAGAATGACCTACAATAAAAGCAAAATTGATTTCAGGGTCTGCAATCCCCCCCCCCCCGCCAAAATTTTGGCTTCGCCAAGTACATAGCGAAACAATGTAATATTATTAGGGGTGCATATACGGGGGACAGGGGCGCACGTGCCGCGGGTGACACTTGAAGGGGGCTAAAAACGCAAAGCGAGAAAGAAAAATAGCAGAAAATTAAGAAAATTGCGATCATTCATTAGAAATACTTTTTTAGAGATTTTTCTGAAGCTCGGTCGCTTTGCTTCTTCACATAATGCTGCTCCAGGATCTCGTTCTGTCCCTCCCCACTATATAGGATATATTTGTTTGGAGGGCTCAAGATTGATAAATAATAAGACGTTGCTTTGCTCGCCATCATGTAAGTTTCATCATCCTCGTGTTGAATATTGCGCCATAATATATAGGATTAAGTGTATAAATCGCTATTGCAATGGTTCAACATTTGAAAGAAATGTCAACTTTTGGTTGTCTTTCCAAATTCCTCGACTATTTCTTAATGGTTTCCATTAATGTTACACCCCATTTGAGAAGGAAGTGAATACCATATGAAACAAATGTATTTGGTCCGGTAAGTCAGCGAACTGCAACACAAAATCATGCCCGCGGAATGGAATGGTCAAAACGATGGCAGCTACCTTTCAACCAATCCAAGTGCAAAGTTATACACTATAAATTATGGACACCAATGTCCCGAAAGCAGGATATGCCATCAACAAAGAGACAAACTCCATGATAAAAGACGTAAATGAAGAAAAAGACATGGGAGTCACATAGCTTCAACCCATCCTTGAAATTCAGCCTGCATGCCGGAAAAAAATCAGCCAAGGCCAATTTCACCCTTGGACTCCTCAAGAGGAACTTTCAAAACCTTGATGGAAAGACATTCGCTCTCCTCTACAAAACCCTGGTATGACCTAAGTTAGAGTATATGGAACCAGGGGCGGCGGAGCGTCTTTCAAAGTGGGGGGGGGGGGGGAGGAAACAGCAAAAAGTGCACTTTGGGGGGAAAGGGGCACCTACTAGGGGTGAACATGTTAAAGCGAAATAAGGACCATTTTGTGACATTGGTATTAACCTACATTCTAATGAATATAATAATTATCAAACATCACCTTCTTCCATTTTATTGTGGTTCTAAACACTATACTTCAGCTTGCCCAATTAGCAGTTGTGTGTAATGGTCTAACAATTCATGTGGGAGCGAGCGAAGCGAGCGAGCAAAAGTTTTTCTGACCTCTGTTTTTTTTAAGCGCTGAAGTCCTTCAGTTGTGCATTATATACAGCGATATAATGAAAATGACAAGAGCAAATTCATTTGGGGAATGTCGAATGATCTTTTAATTTGTACATTAACCCCGTCGTGTTGTTTTAGTATTACAATGATATAAAGCATACTTTATGCAATCTGCTTGATTTCACTATATACTGTAGGAAAGAGCAAGCGTAACGAGTGAGTTATGGGGACATTTTCTGAAAATATTCCCCTTACTTGGTGTAAATTATTGGCACATTCGAGCTAGCGGAATGAGAAATCCTTTGCTGGAGGGAGCGGGGGGTGGACATTGTGCCCCTATTGCCTTCATTGTAGTTGTAGTAATATCAAATATGGGTATCTGATACTACCTGAAGCCCTACCGATTCTTTAAAGCGAGATATGGCTCTTTTTGTTAAAAAAAAACCAACAGTTGGATATATAGGTAAAAGGGGGCACTTATAAAAATAGGAAAGGGACACTTATGAGAAGAGAAAAGGGCACATATTAGAGAGTAAAATTAGCACTTATCAGACGTAAACAAGGGGCACTTATCAGAAGGGAGAATGGGCACTTATTAGAAAGGAAAATGGGCACCTATGAGAAGTAAAAATGCACTTATCAAAGGAGAAAAGGTATACTTATTAGATGGAATTTATCAGATTTGAAGACCGGGCATAGAAGCTTGGCCTCGCCGGTGCTCAGCATGTCAGCCTTATGCAAAGCATGATTTTGAAGTAGGATTTGATCCGAAGTGCTATGACCGCCCCCCCCCCCCCCCCCCCATTGACATGTAATCTATAATACGATACTGAGTACACGTGTTGGAAAATAGTCAAGATAAAGTAATAAAACCTCTTGCTTAAATTCCAACCTGAGGCATTGAAAATTGTTTTATTTCTACATCTTGTCTACATTTCTATTCTCTCCCCACCCCTCCCCCCCTCTCTCTCTATTATTACTCAATCACGCCCCCCCCCCCTCTCTCTCTCATGGATTCTCCTTTAACTCCATCACAACAGACATCTCTTCAAACAAAAATGTTGTAGACGGAAAAGAAGATGATGAAGAAAAAGAAGAAAAAAAAAAAAGAAAAAGAAGAAGCAGAACAAAAAGAACAAAAAGAACAAAAAGAATAAGAATAACAAGAAGAAGAAAAAGGAAAAGAAGGAAAAGAAGAACAAGATTAAAAAGAACAAGATTAAAAAGAATGAAAAGAAGAAAAATGAAGGAGAAAATGAAAAAGAAGAAGAGAAGAAGAAAATAAAGAAGACAAGAAAAGGAAAAAGAAAAGGAAAAAGAAGAGGAAGAAGAAGAAGAAAAGGAAGAAGAAGAAGAAGAAGAAGAAAAGGAAGAAGAAGAAGAAGAAAAGGAAGAAGTACTCATCAGTGCTTTGTAGAATGGAATGTGACACTGTGTCAAAAAAGCACACAATTTTATTTTCTATATTGTCATCTATGCAGCACAGAAACTTGAGCACAGCAAATCATTATCATGAAGTAATAAAGACAGCACAAGAAAAATACACATGTACAAATTGCATTAATGAGGTGTGCCATCGATTTATACAGGTGAGTTGTTCCCCCCCCCCCCCCCCAAAAAAAAAGGGGTAACCTCACTAGTCATAAGGACCAATTATTCATAAGACCGCTATCCATAACACGTGACTAAATGAATAGCGGTTTTCTATGAATAGCGATCCTTATGAATAACGAGCAGACCCCCCCCCCCCAAAAAAAAAAAAAAAAAACCCAACAAAACAACACATCAGTGGAATTGCCATACAAATGCAATGGACCAAAGCATGTGAACTAAAGATCACTCTGTCTGAAATGCAAAAAGGAGAAAAATAACCCAGTTAATAGGGAATGTAATAATACGCAAATTGAGTTTTTTGTAGCATACATCAAATAGTTGCCCTCACACATGGGTTCAAAACAGGTTTAAAATACAAACACATGCACAATAGCAAAAATTATTGTTATTTACTTATATAATCTCCTATTTTGAAAATACACAGGTCTTCAATACATGTGCAGACCTATGCTGACTTCTTGTGTTGACTTTTTCCCCTTAAACCTGGCAAATTTTACCATAAATTACTAAATATTTATTTACATCATACTGCAAGAATAATCTATTATTTCTGGTGATCATTATTCAAGGCAAAAATACTTTTTATCTACAGTGATGCTACAATAGTGCATTATTTCACATTTCTTCAGCCATAAAACAAAATACTGCACTTTACTTAGACAATAATTCATTCCAAAATTATTTTCCTGGCAATAGCAATTAGGTGACACTTCAAACAAAACCATGATGCTGACTAGCTGAATTTATGAAAATTCTGTTTCATGATAACTTGACGCACTCCAGCTACATGTATAAGCTTGCAACGGTGAGCTTCTATTTGAAAGCTCAAAGGAGAATGAAACCCTGGGGAAAAATCAATTTTAATGAAAAAAGATGATAGAAAGAAGCGATTTTTTAAAAGTTCATCAAAATCGGTTACATATTGAGAAAGTTATGAAAGTTTGAAAAGTCTCAATTTACTTCCTATGGCGATCCTCAAATTAGCCATGTTGCTTCAAAGTAACAGGTTTAGCAGTACAACTCTACATAATTTGTTTTGTACACAAAATTTGATATTTTCCCCATTATCTCTCAAGGTGCAGCTGTAAAATGTATTTGACACAACATATGTTGAGTTCACGAAAAGACATGCAGCATCTTCAGAGAAAATGGAGAAAATATGAAATTTTGTGTACAAAACATAATGAGAGTTGTAAACCTGCCATTTTGAAGCAATATTGCCAATTTAGGGATCACCATAGAAAGTAAATTGAGACTTTTCAAACTTTCATAACTCTCTCATTTCATCACCGATTTTGATGGAACTTTTTTTAAATTGCTTCTCTCTATCCTCTCTTTTCATTAAAAAGGATATTTCCCCAGGGATTCATTCTCCTTTAAATCCCGGCTTACATGAAGCATCATTTAGGTTGCATCATTAACTGCGCTAATCGAGCCTGTGAAGCCATTAACTCATATGCCTGTTTTCAAAATATTGTTTGCACTCTCCATTTCGCAATCACTTTTTAAAGGAAATCACTCTTTCGTGAAACGCAAAAGACCGTACCAGTCATTGATACGGTCCTAACCTCACCAAATGATGCCTCGAGTGCACCAGGCTTTATTAGCACAGTCATAATCATCTTCATAATAATTACCTCTACATTTTGCTCATGAAAGGCCCATTGCGCTTCTGAAAGAACTACAGTGCCTTTAAAATAGTGTAACCTTTACATCAAATGTCAAGGTATCATTATGAAATATAGGACTAGAAAAAAAGATCTTCATAATTGTGTTACAGCCTGTGAAAAACTTGTATATTACATATTTGTATCATATAACAACACACACACACGCACACACACACCAAAAATACATCTGTATTGCCATTACGCCTAATTTAATACCCGCACTATACACTTCACGTACAACATGTACTTTTGTAGAATACAAACATTTACAGACGCGGAAATGGTAATGCTTGTAGATCCAGCTACAAAAAACATCATAAAACAATCCTCTCATCAGGCACTTACAAGTTACGAGTCACATACAATTTACAAATTATATTTTCACTTTGAGTCCTCTACACCATTAAACGGGGAAAGTTGGTCACAATTGAGCTTCAAACACAGAGACACATTACACTCTCTTCTTTTATCACTACAAGAGAAGCATCAAGCAAGCAAACACATTTTGTGACAACCGTAACCATCATCTGAAAGTACACATTTATGTAAGTAGATTACCTTTACAGTAAGTTTATATACTTAAAGAGAAAGTTGCCAGTTCTTATATATAGACATGATCAAGCTTTCCCACTGGATTTGAGACAGTTTCTTTCACAATGTAATCCCATGACCAGAACTCAACTTTATCTTTAAGTAACGTTAAAACTTAATCATGCTTTGGGGGAATAGCCACAGATGTATAATCGACAATGATGTAAATCCACAAACACATTTTGTGACATCTGTAACCATCATCTGAAAGTACACATTTATGTAAGTAGATTACATTTACAGTAAGTTTATATACTTAAAGAGAAAGTTGCATTCTGGGAAAGGTGACAAATAATTTGTGAGCTTTCTCGTTCTTTTCATCCCAGTTTGGAAGAACATGATAGAAGGAATGTCCCTTGAAAAGAATTGCTCTTCAGCTGCCCTCATATTCATAATATGACAAGAAATAGTGAGTTCAGGCTGGAACATTCATGCCACGTCTGTGCGCAGTTCCATATACCCATTTCTGTGTGCAATGCATATGTTTTTCAGAGAGATGGGGCCAATTTCTTATAATTTTGATGAAAATCCTCAAAGTATATGCCAGTTCTTATATGTAGACATGATCAACCTTTCCCACTGGATTTGAAACAGTTTCTTTCACAATGTAATCCCATGACCAGAACTCAACTTTATCTTTAAGTAACATTAAAACTTAATCATGCTTTGGGGAATAGCCACAGATGTATAATCAACAATGATGTAAATCCACACACTCAACATCAAAAAGAAAGTGCATTTCAGCATATAAAAAACAAAACAAGCAAGTGCAGCCTAAAGACTGCAAAGATATGTGTCTCTTACATCACATTTTTTTATCTCCTTCAAAGGTCTAAACTTTGTCAAACTATAAAAATTTCATATGGATTTAGAAAATTCAATTACAAAATACCCATCACCTATTGCTAAATCTTTCACCAATATTATTGCCTGTAATGCAACATCATTGACTTTGGCATACAGTGTATAATCATCTGTTTGCTTTGTCACAGGTGTAATTTCTTTCATTTATCATCTTTCTTTATCAGAAACAAACAAACGGACCGATTATTCCTACAAGCTACTGAAGCTAGAATAGACCCTACCCACTACTATACGAGAACCTGCTGTCTCCTTACATATTACATGTATTCACATGCAACCGAATAGAACACGCACAAAATAAGATTGCAATCACTGATAAAAGTCACTATCTGGTAAATCACACAAAAATGCTCCACAGGGTACCAAAGAGTGATGTCACAAACTTCACTGCTAAGTACTATAAAACTCTATAGATACATGTATGCTTACTTTCGGCATGGCAGGCACTGCATGTTACCACTGTCGTTATTCATGGTGTTTCTGCCAATGACAATTTCAGTGTTTACAATGGAAATGTTCTCAAGGTGACATCCCCTATTGAGAAAGGAAGTTGGACTTTGGTCTCAAAATGGTGGAAATAGTCAGTATACACAGGAGCTCACATCATTTGTTCATCTATAATAAGAACATCAAGAAAATCCAAACCTGCAAAAAATACAACATCCAACCTCCTCACAACTTCTATGCAATGATAAATCTCCACATAAATAAATATATACCAAACATTTCAGTTTGCTTGATGTTTATTTACATGTATCTTACAAATTTAACATCAAGTGGAAGATCAGAGGCAGATCTTCTTTAATCCCTCCTGTGCCACCAAGTTTTAGAACAACTGTTACGAACAAACTTTCAAGAGTGATATTTTGACTATAATGCTTGCTTTCAATGATAAATTTGGCATAAAATGTTGTTCATGGAAACAAACTTCACAATGAAGATACCTGTTTCAGTTTCAGGAAGCAAAGTGTAGACATCCTCTCTCCAAACACAGTATTCAACACTCAAATTCTAGGGCAGCATTTGTCACCAATGGCACATGAGGGGTTAAGGAAGATCTGCCTCTGTGGCTCTACAACAATTTGGTGATGGACAGGCACTTGAAGTACATCTAACCCTGCTTCCTCATTAGTTGATGTCAGATGCAAACCGCTAACTCCAAATGCTTCCTCATCAGATGCTGCCATTAAGACCTCTCAATCTAACCAGTTCATCGCATGTCCTCTTCCAGTGCCAGACACCTCTCAAACTCTCTCCTCAGTTGGTCTGCTGGTTGAGCAGTAAACGCTGCAAACGCTGATTTGATGACATTAGTTGAAACAGGGTGGACCATGTGAAAGCTGTTACTTGTATGCTGCCAAAGGTTTCCAGGAGGCATCAAGGAACCCCACCTCCTGACAGATGATGCCTTGCCTGGCTGTCCAACCTTACTTCATCCCTTCAATAGCAGCAATCGTTACACGAAAGAAGAAAAAGTTGGTCTGCTTCACTTCAAAGAAATCCTCCTTATCAGATGCTAGCATTTAAACCTTTTAATCTACCAAGTTCGTCAAAGTCCTCATCCAGAGCCAGGCACCTCTCAACTCACTCCTAGCTGGCTGCTTCACTCCAAAGAAATCCTTCTCATCAGATGCTGGCATTAAGACCTCTCAATCTAACGAGTTCATCATAGTCCTCATCCAGAGCCAGGCACCTCTCAAACTCTCTTCTCAGTTGGTCTGCTTCTGCCGATCCACCCGAGTCTTCCAGGACGTTACCCGAGTCTTCTATCAGATCACTGGAGCCTATGGGGATGTCACTGGTATCCTCTGCACCTGAAATCAACAACAACCAAGGATATGTTGTTACGAATATCATGAATATGGCAATATGAATATCCATGTGCAAGTGTTTCATAGGGTGCCCGACATATTCTCTGGCAACAATGGCTTTGGGTTTCATTTGGTGAAAGATATACAGTTAGGCTTGGGGTTGCAATTGGGTTTCGGTTAGGTTTAAGGGTTAGGTGTAGTCTAATTTGGTCCAGGTATGAAGTTAAGAAATCGGTTAGTGTAGGATTTGACAACGAAGCAATTGTCGCCGGAGTACGTGTCGTACAACCGTTTTTGGATACAGGCTTTGTTTTATGAGGCAGTTGGTGTATGGGAACCATAAAGCATTAAAGCAAGTGTAGTGAGTCAATTCTGCATGATTTTGTCATATTTCAACGTTTGTGTGAGTTGCTTGATGTTAGGTGTGAATGGTGTAGAAACATGTACATGTAAATGCCCTGCTCCTAGTGATGTGCAATGAAGGAGTACTGTAATTGAATTCTTGCCCTCTGCCCCCAAACCTTTTTTTGCAATATATAATAAGATATATTATGTTGGCTAATGGTAGTTAAAATGAAATCCTTAAATACTTTTCTCCGTGAAAATGCTTATAAAACAATGTGCAAGTTAGCCAAGGAAACAACACAGATTTTGTTTCTCAATGATTTTTTAGGCACCTTTTGAACTTTGGCTACCTTAAAGATAATACATGAAGTAGATCAAAATTTCATGTCATATTACCATTTCCAGATAAAGCTATAAGGGTAAACTTTGCTTTGGAATGCCTACAATTATCTGGATAAAACAATAGTTTGAGTTATTGACTGGTTGCTTAAAATGATGAAAATCTCAAAAATAAAACTATTTCTGAGCTTACAATTCACAGATAAGTTTCCAATCTCAATACAATGAAAATTTGAAATTCCTAAAAGATAGCACAATATTCAAAGAAGTAGACATATTTATCCGGCCGGGAGATAACCCTGACCCCTTGCACCTATTTAAGGCTATTTGAAGACCACTTTTTTATCTTCCGACTATCCATTCATAAAAACACATTTTCACCAAATCCAACCAACACTATGTAATTACGTTTGACTCTGATTTGATAAGGAGAAAAAGAATGAAAAAAAAAAATCATAGGCCAGTATTGTCGAAGGGTGCCTAACTTTAAGCCCCCGCTTAAGCGTGTAGATTTATGCCACTGAATTATGGAGAGCCGAATGTCACCCACTTTTAATCCTACAAAATCACCATAGACTCCTTCTAGTTCTTGAAATAAACGCAAATACAACAACTATAGAATTGATTTCTTATGCTCATTTCATGCCAGAAAATAATTTTGTTTCTTTAAATTGCTACATAAATTTATTAATTTATATGGGACTTAGGGGTTGACAAATGGCCTTCCATAAATCAGTGGCCTAAGTTAAGCCGGGCTTAACTTGGCCACTTTTGAGAATACGGGCCATAGACATTAAATAAAGACGATAACTTGTCTATTCCAATAAGAAACATGCTCACAAATCATAACCCGGTCAAAATTTGACAAAATAGCCTTAGCATACACTGACGTGTGAGTGACATGTCATGTTCAACAACAAGAAAAGGCATTCCAGAAATAACAGACGAAATAACTTTCAAACAAAAATAGATGCTTCATGTATATTTTGCATGCCATTAATGCAAATGAATCTTTATATCCTGATACATGTATAAGCATGCAATGTTATACAGCATTACACATTGTTGCATGGAAATAACAAAACATGTCAATAAATGTTAGGAAGCTCATGTTTAATGGACAGCACCTCTTTGTGTTACCACACTATCATTTCAATTGTAATCAAATCAAATCAAATAATAAATAATGCATGACAAAGACGGATATTTTTACTTTTAATTAAAATGTTGGATTTCCATTTTGACCGTTTTTTTTTTTTTAAATAGCATACACATGTACAACAAACTGAAAGGATAAAATGATCCAGAGCTGTTTTTGAAACTGTCTTAAATGAATAATGAATTACCTACACCATATTCTAAACGCAAGCTTGGCAGGTAGGTAGAAAATTTGCGTTAGGACGGTTTTCAGTAACAGTGCCCAGAAATGAATCGTTACATGTCAAATGTGTCATTGTGTTATAGCTTTACAGTGTTGCATGGAAGGGGTTATCCTGTCCTCAATGAAGAAACAAAATTTCATGCTCATTACAAAAATGTGTGATTGTGACTAAACCCCGGCTCACATGAGGAGTCATTTCGATTGCGTCAGTACCTGCACTAATCGAGCCTGTGAAGGGAATAAACCCATACACTAGTTATTAAAAGTATCGTTTGCACTTTTCATATTGGAATAACTCTTTCGTGGCACGCAAAAGACCGTGCAAGTCACCGACGCGGACCTAACGTCGGCAAATGACGCCTCGTGTGAGCCGAGCTTAACACTATTCCTACGCAAGTTCAGCTACAATCTCGCAGTGACTTTAAGACTCAACACTGAATGATAGCGTCTGAATGCATGCAGATAACATCTTACTTCAAGCAGTCAGAGATAACTGCCTCTCATACTCTCTCCTACAGAGCTTCTCAAGTAATCCATCTTCATCATTGTCACTCGATTCCTCCCGCTCACTAGGAGGTGGACTCGGGTCAAAAGCCTCTAGTCCCACTCCTTTGGCTATGAGCAAGGTTTGTGTGGAGCGTGGAGAAATAAAGGGAAAGCGGGATCCGTTGAGCTGTGTTCTCAATTTTCTCAACTACATGTAATCTTCCCCATATTTCAAGAGCATCTTTTACTTTTGATCAGTTTTGTCCTGTATTTCGAAAATGTCACCCCGATAAAATTTCGATGGCCCTGTTTTAGTGCTGTTTTGATGCTAAAAATGATACATACATGTAATGCAGAGTTGCCAACTGTTCCGGAATATGTATGAGGTGGATTTCAAGGCTTTCATGACAAGTGAATAGCGGAGAGCATGGTTATTGTTGTCATGTTTTCTCTCACAAGCATTCAACCGTTGCGTAATTCACATTTTAATTTTGACCTCATGCATATTCCGGAACGGTTGGCATCTCTGGTAATGCAACATCACCGACTGTCCATAGGAACAGAAAGTTTCTTGCTTGCTAACAGAACTATCAATTTTAATCTGATTCATGATGTCATTATACTTTACACTGTATGAGAAAGTAAACAGCAAGGATTATATTAATATAGAAACAAATACAATTCAAGCTAATTCATGGTAGAGGGATGGGGTGGTAAGGAAATGCCCTCTACTTTGAGAAATGTTCAGTCATTCCTTCAGAGACCCATGCTACAGGTAACACTTTAATAGTGGCCTCCAACATAATCAATTACAAACTCCTGTTACTGATAACTACCACCTCTAAAGGAGGTCTCACACAAAAAGTCCATTGGTTACTCTCCTAGAATCCCTACTTGGTGATGACATAAGCTATGCTAAAGAGCTTTTACTGGATTTTTGTGTGTGAGATGTCCCAAGATCGTATGCAGTACAGTAATGCACACAGACTGTGAAATACCACCTCGATGCTATGTCCACGGCATGAGAGCCAGGAGGGCGTTAGCTCTATGTAAAAGTGCTACAGTTAACACAGTTCTGGTTACCATTAGACGATACTCTGTCCTCCAAGAACCGTTATTTTAAATCTCAACCAAATGGAAACTAAGCAAACCTGATTGAAATAAGGCTAATCAGAACCACCCAAAATTCCTCAGGTCAGTTGAAGTATTAGGCTTTAAGTCCACCAACTGACGTGGCTCTACTTAGCTCACCAATTAATAGAGCATCAAGTGACCAGCTTCTTATTTTGTACAAATTACTGTTATGCTATAACAAATTTTTAAAAAGAAATTAATTCAATCATGGAATGAAACATGAGAAATTAATTTTATGTTGACATGATTTTAATTGTTTATTTTGTTAAGAAATATAGTAATTTTATGCTATGAGGTGATTCATACTTGGCACTCCATAAATCAGTGGACTAAGTCTACCCACACTGGCATGTATAAAAAAAACCTACGGGAGGACTAAAGTCATATTAAACAACGGGAAACTTAGATTTTGGTCTAACTTCCTTTGTTAAACTTGACTTCAGGCCGCGCTTAATCCCAGCGTTGGGTTTAAATTCTATTAAAATAAGGACTTCAGAGTTTAAGCTGGGACTAAAATTAGTACTACTTTTATGAATACAGGCCTTTACCTTCAGGTGGCATAACCTCATTCCATTTGTAGAGATTGATGTCTATGGGTTGCTGTAACCAGCCGCTGGAATGGAGCTGAGTCAGGGTACATCGAAACTCTGGTTCAGCGTGAAGTAGCCAGGAGATTAGCTGCATCAGGGCTGCAAAAAAATTTTTTCATAAATCCACCTTTATAATGTGTTCCCCTTTATGAAAGGAATTATTTAAGGGCTCAACTGAATGTTGGCAACAATTATATTTTCCTTTTATTGCTACATTGATTAAATAAAAAGTCATACATCTGGATAAAAATGTATGCATGGATGGCAACTATTTCGAGAAGTAAAAAAAAGCAAATTCATAAAAACAGTGATTTTGAACCTCTCGTCATACTGTCAAGTTGTGGCAACCTGCAGGTCAAATGGTTTATGGTCCGAGTCCCAGCAGCGACACTAGTGTCCCTTGGCAAGGCATTACTCTGCATTTGCCACTCTCAAGCCAGGTGTAGAAAATGGGTACATGGTAGAAAGTAATTGCTTGAATGATATAACACAGCTTGGCTACAGCTGAAGTATGAGTGGTATTTTGTTGGCACTTTGAGCATCCCCTGGGATGGATATGTGCCCAATATAAATGTAGCTTTTAATATTATCATCTCACCAGGAGTCCCGTCACCATAGTGACGATTCAACTTACCCGTGGAAACGGCGAAGGGAGGCTTGAGGATAGCTTCAATGGTCTCTTCGACATCATAGAAAGGATTCTCACCAAACACCAATGTGTAGAGCATTACTCCTAGAGACCAAAGCTCCAGCTGTGGCCCTTCATACCTTAGGGTTTGAGAGTAAAAAATGATAAAGTGACAAGGAAACACCCAAAATAAAAAAAGAGATGTTTTACACTTTAAATCTTTTTTTTTCCAATTTCAAAATTTTATTGTAATATAATAAATATGTACTGTTAAACCAAACATACAAATTATTTGGGAAGACGAGTTGTGAAAATGAGGTCACAAGACTAAAGATAGAATGCCTATCCTTCTATTATGTACTATGTAAAAGTCTGTTTTCATTGATGCTGCATAGATATACACGCTAAGAGCCAATGGGTTAACTTTTCGAAAATATCCATGGTTTTATGCAGGAGCTTTAATAGTGCGCACTGAATTATGACGGAGCTCAACATCCACTTTGAAGTAGATCATTGTGAAGTGCGTATGTGCTATGGGAGTGTAGATGAACTGCATGCAGAAAGAGGAGCACCAGGAGCAGATCTTGCTGTATATTAATATCTAGGTCACAGTAGAGTAACATATTAAAGTATTGTCGATATGGAATACCAAGCAAATAAATACACTTACATAGGCAAAAATATTAATCACAGAAGTTTTCATAAAAATAGAGGAATCTAAGGCTCATAACATTAGTTTGAAGGCCGATAAACAGGAACCATTCCTCAAAAATAGAAATGGTTGGCAGGTATGAAACAGTATTTGAGTTTGGCCTATCGTACTCTTCATATGATGATTATGATAATGATAATTCCTATCATTTTCATTTCCAATTTCACTCTGTCCTTACCTATTTCCAAGCAGGACTTCAGGTGAGCAGTATTCCAAAGTTCCACAGAACGTGGAGAATTTCTTGCCTGGCTGCATGTACGCTGCCGAACCGAAATCAATCAGTTTGATGTGGAACTTCTCATCCAGAATCACGTTCTCGTCCTTGATGTCACGATGCACGATGCTATGATCATGAAGGTACTTCACTGCTGCAACAACCTGATGATAACGAAAATTGTAATTATATTACATACAATTGAGTACATAAGAGCGAGAAGGGCTTAACTCAATCAAAACAATTTTAGAATGATTGTGTAAACAAATAATTATCTTTTTAAGCTTAAAAGTCAGTTTTTATCTCCATTCGTTAAATAATATATGTTCAATTATCAAAGGTTCTGTAAAGATGAAAACATTCTTTCTCTTACTAAACCTTATGTTGAAATAATGTTTTTTCTTGACTAAAAAAAATTGTTTTGATGGAGTTGGGCCTTTCTTCCTCTCAGGTATTCAATTTATACAATTATCTTCTCTACGATAAATTTGGAAATCTGAATGCATCTTTACTTCTTGGAAATTTTGGCAAACTTTTCTGCAAATTTAGTTGACTCCCCTGTCCCCCCACCCCATTTTACTAGTTTTATTGGTCCAGCAATGCCCATGGGTCACATGTTACACTGAGATCCATTTCAATTTAAAGTGAATAATTAAGAAAAAGGTTACAGAATACACAATTTTTCTAGCAATATACAGTTAACAACAAAATTATTCATACCCCTTGGAAAATTCTAGTTTTTTGCATTTTTCCTAAAAATGAATGGTTAACTGAATTTAATTGCACATCACTTGAATACATTTAGTTATCATCTGCAAATGAATGCTGTTTCTGGTTTCACCTCATTTGCATAACAATAGAAAAGGTGAATTATCCAAACTGGGCGTTGTTCAAAATTATTCATACCCTTGGTGATCTATTGACTTTGTCAATCAGTATGAATCCACTCCTTGTGATTAATGCTCGTAACACTTTCTTCACACTGTCACAATGCTTCTGGAGGTCTCTACTGAGATATCAGGCCAATACCTGGTCTCCAATGGCCCAATCTCCTTGAGGATGTTGTCCACACATGCCATCACCTGGTCTTCAGGGGATTCGATGGATTTAAAGCAGATTTTGTGTTTGCAGGTGGTGTAGTTTTAGACGTCATGAGGATAGGACTATGATATTGATATTTTTGTTAATATTCCTTACATTTTAATGACAATTCTGCATCTATAAGTTGAAACAAAGCACTCTTCCTGGAGAGACTTCCCTAGAGGCATTCACTGTTGTACTGTCAAGGGAAGGTATTTCCTGAT
The DNA here is from genome assembly GCA_025617745.1 of Heliocidaris erythrogramma. Classification (NCBI taxonomy): domain Eukaryota; kingdom Metazoa; phylum Echinodermata; class Echinoidea; order Camarodonta; family Echinometridae; genus Heliocidaris; species Heliocidaris erythrogramma. The sequence continues at coordinate 34,273,381 of CM046856.1, forward strand.
ACTTTTGTTCCATTATTATTAAGAATGTTTAGGGAGGCCATGGTAGTTGTCTAAAGGTTGGATGGTGCCAATTTTATCAGTTTATTCAGTTCCACTGATTGACACATTTTTGATATGGACACCTGCAAGTGGGTACTCTAGTGAAGCTTAAAATACTGATCTTTATGTTCCAGTGCACTGTCAAAGTGGTAGCATTTTGTGCACTGCAGCTGGTAACATGGAGGGCATATGGTATAAATTTGGTTTACATTCATTTTGATATCAAGGATTGTAGTTTTCATACCAAAGATACAAAGAATATACCATATGAAGATTGATATACAGTAACAGTCAATGTGGGATGTGTATGGTACTCAAAGGTTACATACTGTTATTCATGGTGACCTGACGTTAGAGTCATGCAATGACTTTAATATCACCAACATGGCCTTCCTGAGCACTCTGATTAAGAATAGGGCCAATGAATAAAGGTGAACCCTCCCACAGGCAGTGCAAAAGGGAAGGACTCTTCAGGAATGGTGCTTTGCTTCATAAGTAGATACAGAATTTTCATTAAAATGCATGGAATAAATGACCGAAAATTTCAATATCATAGTCCTGTCATCATGAAGTCGATAACTGCATCACCTGTAGGACACGAAATCTAATGAACTCCCTGAAGGTCAGGTGAAGGCATGTGTGGACACATCCTCAAGGAGATTGAGCCATTGGAGAACAGGTACTGGCCTGATATCCCAGCAGAGACCCCTCCGGAAGCCTTGTGACCATGGGTGTATTAAAATAAAGTGAATTACAAGCATTAATCACAAGGATCGGATTCATACTGACTGACAAAGTCAATAAATCACCAAGGGTATGAATAATTTTGAACATCGCCCAGATTGGATAACTCACCTTTTCTATTGTTATGCAAATGAGGTGAAACCGGAAACGGTATTCATTTGCAGATGATAACTAAATGTATTCAAGTGATGTGCAAGTAACTTCATTTAACCATTCATTTTTAGGAAAAATGCAAAAAACTAGAATTTTCCAAGGGGTATGAATAATTTTGTTGTTAACTGTATTTCCTGCTCTGCTTACTATACATACACAAACAAACACACAAATAAGTGAGTTTTTAAATATTTTCCTCTTGCAGAAAACAATTTTCTATCAAAATGTCGCAACAAATATACAAAGACATCAAGTGCAGTTGGGTATCACATCTACTGTAAATGTGGAAATTTTCATTCCATTAATTTTTCACGCTCGGCCAAGTAAGATAAATTTCATGTTTTAAATTTCGCCCATGTGCTAGACTCAGGGGCAAAAGAACACATAAACAAAATTATTTGCTTGTTTTTATTTTCGCGCAAATTTCATGCTGCGTGAAATGCACAAAAATTTCCATACCGCGAAATATTCCAAGTTTACAGTAACATAGGTTAGTATCGATATGATATTGGCTTATTGGTAGAAGAAATGAGAACTCCCACAAACGTGCAACTCTTTGTTATCTCTTCCGTTTGGCTGGAGTATGTAGCCTATCTAATGTCTTAAATTGTGAACTGTCAGCACATAGGATGTAGTTTGCGTAGTGCACTTTGTTTTATGTCTTAACTCTTACTGTGCCAAGGGGTTTATTTCTCTTCAAAATTTTACCAAAATGTCATCATGCTTACTTAACCATCTCTTATTTCTCAAAATATTGTATACAAAACTTGTAGGAAATTTATTACCATTTCTTGTGATACTAAAAATTATTACTTTACCCAACTTTATGCATAAGAATTATTGTAATTACATTGGAGTTTCTTTTTTGTCCATTATTTTTTTGTTTTTCATTTGTTTACTATTGTTTAATGTTGAAATAAGGTAATATCTCTTTAAAAATCTGCAATTTTCTCTGAAAATTTCTATGGTAACATATAATTCTAATCATATATTTAGAATGCTTGATTTATGCTCAAAATTTTGATATACATTGACCACCATATACCTTTCCAGTGGTTGAGCAATTGGTGAACGAAAATGACAAGTGTATCTGTCACATATACGTGACATCGGCACTGAAAGAGTTAATTCGGATTTGACGACGCCAGAGCAACTGCCAAGTTACCAATATTTGAGATTTACCTGTCTAAACATGTAGCTGGCTAAGGCCTCGTCAAAGTTCGGCTGACGGTCGATGAACTCAAAGAGATCAATGCCAGATCCATGCTTCTCCATCACTAGCTGGAAGAATTCATCATTTTGAAAGCTGTCCACAGCCTAGAACAGTAACATTATGATAATAATGTTAATCATAGATGTATTTACATAGCGCAGCTGCTATAAAAATATACTGAACTATGCTTAATACATAATATGATATAGTTACCACAGCTTTGCGGTGCTAAAGCATTCAAGGAATTCACCTAACCTGAGTGGAAAGAAAACTTTTCATACATTTCATATACATAATGCATGCAATAATTTTTTGTTTTCCATGAGAAATATCCTTACACCAATGTGACCATCTAGGAATACATAATCACAGAAAGGGTGTCAAAAAAAAAAAAAATACTGTTGAAGGGAAGTCATAACAAATGAATGAACAAACAAAACCACAAACAAACAGACAAACTCTCACCTTGACAATGTTTGGGTGATCTAGTTTAGTGAGGAAGGCCACTTCAAGTGGAATGCACCCCAGTTTGGGATCATCCACCCAGTTCTCCTTCAACACCTTGGCTCTTCTGATGAATTTAACTACAACCTACATTCAAAAATAACATCAAATCATATTCAAGATTTTACTATTATATATCCACAAATTAAAAACACTCACCAGGCACAGTGACAAAAAACAAACAAACAACCTCTTCTACTATTTTATTTCTTTTTTGTGGTTGCTGAGAAAGTACAATGTCCTATATTATCCATCCCATTTTATTTCACTCACATTTCAACATAGAAATGAGGAATTCAAACGCTTTACTGTTTGAATAACATTTTTAGAAGGTATGCTCTTGTTCCAAATGTGCAGAGATGCCACTAAGAATTGATAAAAAAGTAGGAAAAATCATCTAGAACGGGCCCTTGTGTACATAAAAAGTGGTTTTCTATGGCTAAAAATATGTTGAAAAAGTAGGAATTCCTACTTTTGTCTGAAAAGTGGCATCCCTGAATGTGACTGACCACAATGCAATGAAAAGATAAAAAATAAACATACAAATAACCATCACTCTAAACTAATCATTAAATCCCTCCAAGTCACACTAACATCTCTCAGTGTATCTATCTGTCTGCCTCTTTTCTCTTGTTTTTAAATATTTATCAATATTTTTCTCTATTTACATGTAACTTTATACTTTCTCTGTATTTCCCTTTCTCGCTCTCCATCTCATGTGTGCGCTCGGCCCCCCCCCCCCCCCCTCTCTTTCTCTCTCACTGTCTGTCTCTGTTTGAACTCACCATCTTATTATCATCTCTCATGGCCATCTAACAAATGCAAACACTCCCTTGCCGATGGACTAGAATGTCTTGTAGTGCCTCTGATAACCCCCTTTCCCCTAACCTTTGATCATCTCACTCTTCACTCTCACTCTCCCTCTCTCTCTCTCCCTCTCCCTCTCTCTCTCTGTGTCTGTCTGTATATCAGTCTCTCTCTCTCTCTCTCTTTATCACCATTTATCTCCCAGTGAACTCACCATCATATTATCATCATTACTCACGGTCATTTTAACGAAACCAATGCCTCTGATACTCTAAACCTTTGATCATCTCACTCTCCTCTCTCTCTCTCTCTCTCTCTTTCTCTCTCTCTCTTTCTCTCTCTCATCTAACTTCCTCTAGTCTATTCATTTTCCATTCATTCTCTTTCTTCTCTGTGTGCACTCACCATTTTATTATCATCTTTACTCATGGCCATCTTTACAAATCTAAATGCTCCCTTGCCTATTGACAGTAGTGTCTTATAGTGCCTCTGATCCCCCCCCCCCTTTCCCCTAACCTTTGCTTCTCTGTCTGTCTGTATGTCCTTCTCTTTCTTTCTCTCTCTCATCTAACTTTCTCTCTATTCCTTTTCCTTTCATTCTCTTTGTCTGTCCATCTGTCTGTTCTGCTCTTCCTTCTCTGTTTGAACTCACCATCTTACTATCATCTTTACTCATGGCCAGCTTAACAAATCCAAACGCTCCCTTGCCAATGGACTGGAGTGTCTTGTAGTGCCTCTGATATTCTCCTTCTCCTAACCTCTGATCATCCTGCTCCATGGACATGGATGAATCCAGGTTGACGTTCTGAGCACCACTGTTTGCTACAATCTGATTGAAGGAAAGGTAGGAATATTAATTACTGGAATATACATTCGAGAAATGTGATACATTCGAGAAACGTGATTCATGCGATATCATACAGCATAGAGGGAAAAACTGACCTTGTGCTAAGGCCCACATGGAAGCTAATGAACACAGATTTAAATTCCATCTTCACCAATTTTTATTCATGTGCGTTGACTAGTCTACTTTATACTGTGATTTCAATTTAGAGTGCAATTTTGGTACTTTGACTTGCAAACTCTTAGAAGTAATATTTGTATCTGATATTTTTAACATATATGATTACCATGGAATCCCATATATACAGAGCAAAACAAATTTGGTAACGGATCCCTTTACCTTTCATCTGCCACCAGTGCCAGTTAGCAGGATCGCGCATTTGCTCTGCGCACCATTTCCGGTCTCAATTATCTACAGGACAACCAAACACCTGTATAGATTAGTCCTACACTGGAAACATTGAAATAATCTCAAGCCTTTGTTATAACAAGAGAAACACAGTGTGGCATCGGGTAATCGATTGCGTGGACCATACAGAGTTAAACACATCGTAACAGTGTGATCATTCACCCTGGTGTTTACCTCCGCCATGCTCTTCGTTTGGTTTGACTGATTGAAGGTGCTGTCGAAACTTGATGCATTGGCCATGCTGGAGGTCATGTGACCAACGTCTGTGGGCTCCGCTGGGTCACGTGACATCCAAATACAGTACAATGACTGTCCGTCGTCCAAGTCTATCCTCTTAACTTGAAACAAGATGCCTTGGGAGTGTGAAAGAAGACAAAAAGTGGCAATTTGAGGGAAAATTTAAACAAACCGTAACACAGTAAAATCTGCTTGATCGTTCACCTGTATAAAAAGACCATCTGTCTATAAAGACCACATTTTTGTGCTTTTCTGGAGCAGTGTTTCTCATAGAAAATGTAATGAAGTAACCTGTACTCAAAGACCATCTGCTTATAAAGACATTTCTTGTCTCCCTTGAGCAGTTTTCAATGTATTTCTAAGATTCAGCTGATTGATGAGGTAGATTAGGCTGATGTTTTCGCTAATTATTGAAATTGCTAGAATTAAATTATGTACCTACAAAACACAACACCATGGAATCAAAGATAAGAATAGTACAGGAAAATGGAGATAGAAATGCAGCTGAATATTAGAAATGCAAAGGAGAGCAGACACAAAAGGGCTCTAAATATTTATCTGTGAAGTCATTTACTGAAATATTCACATAAATAATATGTAGGAAATATATGAATTACTTTGAAAACTACAACAGCATTTGTAATCTCAATGACTGATGCATCATAGTATTTTGATGATCATATCCCTTTAATACAAGTTTATATGTAAATAAACCATCTCAAACAATTCTACATATCGCATATTTGAAGAAAAAAAGAGTGATTCAATTGATTAGCAAATGAAAATATGAAAGTTGCAAAGAAACAGCCATGAAAAGATACAGAAAATTAAGTGATACATGTAATGAAGATTCAAGGGGGATAAGGGGTTAAAGAGGGTAAGTAGAGAAGAGCCGTTTCTTCTTACCAAGCAAGTTGCCATCTCTGTGCTTTGCCACACCCATAAATCCCCCTTCAGGTAAAGGTCCTGACGATATCAAGGAGAACTGTCGACCAATCTTCCTTCCAGCAGCCGGAGTCGAGGTAAATACAACCTTCCCATGATGCATCTCTCTGTCGACCTCAGGTGTGATGTCAGAGCTCCTGGCCGGTGAATCATGTGTTGCTTCCTCTCTTGCTTTGTTTGAGGGGAGGTTGTTGTTTGCTTCAGGACTCGTTGTTGAAACCTTGGACTGAGGGAGGTCAGAGGCTTGGTTGTCTTCCGTCCAGCATGTCCGTCTGACATTCTCCTGACCTTCACCTAACCTATCCTCAACCGTCCTACCCTCTTCAATGTTCTGAGTGACTTCCCTTGCTGTCACTACCTCAGTCTCTTCACTATCAACAGAATTCAGGTCCAGCTGGATTCTTTCACTTTCTGGCTCTTCTTTATTTCCACCCTGACTTATTTTATTTGCACTCATCCCTTTAGCAAGTTCTTCTTGTTTCTCACTTTCCCCTTTCTCTTGATCACCAGCATTACCCTTAATCACGTCACGTTCTGTCCTTGGGGATCTTGCAGAACTGTCACCACCACCACCTAACGAAAGTCTTTCTAATCGTGCTATTTCTTCCTTTACACTTCCGACACGGTTGCTGCTTTCCCTCAAGTCCACATTGTTACCACAAGGAATATAATCTATTCCTAAATCGCTGATCCTCCCCAGTTCACTCTCGTTGCCAATTAGGACTTCGGTGCTCACATGCCGACTTGACAGAGGTTGTCCAAGGAGATTAGAGGATCCTTCGTTCGGAAGCTTCCCACGATCAGCGACTGTAGACTTCTGGGACAAGACGGAGCTCTCCATTCCCAGCTCGCTCACCCGTCCAACCGTGCTAGCATTCCCGATAACAACCTCTGTGCTCTCGTGCCTGCTGCAGGGATCAATGGATGATGGAAGATTGAGGAGATCGGATGGAACGTCTGTTCTTCCTCCAGAAGATTGGAGGAGCTCATCTGTTGTGGTGCTCTCAGGACGAAGCATGAAATCGGGTGTTTCCAATCCAGAGGCTATCTCATCGGCTGCTTGAATCAGGTCAGCTGTGTCAGGCCTGGGGGCAAATATGAGAGAATAATTAATGCAATGAAAGAAAAAAGAGAGATGAAAAGTTGCAGTGTCAGTTTACTTGTGCATAAAAATTCTGTGCAATACTTTACAAGACCTAACAAATCACCATTAAACTTCTTAACCCATTGCCTACGGGAACTGGGTTGGTTTTGTATTAAGCCTAAGGGATTGCGAGAATTCAGCAGTCAACCGGTTAAAAAGTACACATATTAAGCTGTGAGACAGAATGCATGAAATTTCACTTTCAAAGCCCAACTGTCGAATGCTTGGATTATGGGTTCCACAAGACATGCTCCGGCAGCAGTAATTGCTCCGCTGTAAACTGCCAACACTAACTGAGTTCCTAACTTTAATCTAAGACCAATCATGACAACTGACCCTAACCCTAAAGAGTCATTGGTATCACCTACCTCTCTGCCGCACTTCTCAGAGACCTGTCTGCATCTTTCATGGCGACATCATCATTAACATCATCATCATCACCACCGAGGGGAAGGCCTTGCTTGGTCTGGGCGTGGTCAGGTGCTCTGGAGGCTGGTCTGCTGGTAGGCAGGTTGAAGGACTCCTCATCGGACTCCTCTTCCAGGCTGTCGTCATCCAGGGGAGGGAGGGGCATGGAGCTGTCATCTAGCATGTCAAGGTGCTCATAAAAATCTGGAACGATACTGGTGATGTGCTGAATGGATGGTAATTAAAACATGAAAACTTAAGTCAAATCATCTTGATGATATCATCTATATACGTGTTTGATATTCGTGCAGATTTATCACTTCTTAAAAATTGTTTTTGTGTGCGGTACCGTATGGTGCAGATGATCACCAATAGATCAGTACATCTAGACATTAAAGATGACAGATATAAACCAAATATATAATGCCTATATTTGAGTCTCCATTTAAACTATGGTACCCTTGGTGACGAGAAGACAACAATTTCCCTTCAGGCCCACGCTCCTCAGGAAAATAGTCATATTCCCGTCACCTCAGGGACCATAGCTTACAACCAGACCCTCTCTCATGGCAGTATATATTTATATACTATAATGTGGATGGTAAAACCAAAATGACCTACTGACCTTGCCTACAAGGTCATCTTGTACATGACCAAAGAGCATGACAGAGAAGGTAGAGTTTATACTGTGGATTGTGCCATCAGGGAGAATGCTGACCATGCCACTGATGTTAGCAAATACCCACACACTTGCACAAAACAGCTGGTCACCAAGACTAACAGCACCTGAAAATGGAGCAGAATAAAACGACGCTTTTAAAATTAAAATGTGAACATTGCATCACGAACCTTATGGAGGTGTTGTGGATCAGTGGATAAGTCCCTGGACTGTGAACCACGAGGTCCGGGGTTCGAATCCCACCGCAGCACTAGCGTCCTTTGGCAAGACGTTAATCTACATTTGCCACTCTCCACCCAGGTGTTAAATGGGTACCCGGTAGGATGCGAAAGTTAATGTCGTTTGCTTAGCATGTGGCGCTTTACAGCGACTGGCTGGAATACTCCCCAGGGAGCGGATAAAGTGCACACTTTGTGTGCGGGCATGTCAGAATCCAATGACCGGGGTAATAATATATCTGTAAAGCGCTTAGAAACACAACCATGTATTAGGCGCTATATAAAAGCGGAATATTATTATTATTATTATTATTATTTCAATCTGTTAACCATTTATCTGAAATGACATTTAAACTTTGATAAAGATCATGAGGAAATTAAATGCCACTTTATCACATACAACAGAAAAATTGATTAATAAGTGTAAGCATATCACAAATTGAGCACAAATTACTTAAAATGAAGATATCAATTGATTAAAATGGGGGGGGGGGAGGTTAAGTGAGATAACAACATATCACATGACCTCAGAATGGGTAAGTGAACTTTCAATAAATTATATCGCAAACTGCACTGGTCCCTAGGCAATCAAAGATTTTACAGGCATTAAACCGACCCTCTCTAAAGGCTATTCACTTATTTTTTTTCACTTAAATACTGCCTCCCGATCTTTATTATACAAATGATGAATGATTTGTGTCAAAAAGTTTGTACAATCTAAACTTGATGCAAGCACGTGTGCAGGCTATTCTATACAAAAAAAAAAGGTTGAGTACTAAAGATGCACATAGGTTCAACCTCAAAGACAGCTGATAGAATGTATAATGAACAAAAGAAAATCAACGCTTTTTCGCATGGTAAAACAAATCTCTAACTAAATCTCTCAACTACTTTGATTAAGAAAGAAGAGAAATGTTAAGGTGGAATAGGCTAAAAGAATGAATCATTTGATTGCGAGCTAGGAGTGATTTGCATGATACATACCATCTTGTTTTTCCATAGGGGGACACAGTTCATAGTCAGCTGATGACCCAGCGGTGGATAGGAGATCAAGAGTATCAGCATGATTGGCAGTGGAGAAGTTAGATGTGGATATATTCGAGGCTGATATCAAGGAAGGTGAATCAATCCAATTAGTCATCATACAGTCAAGAAATGTAATGAGAATTACTACACTAGTCCTTAAACTTCCCAAGTTTGAATGAATATATTTCATGAAACAGAAGAAGGTATATAATATTGTTATAGTCCATTAACTACTGTAAACGTGGAATATTTTGCGGTGTGGAAATTTTCGCGCATTTCCTGGGGCATGAAATTTGCGCGAAAATAAAAACACGCGAATAGTTTTGTTTATGTATTCTTTTGCCCATGAGCCCAGCGCATCGGCAAAATTAAGAACATGCTTCTCTCAAAGAGTCAAACATGTAGGCAGAGATCACATAGCAACACACAGGATGTAAGATAAAAGGTACATGTAGGTCAAATTTGCTAAGATATGACAGCATGATCGTATCAGGAAATCTACACAATTCTCTTACTAGTGGCCACCTATCTCTAAAGTCCACCTGTCCTCGGTGGACACTCTATTCAATTTTCCCCTCCTATGAAGAAATGTGTGTTACAGAAAGCTGTCTTGCAAGACCACCTGTCTACAGTGGCTAGTTTTCTGTTCCTATGACGTTGTCTTAATAGTCAGGTTACACTGTCTGTAATACCTAAAGACCATTCGATATCATACCAGTATGATATTGCGATTGGATTTCGTAATCAAATACCTTGTCCTGTGTCGTTAAGTGAGGCATTATCCAAGAGCTCCTGAGGTTGAACAGATCTAATGTGAACACTGGCTGGAAAGGAGGAGCCGTCTTTGGTTCGACCAGTCACTTGCTGCTTCTTTACAGACTGGGAAGGCAATGATTGATAGGGACATAAACATAACTTCAGGAGGAGTAGTAGCAGTAGACGTTTAACAGTTATCGAAGTTACTTGAATCAAATTGTGGAGGCTGATTGCCTCTTTACAGACTGGAAAGGCAATGATAGGGACATAAACATATCTTCAGGAGGAGTTAGTAGCAGTAGACGTTTAACAGTTATCAAAGTTACTTGAATCAAATTGTGGAGGCTGATTACCTCTTTACAGACTGAAAAGGGCAATTAGGACATAATCATATTCTTTATTAAACTCGATGGCACGTATACGTGACGGATAGACTTGTCATTTTTATTCACCAAATGCTTGACCACAGGAAAGGCATATGGTGGTCAATGTTTATCAAAATTTTTAGCATAAATAAAGCATTCTAAATATAAATAATATAAATATAATTATATGCTACCATAGAAATTTTCAGAGAAAAAAAAAAGTTATTAACCTTATTTCAACATTAAACAATAATACACAAATGAGAAACCAAAAAATAATGAACAAAAAAGAAACTCAAATGTAATTTTCAATAATTCTTATGCATAAAGTTGGGTAAAGTAATATTGTTTGGTATCATAAGAATGGTAATAAATTTCCTACAAGTTATGTACACGATATTTTGTCAAATAATAGATGGTTAATGAAGTGGATACATTTGAAAAGTAAGCATTGATCACAATTTGCTAAAATTTTGAAGAGAGCTAAAACCCTTGGCACAGGAAGAGTTAAAGGGATTTCAATCAATCAATCATTATATCACAAATATAGTGATGGTGGACCTGTGCGCTATACAAGTAGCCACTATTATTATTAAATAAGGAGATAACATTAAATTAGTAGGGGAACAGGTACAACTGTTTTAAGAGATTTTTATCATTCAAGCATTATACAGTTTGCAGGCACAAACCCTGGTCAGTTGTATAAGAGTGTCTGCACTGTAAGACTACCATATGCCCCGTACTATAGTTGCTCCTGACCAAGACACGACCAGTGAATCAGGCCTCCCTCAAGACACAATGATTTTCTGATAAAGTGTCAAATTAGGGTCCGTGCTTGCAGACCACATTATACTTGGGGAGGGGCGCAGTGATAATTAGAGTGGTGATAACATTTATCTCACTTACATTATCAATATTTCCATTGATTGAGGGCAGATTAAGATGAGGCATGAGTTGTTTTACACTCATCCCGATCACCTCATTCTCTGATGTAAAGCCGTGCAGGTAGACAATCTCATGACTCGCTCTCACGATTGCCCCCTGAGAACAAAACAAACAGTGACACTTTCAAAAGCTTTTCGATTTCATCATGTTCGACACTGATACAGGACTTACAGAGAAGGTGGAGTTCTGGAAAAGGTGGAGAAAAAAAATTTACGCACAAGTTTTGAAGAACATCATAGTAGAAATGTCTCCTGAAAAGTATATGCTCGTCAAATGCCCTCATATTTGAAATACGACAAGAAATGGCTGAAAAGTTTGGACTAAAATTTCCTGCCACAGAAAACATGTACAGCCATGGAAAAAATTATTAGACCAAGAATGGTTACTGATAGTGTTATTTTGTGGTAAGAAGGAAATAAAATATCATACAAGCAAGGTATAATTGCTAGAATTTGGTCTTCATTCAATGAAATACAAAGACAAATCATTTTTATAATTTTGTGTGCATATTATAGTACCCTTATTACAGAAGCTTGGTCTAATAATTTTTTCCATGGCTGTATGTGTAGTCCGTAATACTCATATCTTTATCTTTAAGGGCTGTGACGTAAAAAGATTATCATTTCGTGTGTTGAGAGCCAGAAGGGCATTAACTCATATGTTTTAACACAGAGTTAACACCCTTCTGGCTCTCAACACACGATTTCTTCCAAGGGTATTCAGAATAAGTATTACGTGAGAAGTACGAGAATGGCAGTTCAGATACTTGAGTGGTAACTGAGTAGAATGAGTAGAAGATGATGATTAATACCCCCGCCCCGTGACAACAGCCTTTCTTGACTTTTGATCGAAAACTGAGGAAGTAGTTCGATCCGCAAGGTGTTTCCTTGATTTTCTGCCATAAATATGCCGTTACCATGGCAACGCAGATTCCGACTCATCCAAAAAATATGTCTTGCACATCTTCCCATCAAGACTTATTGGTCGTTTTGTGGTCGAGGGTCACATATTGAAATACGACAAGAACTGGCAGAAAAGTTGTGCAAAGCTAAGTACACAGGTTTGATGATCCTTTTCTCTCACAATGCTGTGCAGACTCGCTAAAGTATGATTATCCTTCAAACAAATTTTAACACTGAATAAATTTCCAATGGATTTCAAAGTCATATGGAAATTGCAAGTGACGAGGGAATTTATCTGCAATATCATATCATCTATAATGTTTTGTGACTCACAGTTCACATGAATCATAAAATGTCTGCTAGAAAATTGCACTGTCACAGGACTCTGATCACAAACTTGAATAAATATCAAACAATTCTTACTGTGACATCAAAGACTATTTTCCCTGAAGTCCTCTCTACAGGTTCCATGACGACAAGACATTTTGGGTTCTCGTCGTCAGTCAGCTTCTTCATCCATAGAGAGACAGGTATGACCAGACCACCTGAATCTAGGATGTCAAACTGATGGGAAATTAATTCAAAAAACAAATTTGTCAGTTGATGCTCATTACTAAAAATAAGCTTCAATTTTTTTCCAAATTCACTTCTTTTCTTCTTTTCCATGTAACTCATAAAAATCTAACATTCTTTACAATTCTAAAAACAGGCAAAAACATGAACATTATCAAATAAAGAGAAGATAATTATAGCAATGTAAAAAGACACCAAAATCATAAAAACAACAATAAAATCATGAACTGAACCATTTAGAGTACATAACATTTAACGGAATATCAAAATTATACAATATTAGGTACGTGGGGGATGGGCAAACACCAAAGGCTATCTGAGGCCAATCCCCAGAAAACTTAGAGGACCATCCCAGTGAGTTGAATCTACATCTTCCTGATCATATAATGACTTTCTTTGCATTTCAACAACTTCCCTACAAAAAAAAAATGAAGTGTAATAAAATCAGGGTTGAAACAAATTTTAACTCTTATAATCTGTCTCATTATCACTATTATGACTCTCATTATCATTATTCCACTTAGGAATATAATCACTTCACAGCCATTAAGAATGGGAGTACTGTACTTCACTATTTATCAACTATAGTCCAAGTTGACTTACAAATCAATTTACTGTACCTGGCCTTTCAGACTTGAACCCATGTCCCACTCACCACATGTCCAGAGACCATGACCACCTGTCCAGTCGATTCTAGATGTTCCTCCATGAGAGCATGAGGTCTGTTCCTATCCGGGAGGGATAAGAGATCTGTCATCTTCTTTCCTACCAACTCCTCAGGGTCGTAGCCAAACAGTTCTCCGGCCATCTTACTCGCCAACAGGATCTGCAAGGAAATCAATCAATGTAACATTTTAACACTTCTACACAAACAAGAATAGAAATATATTGACAAAAAAATGATCTTGGCTGCAGATTGAACAGTTCATTTCTTAAAGGAGAGGACGAATTAGTTCATCAGACTCTTTAAAGTATATACATTTACCAATTGAATATGCTGCCCATGTCGGATACAGTGAAAAAAGGCCACAAAACAGAAATATAGAAATTGTGGCCAATGTAAGGCAAAAAATATTAATGATTATAATCTTTGGGAAAACAGGAAGGCCAATGGAAAGTAAATTTGAAAACTTCCAAGTAAAGTTTGGTGGTGAAATAGAGTAGGATTTAGTTTTAGACTGTGTTTGTTGTGTTTTCATCCCTCTTTAATGTTATAGCCCAATCACACGGACGAGACTGATACCAGTCTGACAAGAGACCAAACGAAACAATGAATTACCACGAATCGTTGGTTATCGGTCAATTTGGAATCAGTTTGGCAATATGATAGGGGTATAACCTTTTCATGACAGGAATTATTTAAGGGCAAGTAAATTGAACATATTTTGTTCTTCAAATTGGCAACATTAATATTTTTCTTTCAGTGCTACATGGTTCTAATAAACTGCAATGTCTGTGAAAACAACATACATGGTTAGGAAGTTTGTTGAAAAGTGGACAAAATTGCCAGTTTTTATTTTTTTAAACCCAATGATTTTGAACCTCTCAATGTGTTGCCAATTTGAGGATTTTAAAGCTTATTATCCATTCTAAAATTCCTGGCATCAAACGCAATATGGTCATGCAACAAAAATGGACACAGTGTGTGCAGAAGTTTTTGCTCTTTCTACTCATGCATCTGGTATATTTTTAGAGCTCTGAAGTTATTGAGCCAAACCATAAAATGTTGTCAATTGTCTCAAAAGGGATAAGAGAAACTTGAGACACTAAAAACGTGAAGATTAATAAATAATAATGGTCCATATTTTCTTCATCCCCACATCTATGCCATTTATGTTGTTACCAACCACCGCCTACATACCTTCGTACTGCGTGCCTCAATGGTCAGCATGGCCTTGTTGGGGTTGCGCACCGTGGTCGGAAGGACCACACCCGTCTGGGCCCCACCCACAAAGTTATAGAACGACCAGGACCTCCCTAGGGACATGTTGAGGGGTGGTGGGGTGGGTGTAGGGGCGAAGGACCCCTTGGAGAGCCCTCCCGTGAAACTGAGCGAGTTCAGCTCGTCTCCTGTGTATGGAAAGGTTAATACGTTGAGTACTGATGTCATAAATGACGAGGTGAAAACCATTACAGATGCATGTCATGTGACGATGTCATCACTTAAGCCTCCATTCAGAAATGATACAGTCAACCACCAAAGGAACCAATCAGTAATGCATATATGAAAGAAAAATGTCAACTCAGCAATGCATAGTGAGTTATGAAATGATCCAAAAGTGATTTCTTGAATACAGTCAAACCTGCTTTAGCGACCACCTGTATAGAAAGACCACAATCTTTGTTTCCCCTCAATAAGTGTTTCCCGTTAAAACATGTATTAAAGGAACCTGCACATATAGGCAACCTGCTCATAAAGACCACTTTTTATGTGTCCCCTGAATGGTCTTTATATACAGGTTTCACTGTATAAATACACACATGTAGACTTGTTAATGTTCTCATAAATATTGGATTCACAGCAATGTCCATTTGCATATACTGAAGCGAGAGTAGCGAGTAGTGCAATGTATTTCTGCTAGAAAGAGAATCTCCTTGTCATCTCCTGGGATTGTTGATTGCTATTTTGTGGTTGATTGCTATGTCATTGTTTATATGCAATTTATCGCAAGATATCAATTATATATATTTGATTGACTGATGGTTTGATCAACTGCTAAGCCATGGGTTACGGGGTCCAGGTAAATGCATTTGATTACCCAAAAATCTCCTAAAATGATTTACACAAAAATGCCTTTTGACCTTTGAACTTGTCGAGTGTGCATCCTGTTGTGGGTTCATTCGATGAGACGTCCGACTTCGGGGTCGGTACCTCAGTAAGGGGAAAGGTCTGGTTCAGATCCAGCGATGTATTGAAGGACGAACTCAAACCAAACTGGGCTGCACGCTCTCTGAAATCAAAGAACATCCAAGTCAGCAGGTTACAAGAACAATAAGTTAGATTTTTAAAAAATAGGGATTTTGCACCATGATCATATTCTTGACTTCTTTCTCTGTGTGTGAGCATAAAAAAAATTTCACTCATTAGTGACATTTGGATCATTTTAGAATATTTAGAAATGTAGCATATATCAAATTAAGCCTTATTCATACATAGTATCTGCCTAAAATAGACCGTGACACGACAGAAATATAAGGACATACATGTACGGGCATTGCGCTTCATATTTATGTATCTCATAATACTCAGTATGTGTTAGGATGTGTAGAGGCCCTTTTTAAGCAAAGCTACTTTCTCTTTCACTCTCTCATGCCATTCTGTTACATAAAGAGTTTTGATTTTTCTGCAGCATCTTTTTAAAAAGCAATCTAATGTATCATACATGATTTAGTGGATTTTTTTTTTCTATTTCTTTCTTTCTTTTTTTTTTCTTTTTTTTGGGGGGAGACGGAATAACTGATTACATGTACTTGCCATGTGTTGTTTTACAATGGAGATCAGAAGTGAGATAAGTTTATTGATTCAATGTATCCAAAATGTGAAAAAGCACAAATACAACTTGAACTGCAGTTTAAATAACATTTTTTTTTAAATACAACTCATTCCTCTATCTCTATATCTCCAAATTCAATTTCTCTCTCTCTCTCTCTCTCTCTCTTTCTCCCCCCCCCCCCTCTCTCTCCCTATCTCTTAATTACATTTTTCATCCTCTCAACCATGACAATAGTATTGTCTCCCATCGTTCTCCACCCCCCCCCCCCCCCTCTTCTGTCCTTTTTCTTCCTCTCAATTTGTTTCTAATTTTCTACATCTTCTCATTGGCATATGATGAGTAACAGAGCTGGTTAGTGTAACGAGGCAGAAATGCAAGAAGATTTGCTATACAGATAATCTGTCTTGAAATTAGCATTGAGAAATGGAATCTGTGAATAAATTGGCCATTCCAACACAATTTGCTGAGACACAAATGTCTGCACTATATAATTGGAGAGGGAATTGAAAAATCTCAATACTGATGACTTTTCACACTGAGGGGAACAGATATATTCCCTGACTGAGATTGATATCCGTGTCGATCTATCTAGCTGAGAGTGGGTCCATGAGAGAGAGAGAGACAGAGCTAGGAAAAAGGAAATGAATATAGTGAGAGAGACAAAGATAAAAACAGAAAGAAGGGGGAGAGATAAAAAGAGAGGGAAGAGTGAAAGGGAGAAAGAGAAAAAGAAAGAGAAGTAGAAAGAGAACGAGAGAGAGAGAGAGAGAAGAGAAAGAAAGGTGAAAGAGAAAGAGAAAGAGAAAAAGAGAAGAAGAGAAGAGAGAGAGAGAGAGAGAATGCATTGTAAAATAGATTTTGAGTTCATCCACTTACCATAAAAAATTGCATTTCTACTGATGTATAGAGACCATTCATGGTGGATATGAGTGCTATATAAATATCCAATATTATTATTATCTATGTAAAATATTTATCTGCCATATTCTGAATACATAATGGGGATTTCATTAAAATTGTATGCAAATGGGTTTTTTGCTTAGGATTAAAAATAGATTATAATTATCTATATGAATCCATTTATTTCTATCCATCTATCTATTAATCTCTAATCAACATACCTCTTGCCCGTCCGAATCCTGTCAAGAGGAGATGGATAAGAGGGTGAACCAAACTGGTCTTTCTTTCTCATCGTGCCTCCAAAAGACTGAGAACAACTCTGGGGTCCGGATGGGATCTTGCCCTGTATTGAAGGATAACAGAGGACAGCATATACAAGAAATGGTTGACAGAAAGAAAGAAAAAAAGAATGAAAATGAAGTGAAAGAGAGAGTAAATGAGAAAAAAAAGTGATAAATAGATAAGCAAACAACTTAGAGAGACAGAAGAAGAAAGGAGAGGAAAAGAGAGAGGGAGTGAAAGAAATAGAAAGAGAGAGAGGGGGGGGGGGGAAGAAAGAGGAGAGATAGAGAGGAAAGTAAAAATAAATATCAATCACATAATGAAGATCATATCCATAAACAAAACATGGCAAATATTTGTGATTAGAAATGACTGTATACAGTTAACACCTTCATGAAAAAGGTTATTCTGACAGTTTCAATATTGTAAACTGCTACAAGCTATAAAAGACTCAACCATCAAACCTAACAAAAAATACTACATGTAGATGTACATGCATATATGTGCACATAATGAGAAATTGGAAGTAGACATGTGTAAATGAATGATTTTTTCAGAAAATTTCCCTGATCATAGTTTCAACAATTCAACAAACAAAAAAATAACCTGAAAATGCATGTGCAAAAATCGTTGTACATGAAAGTAGCCTGTGTAAATTATAAACTGGCAAAAAGTCTGGTTCCCTCAAAGATCTGTGAAAATATTTGTACTTCCCCACCTGTCTTCAAGACTGTTTCTATTGCCACATTTACAGTCTCACACCCTTTCAATTTCACACACACACGAAAGCAATAAATGGTAGAAAAAAAAGATGATTAAAGAGCAGGCGGGCATAACCACTGCGGAAAGAGAAATTACTGCACACAAATCATCAATCATCCACAGTCAGCTGCTATACTGTTAGTACTGGTGTGTGAAATTAGCAGGTTGGAACATAAATTATATTTCTATTTTGACTGTCTGAAGGAGTATTAAACTAAAAGGTTTAAAGACACAGTCAAAAGGAAAGTCAAGTTCCTGTAAGGTTGAAGGATAGAAGTGAAAATCATTTTAGGATATATACATGTACAGTCAAACCTGTATAGAAAGACCACCTGTCTATAAAGACCACAATTTCTGTTTCCCCTTGAAATGTGTTTCCCATTGAAACATATATTAAAATAACCTGCACATAAAGACCACCTGCTCATAAAGAGACCACTTTTCATGTGTCCCTTGAATGGTCTTTATACACAGGTTTCGCTGTATATCAATCAATAGTACTTTTCATATCAAATCAATATGCGCATTTTATCAAACTATCAAAAGAAAACATTGAACACAAAAGTTCCAACATAAAAAGTTATAGTATAGTGTAGTTTCATATCTACCCCTGATCAATAGTAACATTACATCCATGATATAATGTACATGTACATAGCATTGAGTAACCATGAAATATCTTTAATGAGGTCTTGTTGCAATGAATCTTTTATCACTTATATGTCACATTCCAAAATTTAAGACCCCCCCCCCCCCCCCCCCCCCCCCCCCCCCCCACGACGTATTATTTTCAAACATCATGAATTTTTCCAAATATCACTGATAATTGCCAATGACAACTGTGATATATACACCGGAGGTTCGTCGGAGGGGCAAAATTGGGCTTTTTCTCCTCTTT
Organism: Heliocidaris erythrogramma; assembly: GCA_025617745.1. Lineage (NCBI taxonomy): Eukaryota > Metazoa > Echinodermata > Echinoidea > Camarodonta > Echinometridae > Heliocidaris > Heliocidaris erythrogramma. The sequence goes on from CM046856.1 coordinate 34,292,627, forward strand.
TGGAACCCAAGAGGTATATGTACCTTAATCACACAAGAAACAAAAAAACTGGGCCCCCTTTAATTTTTTTACACAAAAGGTATACATTACAGACACATATACAGCTACACTTCATTGCAGATCTGTTTGGTATCCATGTGACAAAAAAGAAATCATGCATACTTAATCAAATTATGTGAGCTGCAAGGCGACTCCTAATCTACATCGTTGGAAGGGAGGAAGGTCATATAATGCAATGAATTTCTCACAGCGAGCCTGGCAGGGACAAAGTCTGCTGGCATTTGAGTTGCTTCCTTTATACGGTGGCTAATTGCATACTTTCATCACTGGGAAGGTAATTTTGCTAACATGTCTGTAATCCTAGGAAGAAAATGTACCAGTTCTTGGAGAAAAATGTACATTTTAAACCGTTGAAAACGAAACCTGAGATGAATCCCACTGGAAATGTGTGTTTTATGAAAGTGAAATTGTCTCATATCATGGTTTACCACTAAATGCATATGTGTGGTTGGGTGTGTGTGTGTTTGTGGAGGTGACAGAGAGAGGGAGAGTGAGAGAGATAGAGAGATAGAGATAGAGAGAGAGAGAGAGAGAGAGATAGAGAGAGAGAGAGAGAGAGAGAGAGAGAGAGAGAGATAGAGATAGAGAGAGAGAGAGAGAATCAGTAGGGTAGAGAGAGATTCTTTCAATCCAAAAACTTCATCCATTGTTTTTGTTGCAAATATCTTCAAATACAGCACAACTTGATCATGTCGCCTCTGGATAAATATTTCAGGAGTTTAAGAATTGCTCGTGAATCAATCGTTTAGACTCCAGAGCACTCAAATACAATGAACATACGCTAGGCTTTCCAATAATGTATCGTTTCCATAGTAACCTCATGCTTCTTTCGCGGGAACAGTCAATATAATACTGCATAAACTCAGATGCCTGCCTGCCAACCTACCAGCATGATGGATTGATCATGTGCAAAGACACATTAACCAAATAAACCCCATCTAAAAAGAAATACATACATTCACTTTTAATGAATTATACAGAACAAGTACTGTACATATGTTTGGGTTTGTGTAGCACTCCTCTCCCCCTTTAACTGTCTTTTAATATATTGCAGAAAAAATCCAGTTCTGCAACACACTTACATGTAAATTCTCTTCCACAGAATTATGTGACTTTTTATGCCATACACAAAGTGCTGCAAAATAAAAAAGCTCTATCGTAATTCTTATATTTGTGTATGTACTGTATACAATATTTTCAGACCTTTATGAATATAATTTGGACTGGGTCTTTGTATATTTTTTTTTGTCTAAACCATTGCAAAAACTCAACCCAATTCTGTACATCACCTTTAAAGAGTGGCTTTTAAAAGAAGGAGAAATATGGAATAAACAGATCAATAAAAGCTTGAGCACATCCGATAAGAAATAAGAAAGTTACGAACTTTTGAAGTTGTAATCAATCAATCACAAATTGGCAACTCAGTGACGTATCTTGCAAGGTCCTCTCCCATTTGCCCTGTATTTAAAAGAATCAATCAATTTCTACTTTTTCTAAAGAAAATATTCAATCATACATGTACATGCAACCTAGATTGCACATATAGTTTTACACAAAACCTTTATGAAACAAATGTATTCCTTCATCAATAACTAAGAAAATGAAAATTTATGAAATTTTCTGCACAGATTGAATGGGAGAGGAGCTCCCAAGATACGTCACCAAGTTGCCAATTTGTGTTTGATCGATAACTTCACATCTTTCTTATTTCTTGTTGGATTTTGCTCACTAACTTCCAATGCTTCTCTCATTTTTCTGCTTCTATTTAACTCAACTGAATACCTGCGTGGACTTTCCCTTTGAATATAATTTGAAAGACATTCTACTAGGCAAAATCTATTGCAGAACAATGAGGACTAATTGAGAAGGGGAAACAACATATATGTTTTCCCCCTTCTCAACTGGTCATCAATGTTCTATTCTAGATTTGTTTTTCCCCTTCTCAAATTGGTCACATTGTTCTGCTGCAGATTTTGCCTAGAATGTCTTTCAAATTATATTTAATGGGGAAGTTCACCCTGGTATTCAGTTGAGTATGTATATACATGTACATCTCCCTCTCTCTCTCTCCCTCTCTTTTTCTCTCTTCTCCCTCCTTTGCACTTTTGCTTTTGATGCGCTATACGCTTATCCTTTAGCGCATTGAGCTTTGCTGATGCTGGATGCATTTTTTAATAAAGTCATCATTCCTGATGAAGCCCTATGGGCGAAAATTTGAATTCTTTCATCTCTTAACGGTTGTCTTATTCATCATTGACTTTTATGGTTTATATATATATCTCTATGATTTGTTTGTTGAAGAAAAAAAGGGAAGACAGATCCTTACTAATGTCTGTTTCTGAATTCAAATATTTCTTTCAAGATGAACAGCCAAAAAATAAATAGCAACAAAGCATGATCCAAGAATGAAACATTAGAGAATACTATAATAAGCTCAATACTCTACAACAGTTTTTGTTTGGTTTCGTTTTTTAACTACATGGACATGGACATAAGAAGAAATCGATAAGGAGGTGGGTGTAAAGAGTAAAGTGGACAGAGACAGGACACAAGGAATCTATTTCAACCGGCATTAAATCTTTTCATATATAAATTGCATTTACTGACCATAACTTTTACACCCTGTATAAACAGCTACATGTATACTGGCAATACCGACATGGGGTGAAAAAGGTCTCATGTCTTGAGGCAAAATCTGGACACAGTCACAGATCCATTTTAATAACGAACCTAACAAATTGCCAATTTGGAAAGCTCAATTTAGCCATCAGTGAATTAAATTTCAAATCCTGCCCGTTTGTTACGCTGTCAATAATTTATTAGAGTTGTCATAAACTGCATTTTCGCTGTCGGTGCAGCCACTGGCAATAAAATTCTTAATTGGAAGGGCTACTTTCATTTCATGCACATATTGCACAATATATTAATCATGCAGTATGCAGTATGGTCCTCTTTTTCTGCAGTGGTACATACTGTACTAAAGAAATTGTGTATTTGAGGGCTGGGAACAAGAAACTAAATTAATCATATGAACATCATATTTTTCTTTTTTTACTTATAATTTGCACAAAATTCACATACTGACACTTGTTTTTAGAATCATCATATAAGAAACTGAAAATTCTCAGCTACATTTGAGTGGTTTCATCTGGAGTCATTTTTAACTCAGAGAATAACGCACAATTTGCAAACTCTATTAATAACATCATTCAAACTTAAATTTCATCTCTTTTGCTCTTGCTGTAGAATTTTTGCCAGCTTTTAAAATCAGAGGTCAGAAAAACCCTTCGACTGTGTTTTTTTTATATCACTACCGGACCATAACAATGTTTGTTTTTCCTCAGTTAACAGACTACAAACTGTAGATGGGTCACAAAATGGCATATTTTTTTGTAAAGATAAGCATGAAAATCTTCACAATGGCAACACAGAATCATTCGCATTATAAGCAATACTTTAAATTTCAAATTGGCAACTTTTTGCTGCAATATACAATATTGAGGCAATACTCATTTTCTCATCCAAGAGTTAATGGGAAGATCGATTGTGGTCAGTGAGACAAACATAACAGCGTTACAAATCTTAAGAGGATGGGCAAGACTATATCATGATCATGATCCCTTTAGAAAATGCTTTCTTCTTGAAAGGGTAAATTTGAGTCTGAAAAGGTTGAAAGAGAGTTTTCTTTTCTTCAGAGAAGCTCTCTTGGCAATAATCAGCAGGCAGAATCTCTGTACAGCTGGCAAACTGAGAGAGTGCTCCATTACCAGGACTCCTCATCAAATGATCCGCAAATAAACATCTGCAGCGTATCCATGGCAACCAGAGTGGTACAATCAAGTTGGAGATGCAAAAAGGAAGTCTAATACACTTTTAAGTATAGAGAGTAGTATTCATATGACAGGTGCATTGGGCTGCAATTAAATTACTTTCAGCGATTGGTGTAAATGGACAACAATTACATTAGGGGTATGCACATGTAAGTCTGACGATCCCTGAACACACACTTTCTTATCTGTGTATGTAGATTTACAGTACGCTATGCTTAAAAGCAGATACTACATTTATGTTGTCAAGTAGGACTAAATCATATCAACATACATGTAAAGTAGGTGGTGGTGGTGGTGGTGGTGGTGGTGGTGGTGGTGGTGGTGGTGGTGGTGGTGGTGGTAGTGGTAGTAGTAGTGTAGTAGTAGTAGTGTAGTAGTAGTAGTACATGTAGTAGTAGTAGTAGTAGTAGTAGTAGTAGTAGTAGTAACAACACAATACCATGAAAACATATCTGGGCAATATTAATGCAAACTAAATTTTATGCTTAAACAGGCCCTATATACATGTAGAAAAATCAAGAGAATGCCCCCCCCCCCCCCAAAAAAAAAAAAAAAAAAAAAAACCCAAAAACACACAAAACAAAAACACAAAAAAACAAAACAAAACAAAACAATAATAACAAAAATCACCAAATACAACACCCCAAAAAAAAAACACAAAACAAACAAAATAAAACAAAACAAAACAAAACAAATCAACATTAACAACATTCCTTGCATACAACCAGTAAAGTCACAATACATCCTACATGTATCCTAAAAAGCACTTTATCTTTAGAGTAAGGATCCAATTCAGATCATCTGAAAGCTTTTAAAAAGCACAATCAGTTTCAATTTGGCCAACTTTCTTGAATCTTTGTGACTATCATCCTGCATCCCAAGGCAACATATGAACATACATATAATGGTAAGCGAGGCCCTTGATAATGTACATGAAATGTATATTTTACAAAAATTATGAGAATTTTCTACTTTCAACTATTTTGATGCAAAGAAGCATTCACGTGATTTATCGACCTATTAAACTATATCTACACGTACCAACTCATGATGGGTTAATAATACTGGTATATGTTTTATTTAATATGATTTTTATCGCAATATCAGATTTTGCCTGCAATTTGATTTCCCAGTAGGTTCTCTTCAGTAACTAATATATGGGGGAGAGGTAGGATGTGATAATCAATCTACAGTGTTTTATAAAATAGATCTATAGGAAGATGAACAGAAAAACCCAAGTTACATGTACATGTAAGTCGTTAGGTTCATTAAAGCCATTTTCATAAGAGACTTTGAAAACTACTGAGGAGGTAAGTGCAATTATGTAGCACGGCTAAACAACAAGTATGCTATTTCGAGATAAGTGCTTTTGAAAGTAAGTATATTATAAGACAATATGTAAATTGACCAACTTATCATTTCAATTTGTATGAGAGTTTTATGAGCTAATGAGAATAGGGTTAGGAACATGATAGTGCATGAAGGTGTGGGTTACCACTTACATGTACATGTAGCACTATGTATTACACCGAGCCCCTCAATTAAAATGCCAAATTCTTATTTTACATATAATCAATTCATTCAAAAGGAAACAATTTTGCTCTTAATTTTCTCCTCAAGTACTTTCAGTACTTAGCTATCATTTTCAGTAGAAAAAAACAACTTGCATACCACCTTTAATATTAACAAGTGACATACACTTCTAATTCATCAGTGTTAATAAGTGGATTAGGCCCTCTCAAAACCTGATGACGGTCTTGATTTCCCACAAGATTCTCTTTAACCCTCCTGCAACCAAAAGTTCAAAATGACATTGACTTTATACATGGAGCACTTCTTCGTACAATACTGAAAGGATTAATAAAATATTAATCGCCATGATATGGTAATGGATCAATGCTTTGGTGCGATCCGTGTCCTTGATGATGTTTTGCTAAAGGGGTTTCAGGCAGGTGCATTTGCGCATAAATTATCCCAGAGGGGCATTGTCGTATAAATTTGTTCATATAAATAAAATCAAGAACACCACGAGCAGCTTGAACAGAAGAGATACCAGCCAGACCAAAGTATTCCATCCCCTAAAACTACCAATATCTATATGACCTTTACATGGTGTAATAAACAGTCATTTGTATTTCATTTTTTCAGATTTCTTTTTATGAAACAGGGGAAAGAAATGAAATGAAACCCTGCTCGGTATATGAATACACATATATATATATGTATTTAAAGGTATTGGTAACCTTAGACAATTTATAAGGTAAAAAAATGAGGATTTATGTACATGTATTTTTTTTGTAGGGGATTGTCCTGTAAACAAAAGGTCTAAATATACTTCTGATATTAAAATAAATAGTGTTATTGTGATAGGAAGTTTTGGCTCAAGAACTATGACTACATGTCAGTGAAATTGTTGTTGGGGATTAATTGATATATGTAGTTTAATTATTTTGGCTTTTGCTAGTAAAATAGGACAACTCAAGTTTGTCTTTGAATCACATCTCATACACCTACAGATAAATTTGGTAATATGATTTTAAAAAACCAAAACAAAACACAGAAAAGCAGGAAGGGGTGGGGTGTGATAAAAAAGGATAATATAAAATATACAATGTACATGTACAAGAAGAATCCCCATGGCTTCAATAGTCTTATCAAATATCTATAGAGAAAAAAAATCACACAGACATAAAAAAATAGACTTGTTTGAAGTAGCAGTTCTGTGTACACATTATATTGATTACTGATCAGCAAGTCAGCATAACATCACTTTATTAAAATTTGCATGCAAACAAAAAGGTCCAGAGCATGTCCACATACATGTATATGTAGGCAGAATGTGTACTATTTCAGAAAGGTAATTTGGCAGAGTACATCAGTGGATACTAGTATATTGTAGCAAGGTCAGAGAACTGCGAACGTTTGAAGGCACATTAACTTTTTCCAATGTGGTATACTTGTACAAGTTGTAGCAAGAAGCTAGAAAGTAGAAATTTGCATTTCTAATGCATGGTTTGTGACCACTCAGGGGCACTCATTCATATTATGTTTGTTATTGCAATGCATCACTACTACATGTATGTACAGTGTGCATCTGGGACTCATTTATGGAAGTCATTAGACTCTCATTAGCATCACTGCTCTTAATGTACAAATCATTAGCATGTAAATTGCAGAGCAACAGGTAAATGCGGAAAGACGGCTGCCGCTTTGTGTGTTCAATTTGACAAATGCAGAAGCAGTAATTTGTTCAGACATCAGGTAGTGGTTGGGCACACAAACTCAGATGGGGTGAGGGGGTTATCCCAGGCCAGCTACCCCCTTACAAAATGGTGGGGATGAATCACTACAAAAACCCAAGAAATAAATTTAAGTTATGCTGAAAGATGAATTTGGTTCCTGCCTATTGATCTATAATTCCTTACGAAAATGTACAAGAGATATGTATTCATGTAATTGAAGATATTCTCGGTGTGATGTAAGATCTGTTAGCATGGCATGGGTGCTGCCATTTTCTTGATAATGTAACATATTAGGTGAAGTTGTACATGTATCATGGGCCAAGCTCTAATTCAATAACAAAATATCTACTTTTCAATGAGGGAAATTCTAAGCTGAGAATTTAGAAATAATATTTTGTGAAAAATATATAAAGAGGGGAAAATGTAACTCATATATTTAAAAACAATAAAATATAGCAGTTGACAAATCAAATTTATTTATAAATGTGAAACCTTCTCCCCTTCACACTTAATTTACACCTCTCTCTCTCTCTTACAATTTGGTGGGGAATCTTGTAAATTTATATGCAACAATACAATAAATCTCTCAGGAAAACTGCATTTATTTCTAATTCTAGTTGTGAGGTTTCCTTTAAGGACCTCAATAATTGTGAAAAGAAAGTAGATCAATTACATCATTATTCTCTTTAATATTAATGCACATGGAACATGTAAATTCATATTGAAGATGTTGGATACTAGAATTTTGTGAAAAAAATACTTTACCATTCAAACAAAATAACAAATCCATGACAGTGAGTTCAATTCCTTGGTATTTTATTTTTTACTGATTTCTGAAGCACTTTATTGTTTTTCGCCTCTATTTTTGTCTACTTCTGTTTCAATGCTGCTATTCGAGCTTCATAATTGGCCCAAGGTATGTACATGTAGTTCCAAACAGATGAACTCACAGAGGAAGTAAAGATATTGATAAACTAGGAGGGGGGGGGGGGGGGTTGACTGGGCACCTGACCCTCTCCCCCAGGGCAGTTAAGTGTAAAAGAGGGAAAAAGAAACAATCATTGCGGCTTACCGCTTACAGCACATGTACATGTACATGTATAAGTGTTAACCCATTTCCTACAGGAACTGGCGGTTCCTGTATTTAAGCTTATGGGAATGAGAAAATTTAGTAGTCACCCAATTAATGGAAAGAGAAATTATCGATTCTGGGCCTACAGCTGTGTAGTACATAATGCAGGCTTTCAAGCACACCAAAGGAACAGAAAATAGGAGAAAAGTAGGATCGAAATTCTGGGAAACGTAGGAGAAAAGCAAGATTTAGGTGACAGAAAGTAGGATAAAAGTAGGATATTTGCAGGTTCACCAGATTTCTTTTTCCTTGTTGTTACGTAACTGCCCAGTGTCCTGACTAAATCACAACAATTTGTATTTACTGCACTGATAGGTTATACCCATTTCATGGCCAAGCTCAAAGGGATACTTTAAACAGCTTTGAGAAAACATGTTAGATGGGATGACCACATTGCCAGGTTCCTCTCCTTTGGGATGCAATCATGCAAGGGAACAATGGGTATGGGTATGGGTATGGGTATGGGTATGGGTATGGGTATGGGTATGGGTATTAAGATTCCTGGGCATGATAGCCTTGTACACATTAATTATCTCACATACATGTATGTTCTGGAAAAAAAGTATGAGAAATTGAAAAAAAAATAGGATAAAGTAGGATAATTGTGGAAAAAGTAGGTGTCATAGACCTGGAGTAAAGACTAATCGGATGTGATAAAATAAATTGAAGATTTTTTTGATGTACCATTTTATAATAATTGCGATCATCGTTTTCTCCTTTCTTGATATGATGTCAGTGTGAACGAAATAAAAGGACAATGATTTCGTAACTTCTGTAGCCATGACAATAAAGGAGAAAACGATGATCGCAATTATTATAAAATGGTACATCAAAAAAATCTTCAATTTATTTTATCACAACCGATTAGTCTTTACTCCAGGTCTATGACATAATTGTCATGGCTACAGAAGTTACGAAATCATTGTCCTTTTATTTCGTTCACACTGACATCATATCAAGAAAGTAGAAAACGATGATCGCAATTATTATAAAATGGTACATCAAAAAAATCTTCAATTTATTTTATCACAATCGATTAGTCTTTACTCCATGTCTATGACAGTAGGAGAAGTGTGAGGAATGTCAAAAGAGTAGGAAAAAGTAGGAAAAGTAAGTAGGAGTGCTTGAAGGCTTGTAGATAGCTCCAAAACTACTGTACTCACAGGGAAAGAGAGGATATTCCTATTGATGAGCTGATGCATCTTGGCAGGTGAATTGGCTCTGACGGGAAGCGAGCTCTGGCGAGGGATCGGAGACTTCAGCGCTTGCATCCGTAGTGGTGACACAGAGCCACCTGCAGCATCCTTGGTTGCCATGGCAAGGGCTTCTCCTGCCGTCAAGTTGGAGGCAGACCTACATGTATGATGAATGCAACATCATAAAAATTTAGACACGAATGCTACAATCCTGTACAATATTTTGGGTAAAATAATGATTACAAACATAAAAAATGGGGGGGGCACTATAAATAAAAAGAAGTACCAAAGCACTCACAACATCACAGATTTGGAGAGAAAAAAAATATACCCCCCCCCCAAAAAAAAAAAAAGAAAAAGAAAAATGAGCAAATCAAATTAGATTACTCATCAAGGAAGTGCATTTTAAGGGATCTTTTGAAACAGGTTACATGTAAGTTTCTGATACAAAGTAGCATGTTATTCATTATTTTTGATGAGGCTACTGCATTCTTTTATGAGGTAGAATTAGGTGCATACTGGTATTTTTATTAAAAGTTAGTTTTACCAATTTAGCCTTAAAAAAGAGGCTTGTCTCGAATGGGTGGGGTGCGGGAGCGGGATGGGAGCGGGAACGGGCACACCCTTTCGAGACAAGCCCCCCCGGTTATCTCGAATGGACGCGTTCCCAGCGAGAAGTTCAATGAACGCGCCACTTCGAGACAACCGGGGGGGCTTTCCTCGAATGAGTGTGTTGAGTAGACTTTTGTAATAGACGTTTTGGAATTTTTTTTGAAAAATGTACTCTTGCTGGTTTTTTTGTTTTTCTTTTGTCTAAGATGTAGAAAATATAACCGGCAGTGGCGGCACCAGGATTTCTAAAGTGGGGGTGGGGGGCAAAAGAAATTGTTGGGGGGCAAGGGCGGACAAACAAAATTTTCCACCCTTTTATTTTTTTCACTCCGAAAATTATTGGGGGCAACTGGGGGGCAAAGCTTCTGACTGGGGGGCAAATGCCCCCCCCCCCCATGCCCCCCGGTGCCGTCACTGATAACCGGGGGTTGTCAAATGAATGTATGAGGTTGCATGAATTCATAATGGAATGTTCATTTAAAATTCAAAGGTCTGGTCGGGCAGACAGTCCAGAATAGAATGTTAATTCACTGCGGCGTATTTTTTTACGGGGGGGGCACAAGATGGCCATGCCCCACCCCTTATTGGTGGGTGAGTAAGAAAATAGGAAGATGAATGAGGAAGATGAAAAAATATTCCCGGGAAAATGTAAATAGGGGTCAATTTTCGCAGACTCTGGTGGTTTCCTCCCCGGGGATAGGTGGGGGGGGGGGGGTTAATTTCCTAAATTGCCTGGATAGGGGGTCCAATATCTCAGAAAATTCCCCGGGATAGGGGGTAAAACAAATTCCAACTTCTCCGGAATAGGGGGTCACTTTTGAAAAGGAGTTACGAGCATAGGCCTACCCCTTGTATGGGGAGTTGGGGGCCGGGTACAAACGACCTTTTGATATGAGTTTTGACTTTTGATAGTGGGTATTGATAGAATGATAGTGGCATTAAAAGGTGTTTCTAACTTTGGAAAGATGATAACACACCTTGGCTTATGTCAGCACATGTCTGTAACACAATTTCACAATATTTAACAGGTCACGCCAAAAAAATAAAAATAAATTAACAATCCTAGCTACGCCACTTGCCCTTTCTTCCCCGTGTGTTTTAATGCATAATTATTCAATTCTCCTATTTATTTTGCACAAATAATGATTTCCTTGTCAAAAGCATTTTTAGATACCGTTTTTTTATATTTTCTACATCTTAGACAAAAGAAAAATGAAAAACCAGCAAGAGTACATTTTTCAAAAAAAAAATCTAAAACGTCTGTTACAAAAGTCTACTCAACACACCCATTCGAGGAAAGCCCCCCCGGTTGTCTCGAAGTGGCGCGTTCATTGAACTTCTCGCTGGGAACGCGTCCATTCGAGATAACCGGGGGGGCTTGTCTCGAAAGGGTGTGCCCGTTCCCGCTCCCATCCCGCTCCCATCCCGCTCCCGCACCCCACCCATTCGAGACAAGCCCAAAAAAGAGAACCACAAGGGTGTTTTCTCTTAAAGCATACTTATGGTTTAAAAATATGAATTAAAGAAGATAAAAGTGCTAGCCCATTCACTGAATTGATAAACTAGCACCAAGTTTGCAGTTCACACCTCAAATTGTTCTTGAGGTACATGTATTGCGTTAACGAAAAAGCGGGATGGATGGACGGCACCACCTTCAGTGGACGGGGGCATAAAAAAATTAAAAATCAATAATATCACTAAAAGAAACAGAACAATATGTCTGGACAAGGACCTTCGCTGTTTCAAACACCATCTCCCCACCCCCCCCCCCCCCAATCCAGTTTTTAAAAAAACTTTTCCTTTAGCGGGAGCTCTTTTTGGATTTAGCGTTTTATAAGTATGACTTTCTCAAAGCCCATTTCATGTATTCTATTGTTTTCTTCATGACAGCTCTTTTTAAATTTACCAGAGCTATATTGGAGCTTTTCAGAGCTAAATTGCTCACTGCTCCTGTGTATATTTTTCGCTGTCCCCATCCATCCTCCATGAAAATCATGGATCCAACCTGGGCTATTATACATGTACAGTATGTATGTCCTTTGGAAAGTGAAAGCTTGTACACTCAGAAGTACTTCATCATTTTCAGGCTTTAATTGCAAACACAGACAAGTATAGAGTAACATCCTGGTTGATCTACAAACAAAACAAGTCACAGCTATTATTACCATTACAATCAGGAAACACGAAAAGAGGAAGTGACATTTCCTGAATCTGTGTCCTTTTCTTTAAAAACGGGACTACATGTAACTTGATGATTCTGATCAAAGTTGAAATCACACGTTACGAAAGTGTACAACTTCTTCTATTAACTTTTTATTCTAGGATGCACTGTAGTATGCAAAATCTAAAAAATTATCAGATTGGTCACTCAAGTGTGACATAATTGGAGACAACTCTCCCATTTGTTGTACACAAAAATCATTTGCAGGAATTGCCATTTCTCTTCTTTAAGTAACATGTAATCCATACACATTAATTTAGAGTTTCATTATGTTCATTACAAGACATTACTGGGTAGGGAAATTAAACAAGTCCAAATTTACAAAAAAGACTCCTTTCCTAACAGTATTTTCATGAACCACATTCATGCTTTGACAGTCAACCAACGAAACACCACATAGACATACATGTATAGTCAACACTTGAGGTGCTTGTAAGTACCTGAGATTGAGAATACAGAAAATTTAGAGCCTCATTAAGTTCATTACCAGGGGAGCGTTTCATCAAGCGTTTTGTCAGTGATTTTTACCGACAACTGTTATAAGCTACTGAAATCCTTGCATGTGATTGGCTGAGAGCAAATTTGTCAGTAAAAATCACTGACAAAACGCTTGATGAAACGCTCCCATGGGCTGCCAACTCTCACGCAATGAGCATGAGACGCAATTCACCCAATTCTGACTGTCTCACTCACAAAACAAATTTTCATGCTGAACCCCCAAAATAGAGAGTAACCAACAAAAAAAAGTCTCAGAAATCTCTGATATTCCAAATATTCAACATGCCCAAGACCAAAGCTTCGCGATTTTCCTGCGGGCGCAAAGCTTAAACCAATGAAACTTGTTTTCAGTTCCCACGCAAAGATGATTGGTTTACACTGGTGTACGTGTGTGACGACTAACCAATTTATTACTTATTCAATTTAGTACATTAATGCTGCTTTTATGTATGTGTGAAATCATGACTGAAGTACATGTATGTACCAAATTTCATTTAAAATGTAAAATTGTCAAAGCTCCCTACCGTGGAAGGGGGTTAGCGGGGACACCCCCTTCCATACCTCCCCCCCCCCCCCCCTCCACTTGGTCGCTTTGCTCTCTCACAATGTCTCACTCTAAACTCTCACTCAAGGTGGGCAGCCCTGCATTACAAGACATTACTGTAGCTATAGTACAGCTACAGTACTCGGGCAATCCAACAAGTGTAGTGCTATAGTACAGTTATCCTTATTATTTATACAGTTGTACTTTTTTTTTGTTATAGACTGTCTGTAGACCCAACTGACAGTAGAGGCGCACGGCCGATATTGGAGACTGTTCCAAATTATGTACATGTATTTGGGAGACGTCTCCCATATGACTTACATTGTAGCTTACAAAAGGATAAAAGAAAGAACACCAAAAAGGTAGTTTCTCTCAGCTAAATATATATATTTTCCTCACTGAGGTCAGAAGCCCAACGTTTGGGCATGTTGGGTGTAGATCATAACAAAAAAAAATTATGAAAACAAAAGTAGACAGTGAATTTTTAAAGTAGACGGTCAAGAGGGGTAATTTTTCATGCTTTGAGTTTGACTTTGACTTAGGCTACCAAAAATGTTGATAAAAAATCTCCAAAATAGGAAACAATATCGGCCATGCGCCTCTAGTAGTAGTACTGACTTCTATTTGTACTAGTAATAGTCAGTTACAATGAGATACTATTGTAATTGACACATGATCTGGGGGTCGTTTCATCAAATCAACTCCATGACAGTCATATCTCTTGTCGGCGATCTACGGAAATGTCATGGACCTGACAAACTGTTTCACGAAGACATGATAAACGACAACTCAATGATATCGATACTCACCGGAGAAAAAACATAATCTTTATCACAATCCATTGGAATTATCGTCAATTAAACAAACAGATTTTGAGGCTCAGTCTTTCCCAAACTATTCCAAAATGTCAAAAATGGCAGCGAAGATGAATGCTGGTGATACAAACATCCCATTTACATGAAAAGGTGTGGTACTTATGGCATCTTAGAATTTATAAAATTGAGAAAACTTGAGGAGGCTTTTGCGATGTACGAATCGAGATTTGTAGATAAGAGGATACCGTAATTGACTAATTATGGAAAGAAGACCCAAATCTTGTTCACTTTAGAGAAAATGATTGAATTAAGATTTTTTATGACCCAACTTTTAATATTTATTCATCAAAATATACATATGATATTATTCATATCAAAGCATTGCGTGAAAAGGGAAAATATAGAGAAAATACATACATGATAAACTGTCGTCATTCACATGGGTCTGTATAAACAGACTGTTTCATTTTCGATGCTGATTCTATGGTAGACGGATGTGGGTATATTTAATATTAATCTCATTTACTTGTTGGGGGTCAAGAAGCCATAAGAACATATTGTCCGTCTGTAGAATATTATAATACGAACATTAGTAACACTATTTGATAAAGGAATGGTAAAGGATAGTGCTTGGAGATCAGGAAATAAATGTACTCTTAATTTACATTTCTTATTTTTTCGCAGCCCATAGACCAAATTAAAAGCCGGCTTGTGATGGCGTTCTAAAAGATATGACAGGTCTGGTGTACCGACATGACCGACAAGTCACTTGTCAGCGAAGTTGTCGCTGATCTTGGCAAAGACGGCTCTGTGAAACACTTAGCGGACAAGTTGAGCGACAGTGACGAGATTTCGCCGGTCTAGTCGTTATTATGACGGTTTGATGAAACGACCCCCAGATGATTGAGAATGAACATGATGAAGGGATATTTCAAAATTCTGCGTCAGAAATAACCACTTCTATTTCGAAGGTGAAGCTATTATCTCGTTGTTACAAGCTTCAAAATTTAGTTCGACAAGACCAATCAATGCCAATGGGAATGCAATTCACCAATTGCATTGCAATAATCACTCAGCACCGCGCACATTCTCAAATCTCAGCTCAACTCGGCTCAACGAGGAACAGAAGCAGCCTCTCAATCCAGTACCCCGACGAATCGGGCAGCAAAATAGATGGCGCACCGTTGAACTCGACTAGACCGCAGGCTCTCCGTTATTGCACAAGCAGGGTGTCGAAATCACTAAAACATGTATACTTCCAAATTTCAAAAAGTCAAATACGCATGTGAAATGTATTTGTTAAGCCTACACTTAAA
Source organism: Heliocidaris erythrogramma (assembly GCA_025617745.1). Lineage (NCBI taxonomy): Eukaryota > Metazoa > Echinodermata > Echinoidea > Camarodonta > Echinometridae > Heliocidaris > Heliocidaris erythrogramma. Next base: position 34,308,093 of record CM046856.1, read on the forward strand.
CAATAAGGGATATCGAGCTAATTTTAATGGCTTCTTACCTATTTAATTCTTCTGCCATTTTCAAATTCTCCGCACAAAATTATGCACAGCGTTCGTATCAACGCTATGCAACCGTCAAACTGAAGTTATCGACTAATTTGTGTCAACGTTTCGTGACCGCTTGATTAGGGACCCTCGATTTCCCAGGTCCCTCCTAAAATTGCACAGCTCCCTTTTTCATCACATGATGATTGTTCTACTATATTGTGTTTAAAAAAACCCCACACATTTGACACTTGTGATCGTTTAATAATAGTTTAAAAGCTATAACTCGTATCTGACTACAGTTTTTACATTGAAAAGTAATGTTGAACGATGTCATATTTGTAAACAAATTTTTAGGCATTTTTTCTTTGGACTCTTTGGAGCAATTAGTATGAAACTTCTTTAAATATTTTTCTTAAAGAAGAATATTTCATTAAAATATCACTTTTTGAAAAATCAAGGCCTTAAAATTTGTGTGTACCAATAAGTTATTCAGAATGAAACAATACTATTATGTATCGCGCTTGTCATTTCTGCCAACCTTTTTTTCTGCCCAGTGTCATTAATGTGTCATGACTTTGGGTTTAAACGGATATTCTTGAATTTCAGCTCTATTAATGGCGGCAATTGTTGTGTTCTGAATTAGTTACTGACAGTCTGACACACAGAGATTTGGTGGCCTTGATCTTTCAAAAAAGAAAATCTAACTGAATATTCAGAGACATATTTTAAGAAAAGTAGGCCTATTTCAAGCAATTATCATAAAACATGCTTAGAATAAATTTTACATCTCTCAACTTTACAATGTGAAAACCTCAGTCTGATGCAAACTTTTGAGTTATTAACAATGTAAGTGTCAAATGATTTTAAACACTGATCAAATTTTGTTCTTTCGTTTATAAAATTACTCGAATTAATCATTCGGATGGAAGTTCGAAAAGGAAGAGAATGGTAGCAAGGTTTATCTTCAGGGACCGCGGAACCGGGGGGGGGGGGCTGGGGCTGCAGCCTCCCCCCCCCCCACTTTTTTCAGTAAACACGTGCAAACGTATGGCAGTGCAAAAATGTGGTATACACGGAGCCCCCCCCCCCCCCCATAAAGTCCCTCCACTTTCCAAGACGTTCCGCGGCGCCTGATCTTGGATCTTGACGGGGTCCGCTCGCTATTATAAGGACAGCTATATCAAAAACCGCTATTCATTTAACACGCGTTATGAATAGCGGTCCTTATGAATAGTTGTGAATAGAGTTCCTTATATCAAAGGAGGTCCTTATGAATAGCGAGGTTATTTGTCTGTGGTTTGCTCGCTATTTAGGACCGCTATTCATTCAAAACCGCTATTCATTTAGTCATGCGTTATGGATAACAGACCTTATGAATAAGTGGTCCTTATGAATAGCGGTCCTTATATGGCTAGCGAGGTTACCCCGATCTGACCCACCGTGTTGTGATGATACTAAAGTAGTCGATGAAGTCCAGCATTTTGAGATAAGACAAGATTATAAGACGCTATATAAGAATAGTATAGTCTAATATCCCAAGGACGTAGGATGCGTAAAGCCTGCAGCAGGGGCGGATCCAGGATTGAGTAAAAGAGGGGGCACAAAAATGAAAGCTTGTCAAAAGGTAGGCCCGTATTTTTTTGGTCTCGCCAGCTTCTCGAAAAGTCGCTCAGTGAGGGGGGGGGGGGGGTTGCGACAAAGCATTCAAAATCCGCTCAGTAGGGGGTTATGGGGGCCAGTCTCCCTCCATAATTCCCTCACAAGCAAAAAAAAAAAAAAAAGGTCTTCCATTCTAAAAGGGAGGGGGGTCACAATCGAGAAAATTGGCGGATCGTCTATGGTAAAAATGCATACTTTTCTTCCAAAAGGGGGGGGGGCCACGGGCCGGAAGTGCCCCCCTGGATCCGCCAATGGCCTGCAGGGTCCGGGGGAGGAGCATCCTCGATCAGAAAATGCATGCATGGGCTGAAGTATAGGCCTATGCTCCATGGCCTGGGATGCTCCCCCGCACTTTTCAGGGAAGAAAAACCCTCATATCCTTTCAGAATCATATATATCAACACTATTAGCCAGGGGCGGATCCAGGAGTTAGTATAAAGGGTGGGGCGCACAAATGCGGGTTTGTCAACTTTTGGAAAAGGTAGACCCGTATTTTTGTGGTCTTGCCAGCTTCTCGAAAAGTCGCTCAGTGGGGGGGGGGGGGGGGGGGGAGGGGGGGGGGGGGAGGGGGGGGGGTTATGGGGGTCCACTTTCCCTCCATAATTCTCTGACAAGAAAAAAAAGGTCTTCATTCTAAAAAGGGGGGGGGCACAATCGAGAAAAAATGGTCAAAATGCATACTTTTCTTCCAAAGGGGGGGGGGCACGGGCCGGAAGTGCCCCCTGGATCCTCCAATGCTCTTGGCGGATGTTCTTCTCTGTTATTATCAGTTTAATGTTCCCGTCGCCAATTGTTTGAAAAGAAGGAGTATTTTTATAAACTTGAGTCAGGGGCGGCGTTTTACATGCCGCGACCCCCCGCCCTGCACATTTTGAATTAAGGATTATTTAAATTGTCAATATAAAGTGAATTTATTTCATATTTATGCAATCGATGTAGTATAAAACCGCTTATAAAAGGCCTCATAATTTCACTTCGTTTTGGTCAAAGACGAACCACCATGCATGCGGCAGCTACGGCGGCTGAGGCGAGATGACAGAAGGGGTAACGCCCTTTCGTAATCACTCAAAACAGTGAAGCTTCTAGTTTGAAAGAAAGCGAGTCCTAATAATAATTCATAACCCTATTACTCTACATCAATGAAGAGAGGATATTTTCCACCACACTTTCTGTATATGGTTTCCCCCTTTCCTTTCCGCCCACGGATAGTCATTTTGGACAATAGAGAGAGAAAAAGTTCCGCCTCCCCCGCGGACCGTTCTCTTAGACCTCTCATCCAGGATAATATTTATTTACGTTCAGTCCCCCCCCCCCCCCCCCACTTCACCTCAAAACAGCTTCTTATATTTGAAATTCCCGTACATGTTCAATGTTCCTCAATATTATATATATCAGGTTATGTGACGGATATAAGACAGCAATCAAGGATCTTGTGGTAAAATCCACTCTATTAATAGTCATATTGATTCGTTCTGAAGTTGAATGCACTCCAAATTAGTGGTTTGAATTACTCTTTTGAGAGCGGATTCCACTATTTTTAAGCGTGTATTTCAACTCCCAATCGAAGTGACCAAAATGATTCCTATTATAAGAGATTTTCTTTTTATAACCATTAGAATATTCATCATATCAACAACCTGTAATGTTAAAAGGATAAAACTAATAGAAACGATACATTGTTAAGATTCTCATCAACTACGAGGGAAAAAGAAGCTTGCTCTCTATTAAAGATTGTTCCCACCATCTAATCCAAGTTATGGATAGATATTGATATTATGTTAATGTATTATAATGCTAATGTATGTAATGTCACATTATAAATGTCACATGATCACGCCACTCGCCATGATATGGCAGCATGATGATATGGATCATAAAGGTCATTGGGATTTCATATTGTAGTCAAGTTCAATGAAGGGGGGGGGGGGAATAATGTAATTATCATAGGTAGAATTCATGACCATAGACATGGGCTTTTGGTCCCTTGAGAAGCAAATCAGCTGTCAACTGGTATGCCCTGGATTTTGGGCATATGCCTACAGTGCAGTGGCGGTGAATTGCCACACCCTTTTCGGAGGAGTGGCGTGAAGTATATTCTGAATCTAAGCCAAATTATAGTCGATTGTTTCAGCAATCTCATTAGCTGTGCATTGTTTGGTCTACTGCTGAAAGTGAAATGGCAACTTCTAGCTCAAATGTAAGATCGGCTTTATTATTTTGCCACCCGTCTATGGAAGGCTTGGCTGAAAATATTGCAAAGAAATGTTGTGCTGCAAATTCTGAGCCGTTTTTCCCGCTTGTAACTCCCGTTTCACCGTTTTCTTTTGCCGAGGTTTGTACAAATCCCCTTGTTGTAGTCCCATATATCATTAATTTTGTTACCTAAATTTCTCCTGTACTGTAGTGTTATTTGTTCACATCCGTGCCAAATTGAAATTATTTCAAAATTGATGAACTATTTGCATCTGTTACTGGTTTAGTGTCTGAAAATTTTGATGTTTGTGATGATGATGATGTTGATGGTTGTGGTGGTGATGACTGATGATTAAAGATGACAGTGATGAAGATGATTTATGACAATTTTCCCCCTGGCATGCTAGCCTTAAGTTAACAATAAACATGTTTACTTTAAAAAAAAAAAAATATATTCAAACATTTGGCTTATCGTGGAAACCTTTTCATACGCATGTATTCATTATAAATCCATTAGAAAAGCATGACTTTTAATTGGAATAGTTTAGGTGTAAAATTGAAATATCAGTGTTTCCAATTAATTTGAAGACAAAAAGCTAATTCAGGGCACTCATAGCTACATTCCTATACTTCGTGTGTATAATTTAGGCAGTCATACTCCTCAACTTTTTAAAACACCACTGCACAAAAGTCACAAACATTCACTCAAAATCGGCATTTAATTTACAAAAACCGACCACTAAATATCCAAGAAATACAATAAATTCAACTCACCGATGTTGGAAAAGATATTTCCAAAAATCAAATCCGTAATTTACTGTTGATTCTCGCGAAACGAGCTATCGGAGTCATTGTGTACATTTCCTGGTCGCCGCAGGCGCTGACATCTCCCCAAAAGAGTTTTGTCCTTAAAAATTCGGTCCCTATGTGGCATACACGGAAAGTCCCGATTTTCTGTGTGTGCGATCGTAAAGATCGATGTGCGCTTGCGATCCCGAGTTTCTTCGTGGACAAAAATTTTATTGGCCGATTTTAGTCTAAGACATCGGCAGTATGTAAACAACACGCGATCGCGAAACAAATCGGCGGGGATTTCTCCGGTTTTGGACAAGATTTTGACTTTGGATTTTGCTGAAAATATCAAAAGTTCTTCCTAACGGCCATTTGAGGTAGGAGTGAGATTTTTAAGGGCGGAATTTGAAAGTAAGGTATTTAAAATATTTATCTTATTTTCCCCCCATACCTTTACTACACGCGACAGAAAATACGAACTATTTTTGCATTTTGTATTCGTAATGGTCAATATGACCACTATTCGTGGTGTGATTCAGGGGGGCATTTCATCAAGTGTCTTATCAGTGATTTTTACAGACAAATTTACTCTCAGCCAATCAGATGCAAGGATTTCAGTAGCTTATATTTATTGCATTGATATTGCTGTAGTTCAAAAGTCAAAATTGAGGAAACATTTTAGTGAAATGCATACATTATTTATACTTGCGGGTACTGAAATTTTCTTCCGATAAACCTCAGTCTGCAGCAGAAGGAAGACGTCTGAAGAAGTTCCAACAAGTTCAGTTTATCAAGGCAATTCACTGGGACAAATTCAAAGATGGCTGGCCAAATCTCTTCATTGACAAAGTTAGGGAATGTGCGGGAAGGGATGGTAAGTCTTTTTCCTCTCTCTCTCTCTCTCTCTCATTTATCTCATTGCCTAATCCAATTGATATGTTTATTTTCTTTTCTTTTCTTTTATTACTTGTTTTTACAGAATGCTAGAAAATTTGTCATGTTCCTCACATTTATTGGTGTATTATTTTGGTATACATACTGTATTTCTGGTACAGAGCTATACTTGTACATACAGAGAGTCGCGACACTGGAGGTCGCTTTTGATTGGTCACTCATTTCATGGAGCTTCAAATAGTTCCCTCCCATAAAGAAACTACGTGAAAGGGAACTACTGGGAGCTCCCACTCACGGAACCATCACTATGTGGGGCTGTGTCAATTTCAGCGGCAGTCACGACCTCTAAGTTGAAGAGGTTAAAAAAAAATATATAGTCAGCAAAATTTTGAGAAAATACTTCCTTCTGCATTTCGGATGATATAATCTGATTTCATGCCTAATTCTTCAGTAGAATCTTTATCATCTTGATAAAGTGAAATTTTCAGGCTGTTTTTGGCCGGCGATCTTGCTTCTTTCCAGCACACATATGTGCTAGAGATCACACACTTGCTATGGGAGGCAATTCCTTGCAGTACAAAGGTACAGAGAATGAGGTTATCTCCAATCACCTTGTATAAGTGTGAGTGGGGAGCTCCATGATCCGCCATGTTTTAAACAAAGACCGCGTACGCATAGGCTTCTTATGCGCATGTCACAACTCTCTCTCTCTTTCAATGCGCTCTGTTCTGGTATATTTCCATTGAATTTATTATGTATATATTTATTTTGACATTTATTTCTCACATTTGTGCCTGGAGTGTCAGTTGTGAGTGAAAAAGTTTACTGTTATGTTTTGCATTGATAAGAATATATGATTCCTTATACTTTTTATTTAACAATTACTAATGGTAATACTGAGTTCAGGAAATGTTCCTTTGGCAAAGGCTTCCAAATAGGAACTTGTTTTAGTAAATTATTCACTTTACGGATTTATAATATGAATTTATAAATGACTAGGACAAAACAGAGAAGATTTAATATTCAGTGTTGTGTACATATTGTGTCTGTTTGTCTGTGTATTTTTGTTTCATTCATTATTAAACATCATCATCATCAATATTTTGCTCCTAATATCTTATTTATTTTGAAGTCATTCTTTTTATCATACTTTTTGTTACCATGCAGTCATATTTCTTGGAAGCTTTCATTCTCCAGAGGTGGTGTTTGAGCAACTCTCGATAATTTACCATATGCCAAGGTATTCATTCAAACTTTCAATCGACCCCTGAATGCACTTTTCATTCATTTATGTATGTGATTTTTTAATGAAATGCATGTATAGTATGAGATTTTATTTTTGTTAGGTTCTTGCTTCTTTAATGCATCCTATTCTCTTTGTGTGTGTGTGTGTGTAATTGGGTTTTTACAGACGTGTATCAATCAGACATGATTATTTACCCCGGGACCGACCTTTAACGTCACCATCCGAAAGACGTAACTCAGTCTCGAACCTGGGTCCGCTGAATCAGTTTATAACTTCCACTGGTATCTGGATTACAGGCGCACGCTACAACGCCCAGTTATTTTCCAAAATAGTTGCACTTTGGTATAAATTTATCATTATTGTGATTATTTTCATAATCATTATTATTATCAAAATCATTTTCAACTTTATCATTGTCATCCTCACTATCATCATTGCGATCTCTCTATTTTTTGATAGAGATTAAATTTGTATTGGCTGTCCAGATTGCATGACTGTCTAAATTGCATGTGTCCCCCTTTGTTTTAATGTAAGGAGCATGGATAATGATAACTAAGTACTGATACAGGGATTTGTTACATTATATAGCCTACTCAGTACACCAGTGTGGCCTTTCTAAGGTGGTGTACAATTGTAACAAAAGGAACAATACAAAATCCACTTTTGTTACAATTTACATAAGTGAAAAGGAATTATCTGTGGTATATGAAGTATTTTTGATATGTTCTTAGTTACTAATGATTTATTTCTCTTTCCTGTAGGTATCTGGCAAGATCATTCAAGTTCATCTTACCTTACTTCCCTACTGGTACAATGGAGAGGATTGATATGGAAGGCCAGGTAGCAACAGCAAAGGTCTGTCTCTCTGTCCTTCTGTCTGTCTCTCTGTCTCTTTCTCCATCTGTCTGTCTTTCTGTCTGTCTCTCTGTCTCTTTCTCCATCTGTCTGTCTTTCTGTCTGTCTCTCTGTCTCTTTCTCCATCTGTCTGTCTTTCTGTCGTTTCTCTGTCTCTTTCTCCATCTGTCTGTCTTTCTGTCTGTCTCTCTGTCTCTTTCTCCATCTGTCTGTCTTTCTGTCGTTTCTCTGTCTCTTTCTCCATCTGTCTGTCTTTCTGTCGTCTCTCTGTCTCTTTCTCCATCTGTCTGTCTTTCTGTCGTTTCTCTGTCTCTTTCTCCATCTGTCTGTCTTTCTGTCGTTTCTCTGTCTCTTTCTCCATCTGTCTGTCTTTCTGTCGTTTCTCTGTCTCTTTCTCCATCTGTCTGTCTTTCTGTCTGTCTTTCTGTCGTCTTTCTGTCGTCTCTCTGTCTCTTTCTCCATCTGTCTGTCTTTCTGTCTGTCTTTCTGTCGTCTTTCTGTCGTCTCTCTGTCTCTTTCTCCATCTGTCTGTCTTTCTGTCTGCCTCTCTGTCCCTTTCTCCATCTGTCTGTCTCTCTGTCTGTCTCTCTGTCTCTTTCTCCATCTGTCTGTCTCTCTGTCTCTTTCTCCATCTGTCTGTCTCTCTGTCCCTTTCTCCATCTGTCTGTCTTTCTGTCGTTTCTGTCTCTTTCTCCATCTGTCTGTCTTTCCGTGTGTCTTTCTGTCTGTCTTTCTGTCTCTGTCTCTGTCTCTGTCTCTCTTTCTGTCTCTGTCTCTCTCACTGTCTCTCTCTCTCTCAGTATTACATCATGTCATACATAATTAGAATTAAACAGAAAATTCTGCCTTGAGAGTTTGTTTGGAGAAATCATACTCTGTATTAAACACTTTACAAACAGTAAGATGGAACATCTCTTTTTGCGTTTTGCTGAATGCTAAATTATCTCAACATAATTTTTATATTGAGCAGAGAAAGCAAATCGCTCATCAAATCTTAATAAATCGTCTTTCTTTTCAAATTTGCATTCTGCAGTGTGTGATATACATTCCGTTTCAGATAGCATTCATATTTTGAAGGAGATCTCTTCCTTCCAGGTGAGCGTTTCATCAAGCATTTTTGTCAGTGATTTTTATTGACAAATTTGCTCTCAGCCAATCAGATGCAAGGATTTCAGTAGCTTATAACAGTTGTCGGTAAAAATCACTGACAAAATGCTTGATGAAACGCTCCCCAGGTACCCATTTGCTACACCTGGGTCAAAAGAGACATCAGTAGAGAAAATGCCTTGTCTAAGGAAGTAAACACTAGACAAACTGTTTGAACTGAAAACTATGGACCTTATTATTTATCTTAAATTTCTTTTTATTTCCTCGTTAATTCCTCGTTAATTCCATGTAGGTTTTGGCAATGCTGTTGTCTGCTATTCCATCAACAGCACGGGGACCAGCTCAGATTGTCATGTTTGACATCCATGCCTTACCTGAGAGATTCTACTTCTCTGATCAGGTTATTCCAAGGTGATCCCTTAAACTTTTTTGTTGTTTGTTTTATCATCACCTAGTAGTACTTTTCACAATTTACATCTAGTATTACTATCCCAATTTTGAAATTCTATTGATATGAAACCTACCAGAGTATTTATCTTCTTATTTTTGTGAAGTTTAAATATTGCTATCTTTTCTAAATATTTTTCACAAATATTTACAAATTTCTTCTATGAAGGAAAGGAGAAGAGCAATCTGTTTGCATCCAAACAGTAATTTTTTTCTTCCTGTAATCTCTGCAAAGTTTACTTTCATTTTCCAGGGAAGGGATTAATAAAAATGAGATCAAAGAGATTAAGCGTAATCAATAAACATGTAAATGTATGCGTGTGGCCAGTCAGGTGATATGCTTAAGCTAACATCTTATCTCAGTGTGTATATTTTTCCCTGGGATGCTAATAAATCTATTGAGTGCTTCGGTGTGGCGGATCTTGTGGGATATTTGTCGCGAAAGTCAAGAGGACAAAAAATGTTAATATAGATTTCCTGCATGACAAACAATGAAAAATTTCTTCAAGCCAATTTTTCTGAAATATTCAATTCCACTACCAGAACTCAATATTAAGTTGAACCCCTTGACTACTGACTTCTTTCATTCCCCTTTGTATTATGAACAAACAGCCAGGTACTCATTGGCAATGGGTTAACATGATTGTTTTCAATCCATAACAGACTGGAGTCAGCCATCCCGTTACTCATCAAGGAACTCTTCAACATGCCTGATGACGTCCAAGCAGTCCTCAGCATTGCGTACCCTGATGAGGGTGCGTACAAGAGATTCCATACCATGTTTGAAGATTTTCCGAGCATCCTCTGTACCAAGGTACGGGATGGAGATCATAGGATTGTATCCATCAAAGAGGGTAAGTAGATATCTGTGAGAGAAATGCTCTCTTCTTTTGCTCTTCCTCCCCCTCCTCCTCTCTCTTCTTCATTTTCTTTTTGGATGACAAGAGATACCATACCATGTTTGAACTTTGAAGACCTCTCTTGCTTCCTCTGTACCAAGGTACCGAGATCATAGGATTGTATAGAATTGTCTCCATCAAGAGAGTAAGATATGTAGATGTCTTCCACAGGACTGCTTTCTTTTTCTTCCTGCTCCTGCTCCTCCTGCTCCTGCTCCTCCTTCTTCTTTTCCTTCTCCTCCTGCTCCTGCGCATCCTCCTTCTTCTTTTCCTTCTCCTCCTTCTCCTTCTCCTCCTCCTCCTCTTACTTCTTCTTCTTCTTCTTCCTCTCTATCTTCATCTGTCCTGATTTCCATTCTTCTTTCTTCATCTTTTTCTATTTTCTTCTGTTTATTGTATTTGTTTATGGAGTTCTTGATATTCTTTTCTTACTACTATTCTCCTACATATGACCTCCTTGTCCATCCGTTATTCCATTGGTACAGATTGAAAAATATAGATAATAGACAAGGTTTTACACTTTATAGATGCAGCATTAGACACATTAGATTTACAACGTTGGTGATAGGTACCATAAACCATCATATTTCCATTTTCATTTTATCCAGGGGAAACATTTGGTCGTCATGTGGTCATCATAGATGACCTCATACAGACTGGAGGGACATTGATAAATTGTGCAAAGGTAAGAACAGTTTCATCTCGTGAGATAGAAATAGTCAGCCCCACAAATAAATGAATAGATAATTAAAAATAAATGAATAAATGGATAAAAAATAAGGAGAAAAGAGTGGGGTATTAATTCAACATCACATTAGTCCCACATCCTATTGAGGCAATGAGTTATAGGATAATTCATGCCTTACATTAATTAAACAGATATGTGATGAGCTCATTCTCATTTTAAGTTATTCTGAAATATACCTTGCTATTTTTGTTGATACCATTAATAACATAATTCTTGCAGTTGTCAGTATAAAGTCAATATTCCTTGCTTATTGTTTAAAGACTAATATCCAGTGATTTATTTATCTGCCATTGTAAAAAGCTTAATAATCTTTTTTTTCTCCAATATTTACATTCTCCTTCCATCTTCTTTGCTCCTGGTTTTTTATCATCCAGGTTTTAGAGAAGCACGGAGCTCTCTCTGTGAATGCCTTCGTGACTCATGCAGTCTTCCCTCAGCATTCCTGGAAGAGGTTCACCGAGGGCGATGTCAAATTAGGCACATTCTGGATCACGGACTCTATCCCGCATGCCAATCACATTGCTCAGCATCCTCCTTTCAAGCTCCTCTCACTGTGTGATGCGATCTCAGAGACGCTGCTCAGCTATGACCTCATGGAGTGAAGCATCTTCAGATGGTTTATTCTCTGTGGTCATACAGTATCCAACAAAAGTGAGTACACCCTCATTAAAAAGTTAAACATTCCAGTATAGCGACTAACAAAAATGTACCAGAAGCGCAAGCCTTACAGGTGGAATAGACAGTCTGTAATACGTATATATCTGTACAAAAACATTTCTTCCACAACAGTGTAGCACACTAAGGATATTGTTTAACTTGATGGCAACAAAACATCAAAATTTTGTAATTTTGCCATTGATTCTTAAGCTCTATATAGACATACATGTATATGAGAGTGTCTATTCTACCAAATGAATGCTATCAGGCATGTGCTTTTAGTACATTTCTCTGAAAGCTTACACTGGAATTTTAAGACTATTTGTAAGCGGTGTACTCACTTTTGGTGGATACTGTATGTACCAGGAGTGTCCTGCAACACTTTGGTCCTTCATCCCTGTGTTCTTATCTTGCATTAGCCCTTTGTCCGATTAGTCTGGACCCCGTTTCATAAAATCAGTAACAACTGCCACATTTCTATGACAAATTTGCTCTCAGCCAATCAGCTGCAAGGATTTCAGTAGCTTATAACAGTTATTGCAACTTGTTATTGATAACAAGTTTTATGAAATAGGGCCCTGGTGACACTAACTCTCATCAGAACCCTTATATTAACGCTAACTCTTCCCCTAACCCTAAAGGTACTTAGGATTTTAGAGATGCCCTGCTTCAATACGTTGGTCCTGCCCATTTAAAGGATCATTTCATTGGACAATTCTTTTCTGCTATCCTAGTGGCCATTCATGTCATTCAGCATTTTCAAATTTGATAATCATAGAAATGGTTGTGAAAAAAATTCAAAGAACAGGCAGTGGAAACTTAACTCTTTCAGTGCCAATGTCACATATATGTGACACACAGACTTGTCATTTTCATTCATCAATTGCTCAACTAAAGGAAAGGTATATGGTGGTCAATGTATATCAACATTTTGAGCATAAAAAATCAAGCATTCTAAACATATGTTTATAAAAATATGTTACCAAAAATATTCTCAGAGAAAATTGAGATTGATTTTAAAAGATATTTCCTTATTCAACAGTAGTAAAAAAATGAGAAACCAAAAAATACTGGACAAAAAAGAAATTTTCAATCATTCTTATGCATAAAGTTGGGTAAAGAAATAATTTTTGCTATCATAAGAAATGGTAATAAAATTCCTACACGTTTTGTACACAATATTGTGTGAAATAATAGATGGTTAATGAAGTGCAGACATTTCAAAAGTAAGCATTGATCACATTTTGGTAAAATTTTGAAGAGAGCTAAACCCCTTGGCACAGTAAGAGTTAATTGAGCAGCAATCAAGTGCTGAAGTATCTAGATATAATTTGATTGATTGCATCACAGAGTGAAAGATTTGGATTATTAACATCTAAAAGTGCAATGGCTGTGATTACCTGTTTCTTTTTAATAGTGCAATATTCCATACATCCCTCTTAGAGAAACTAGGGAAATGAATTTAAGGTTTTTCAATGTAGTTCTCCATTTTCTCCTTTTTTGAAGGGGGAAGGGAACATTGATTTGTAAGTCATCAGAGTGCGAAGGTGACGAAGGTCAGATCATGCCTGCAATACACTGAACTAGTATTATAGGGGTTTATTTAACAAAGACATCATTTTATGTTCAGAAATTATCATCACGTCTGTAGAATGCGTAGTTATATGTAATGTGATTGGTTACTATTTTTTCCTTGCCTTGTGGTCATATTGCAGCACAATACTAGATTTTATAGCTGCCATATGCCATATTTTTTCATGAACATGTAAGATTCAGAGACTATCCCAAAAGTCATTTGTAGCACAGACGTATACATTAAAGATGCTACATGTACAGGTATTTGGCAGACAGTGACTCTAAAAATGTTGTTAACAATCAATGTGGGACATTAATGAATAAAAATTTCCATGGTTTTCCGTGATAATATATTCTGCTAATTTAGATACATATATTTATATTGTAAATGTCTTTGTAGGGAAAGAAATTCCTTTTCATTTCTTGCCCGAAGTGTGTATGTTTACTGTGAGATCACAGAATTTTACATATTCTGTGGGGGGGGGGGGAAGAGCCACAGGGTTGTAGAGGATTCTAAGTAGGTTGTGAAGGAATTTGAATGAGTATCTTTAATATATTGAAAATTTATGCATTGTTGGTAGAGATGTTGTGGTCTATTGGATAAGTCTCCGGACTGTGAAGGAATTTGAGTGAGTATCTTTAATATATTGAATAAAATTTATGCATTGTCAGTAGAGATGTTGTGGTCTATTGGATAAGTCTCCGGACTGTGAACCACAAGGTACGAGATTAAATTCCCTGTCACAGCATGAACGTCCCACTTTGGCAAGACATTAATCTACATTTGCCACACTTGACCCAGGTGTAGTCAGTGGGTACCTGGTAGGATTTATTCCTTGAATGCACTGAGCGCTATGGTTGCTGGAGCTAAAGCCAGGGTAATAATATTCAAAAGTCCTTTGGAAGTGCAATGGAGACCTTATATCATAATGTGATACAAGAACGAAATATCATTATTGTTAGCATATATTTCTTTTCTAAATTTATGAATGACACGACAGTACTTAATTTGTCTGGCTTAGCAATGGATTATATGAGGGGGGAAAAAAAAGAAATGTGATAGTTAGCAATATCTTTACTTTCAATTGTAAGAGTTGATAGAAAGTATTTTGCTGATTTGCTATTTTTATGTAATCTGTTTTTAGTTTGTGTTGTTGTGGGGTGTTTTTTTTTTTTTTGGGGGGGGGGGGGTAGGACCCCTACATTGGTTTGATACTTGCAAGTTATTAATATATAAAATTATAACTGGTAAAAAAATGTTATATGTTTATTTAGAAAGCCGTTGGAATATCAGAAGAATGTGCTTATATTTTACTGAATATTGGTAGGAATATGATGGAAGATATTAACACTATTATATTTTTAATTGAAAATGGTCAGAGATCAGGAGATCCGGCTGTGAAATAGATTTTAAAATTTTTTTAGGGGGACATAAACTTTTCAAAATAAAGTAAATTTAATGTTGTAAATCGCTAATCTATGAAAATGTGAGTTTTAAATAGTAGAGCTTTTATGTCCAAATGAATGTTCATACAGTCTAACCTCGTTTATCCGGCCATGACGCGACCAGCACCAGTCCTGATATGCGATAGGAGAGTTACGCTCAAACACAACATTTCTATGAAGTTCAGTCTATGGTTTATGCATGTGATGATCTATTTATTAAGTGCTATGATTGTAGCAAACTCTCCAGAAAATCATTGGTGCGACTCTCCTGAAAATCATTGGCACAAGTTTTCAGTGAGTTTTGAGCAAGTTTTGAGGAATGTTGTCATGTGGAAATGAATAAAGGCCAAGGGACAGTGTCCATACAGGACGTACACTGCAAGATTGCATTAATCCTGGTGGCCAAAGAAATGAGGTTGGACTGTGCTGTCACTCTTTATCTACGAATACATATAATATGACATGTAATTATAGTACACAATATAGAGTGTATGCGGATATAATCATGGTATAAATTTTAATTAGTCAAATCATATGTACTTACAAACTTTGAAAACGTCATGTGTAATCATTATGTGTATGTAGTTAAACATGTAATTATCATGTAATCAGCGTAATATATACTTAATACCCAGGCTATGATGTAATCACAGTATAATTTTACGTTCACATGTAGTCATCTGTGTGTGTATGAAAATTTGTATTACTGTTATGTGTCAGTTTGACTAATTCATGATATTTATTGGAATGACACTGATGTTGAACATATAACAGATATAAGATATAATCATGGCATACAGATTTTAGTGAAAGGTACACGTACTTACTTGTAATGCACCTAGCCTTGTGTGGAATTATATATTGCATGTGTTTTATCGGATGGTGTTTTTAGTAATATTTTACTATAACTCAATTTGTAGTCCAATTAACTTATAATAATTCTTGCAATATTTTATACCTTTTTAATAGAATCATGCATGTTTGTATATACTGAGGATTCTCTATATATATTTCACTTCACATTTCAATTATAGGTACAGTGCTTACACTGTGGGTAAGGTTGTGCACAAGATGAGATGGGTACTTCTAATTAAATCGAAATTGATGTACATGTATGATATGTACCATGTGCAATATGTCACTGTGTCGACACTGACTACAGGTGCAAGTTATTAATAGAGCTGAATGTAACTTCCTGGCAAATGAATGTCAAGCAGAATGCTTTTAGATGTGTCCGGAAAGTGTGGGTGTAATTCTGGTAAACGCTATTTGGTCAAATATGTACTTCGTAATTGGCAATGAAAGACACTTAATAAATGGCAATTTGATTGTCTCTGAGCATGAATGATTACAATAGTAGATATTGATGTAATGTTGATTTATGTTTGTTCCATTAAACCTGGACCAGTGGAGCAGTGGCAGATTTTAGGGTGGGGGGCACATCCAGCCCGTTGCATACCATAAGTACACAACTCCAAGCTTGTGCCCCCTACCCCTTTTGAGGTGATACCTTTCTTTTATTTTCTTTTTTTTCCAGCTCGTCAGAATTTTTGAGTAAAGTGAACACTTTCTAAAATCTGATGACCCTTTCTTCATCTCTTTTTTTTTCTTTGCTTGTCAGAATTTTTTTTTTTTTAATATTGTACCTCCTCTTTTACAAATTCCCGGATCCACCCATGCAACAGAGTCTTCATCAAAGGAGAGGACAGGGGGATGGGGGTTGCAGGATGAACTATGTATCCATTACTGTGCTCCCTGATCAGTGGCGTGGATTTAGGGGGAGGGGGCTTATCTTGCCCATGCCCCCTTTTTTTGAGGTGATTAACTTTATCTTTCATCTTCTGTTTTTTTGTTGCTTGTCAGAAAATTTTCTAAATATTTTGCCCCCTCTTTTACAAAATACTGGATCCGTCCCTGGTGATTACCAGTAATGTGTTATAAAATGAATGCTCATGTAAACTATCTCCCTATTAGTTTTCCTTTCAGCGCTTTAATACGTCCTTGTACCAATACTAGCGAATCCAGATGAACAAATTGGGTTTCTTGCACGTCCGAAATTTTCAATACATTTATGAGGTATTGAACACCAAGTACATAAATATTGTTGATATCTGGTCTTAGAGAATTAGACACGATTTATTTGTATTGATTTTAGTACTAAAATTGAATATCCCACGAAATGAATGTTATGCACTAGAATTTTCAAAGCTGTTGGAAATAATCACCAAGGCTGATTATTGGGGAATGAGAGGCTTCATTGCATCTACAGACTGGTCTCTGGCCTTTCAATCTGATGATCCAGAAGTTGCATGCACCAATGTCACAAACATCATCAGAGACGCAATGGAGCTATACATACCTGTAAAGGTAGTGTCTAAAAGGACTGGAGACAAGGTTTGGTTTGATGACCATTGTAAACAAGCAGCACGAAAAAAAACGTCGCTTGTTCAAAAAGCTCAAGAAGAGCGATACTGCCAGAAACGGGGATAAGTTCACTGAAGCCAGAAAGGAATACAACCGTGCTGAAAAGATAGCCAGAAGGAGATACAATACGAAGCTAAGAAAGGAGCTTTCAGATGGCAGCCTCAGCAAGAAATGGTGGAACACTGTAAACACCCTTTCTGGAAAGTCGACCAGAACTGACATTCCGGTGTTGAAAGACGACCATCAAGTCTACACATCAGCAAGAGCCAAGGCTGAAAATTCTGCCAGACCTTTGCTGCTAAATGCCAGCTTGATAACGCAGAGGACCCAGCTCCAGAAGTTCCGCAATCGACAACATGCACCAAGGAGCGGATAACTTTCAGACCCAAGGTCGTTAAGAAACTTCTGAGGAATCTGCAGCCTGACAAAGCTACTGGCCCTGATGAAATATCTGCCAGAATCTTGAAGGAGTGCAGTGCTGAACTAGCGAGACCACTTTGCCTGCTGTTTGAGCTCTGCTTCTCCCATGGTGTCTTCCCAAGCCAATGGAAGACTGCATCTGTCATCCCTATCCACAAGAGGGACTCAAAATCCAATCCTTCTATGTATCGCCCCATCTCTCTGCTCTGCATCATCAGTAAGGTTATGGAGGCCATTGTACAGAACCAACTACAGAGTTACCTTCTAGGAAATCAACTTATATCAGCTAGACAGTTTGGCTTCAGACCACACCATAGCACAGGTGATGTCCTGAACATCCTCACCCAAAACTGGTCAAACTCTCTGGACCGAGGCAATGAGGTACGCGTTATTGCCCTTGACATCAAAGGAGCTTTTGACAAAGTGTTGCACAACGGTCTCTGCTCCAAGCTGTGCTCAAAAGGAGTAACTGGCAAACTGCTTTCCTGGATCAAGAGATACCTATCAGATCGTTCCAACAAAGTTGTGTTATCCGGCCAGTCATCAAGTACTTCCTCCATCAATGCTTCAGTCCCTCAGGGGTCAATACTGGGCCCAATTTTGTTCTCGGTCTTCATTGACGACCTTGGTGATGAGGTTGAAAATCAGCTCTACCTCTATGCAGATGACTCCACGTTATTCTGTGAGATCAAAGCCACAGATGACCCTGAGACAGCTCGTCTAAATAGAGACCTAGAGAGAATGAAGATCTGGGCAGACCGATGGAAGGTGACGTTCGAACCATCAAAATGCAAGGCCATGGCGATATCCAGTAAGAGAAACCCCACCCGGCTTGGTCTCAAGTTTGGTACCACCAAATTGGCGGAAAAGGAGGAGCTGGAGATTCTGGGAGTCACAATTGACAGCAAGTTGACCTGGGCAAAGCACATCTCAAATATCTCTTCAAGAGCAGGACAGCGACTGGGTGCTCTGAGGAGAGTCGCAAGCAAACTTGATATCAGAAGCAGAAGATTCGCAGTGTGATGGAATACTCCATGCTTTCTTGGATGAGTGCCAGTCCTACCAATCTAGGCCTGCTCGACTCAATCCAAAAAAAGGCCCTGCGTATCATAGGTACAAGTGAAGAGGAAACAGGAACTAAGCTGAACATCACATCTCTCCACCTAAGACGCCAGGTGGCCGCGACAACTGTCCTATACAAAATGCACACAAGTTTGCCCCCCCCCCCCCCCCAAGACCTGAAAGCCCTCCTACCACAGCCATATGTCATTCGTAGAACTGCCCGCTCCAGTGTCTCCTTGCCTAGCCATGCTCTCACGATACCCAGCTCCAGGACTGTTTCTTCCGGCAGAACATTCATCCATGCTGCAGTTGAGGTGTGGAACAGTCTACCAGATGAAGTAGCTGGTGACATTCATGACAGTGGCATTGCGTCCTTCAAGAGCAGAGTGTACAGGCATCTCATCTCACTTGTATGATGCTTTTGAACTCTTCACTCTAGATGTATCTAAGCTGCTGTGAACCATTGATTGGGCCATGAGGATTCTTTTATAGTACCCTTGTATCTATATTAGTTCAGGACTTTTCTGGTCTATCCTCATGGGGTATTGTTCACATTAGCATTTTATTTTAAAAAATAATAATGTTTATACCTAGTGTATATTTTCTTTAAAACTTTTTTTTCTACTCCTTTTTTCCCCCCGAAGTCATGGCCTTTATCAACATTTATTTTTATGTTGTTACGTACGAAAGAGGGCGGCATTCATATGTTAACTAGAACGAAGTGTGTGTTAGAGATCAGAGCTGTGGCAGATTAGGGGAGCGTTTCATCAAGTGTTTTTTCAGTGATTTTTGCCGACGAATTTGCTCTCAGCCAATCAGATGCAAGGATTTCAGTAGCTTATAACAGTAGCTTATAACTTGTCACTGATGACAAGTTTTATGAAAATTATTTATAGTGCACTGGGCAAATTTAAGGGCGAGGGGGCACAACCGACCCTCTTGTAAAATCCAATGTTGCATACCTTTTAAAAAATAATATCCCCCCCCCCCCCCCCGCTTCTCATTGTGTTCTTGTTCCCATTCAATTTTTAGATCCAAAAGCTAGGAACATGAAAAATGTGATAACATTTGTTTTCTTGTCAGATTTTTCGGCACTGTGTCCCCCCCCCCCCCCCCTTCTTTCAACAGAACACCGGATCCTAGATGCGCCCTCGGCTAAACGTTTCATTTACAATAAGTATTTGAAAGGCAGAATTGTAAAGGTACAGCGCTACAAAGATATTCAATTTCTTAGTTACAGCATACTGCATGTATAAATGTATCGAATGAATTTGTGTATTGCGTATGGAAAAGGGGTCAGTTCAGGAAGTATTTACAAAATAATGGGTTTTAAGAAAGCAGGATTTGAAGCAATGTTGATATGAAAAATTAGGTTTTAACGATATAATGCAAATATGATTGAAAGACATGCCAGCATAATTTAAAAATTATGTGCAGCCCCCAAACTTTGGAATAACCTACGGTAAGAAATGAGGAAGTCACCAACTATAAATACATTCAAATCGAAACTACAAGCACATCTTCTTATTCATATAACTGTTCATCGTAGTATTAAGCACATCAGGAACTATTACAGTGAATAGAATATATTTTGCATAGTTTCTGCGCTTCATAAATTCTTATTATAATTATTTTCACAATCCGGAAATGAAATAATTCTGCATAATGACTGAATTGTAATCGATCCTCAACACGCAGCGGACGCTATATATTCATACAAAGTCATCATTGTTTAAGGTAAGAGTGAATGCTATCAAAGGATTTTAATTACCTAACATTATTTTAATTCAATTTTAAACCCTAATGAAATATGACAGTGGCGGATACAGGCTTCTATTAACGGACGGGGGGGGGGGGGTGGAGGTGAGAGTAACAAAAGTCAGGAAAATCTCTACAAGCATAAAACAAATTAAGGAAGAAAAGCTTATTACACGTTCAGGAGCCTTTTTGGTCGAAAACAGAACCATATTTTTGTGCATTTTTGTCCCTTTTTATGCATTAAACTAGCCAGATTTAGTTTTACGGTTTTACAGGAGGACACCCCCCCCCCCCCCCCGATCAGCCACTGTTTGAAACCGTCATCACGAATGGAAAGCTCAACAATGCATGGTGTAGCCACACCTTGGCCTGGGAGGGGCAGAACATTTGAGCATGACGATAGAGTTCAGATAAAAACATATTTATGCATGTTATGAGCGCCTTCCTTTGCGCTAGGGAGCTTGTACATTTATTAGCCCATCAAACCATATATTTTTGTTTCCATTTTACTTTCCATTTTATTTGGATTCTATAAAAAAAAAATCAGGAACACTATACGTCACTGACTTCATTGACTTACATAATTACCTAAACATTATTTTGGCTGCAGATTTTCCCCATGATCAAAAATCTATCAGAAGGAGACCCCCCCCCCCCCCTTCTTGCTATTCCTTCAAATAGATGCATGAATTATTATCGCAAACGTTCTCCTAACTACTAGTATTACGTTTTATAATAAGATTAAAGTTTGGTTCATGTAGATATCCTGAATGAATATCTCTATGGAAAGAAAACGAGGTGCAAAAAGAGTAAATGATTCATAATAATTATAGTCCTCCATTTTAATTAATATCGCATGACCTGTATTGCTATCATTGTGTCTACTTTGATCCAAGTGTACTTACTTTAATATGATGGATTGGGCTATATACGTCGTACATGTATCTGTAAGGTTGATGGTTTATTTTACCTGACTGCTGAGAAAGCATGCGTATGCTTGTAGGTAAGCAACCTGGGGATCAACGGCTTTAAGTCATCTCCGAGGGACTTGTAATGATGATTAATGCCTTACCAAACTGGGCACTAAGCGCATCAAACGGGTTTCGAACCCGGGTCCTCCAGTTTTTACAAGAAACTGCTCTACAACAGTTCAATACTGAGCCAAATATCCTCCAAATATAATATATACAGACATGAAATATCTACTTTGGGCGTCTGGCTGTTCTTTCATATTTTTTCAAGTAGTTTCTTTCAGTGCCTGAGTTTCAGTGAGATTTACTTGAATTGGAAGGATGGAAAACGAGTTAAGTTCCACTTTGTGTGTCATCTTAAAAAAAAAACGCTGATCCCTCTAGCAACCGCTGTTATTATAGTCAGGATGGTGTTAATGTTCGTCGGGAAGGGGGGGGGGGGGCATAACTGCAACTACTTTTTAAACTGTATTTCCAACAAAATAAAACACGCGAATAGATAGGCCTACATCTCCGTCAAGATGTCAAGCCCACTAAAAAGGTGACACGCCCACTCAAGAAATACCACGCCCATGCACATACTATAGGGAAGATTAAATTTACTCCTTGGGATTAATTGACACTTATAAGTAAAAGGAGCTAATTAAAGCTAATGGAATATGAAGAGACATTCATTTGCATTTCTCCTATTTTAAATACATGCATTGTATATCAGTATTTGAAGAATCAAGTATACGTAGTGTGGACGGTGCTATTCATTTCGCTCCAGCGGGTCCGGTTCACTAAACTAACAGCGTAATACTATAATAGCGGGAAGTCAGATGGCTTAAAGTTCAGCTATATAGTGATCGCGATCATTATTACTCTCAAACAGCGAGCGTGCAGACGTTTTTCTGCATCCTCTTGTCTTGACCAAAACTCGGAATGTCTTAGGAAAACTGTTAATCGTGGATTTTAATCGTCAAAATGAGGTTTCATTTGAAAAGGTTTGTCATTGGAGTAGCTTTTGGTGCTGGGGTGTTTATGCTGTTCATCCAGTCACAATCCGCCTGGATTGCCGAGGACCGCGACGGCTACAGGCAGGCTGAGAGTCGAGATTATCCGGAAATTTTCATCGCAGATCCAGACAGGTCTATAATACTCTATTTATTCTTGTTTGTTTGTCTGTTTTTATTTCGGTTATAATGTTATTTGTCTTTATCCATTAATCTTTAGAATTTCCTTCTATTATCTTGTTCCCCTTTGCAGAATAAACATTATTGTCCCCTCAGAGTTAACTTCTTCATTTCGTTTTTAATCGATCTCATATCAAGTCCAAATTCCTGTTTATATTCACTCACTCATGACCACCCCCCCCCCTCTCTCTCTCTCTCTCTATCTATCTATCTATCTCTATCTCGCTCTTCGATATCCACGTTCCAAGAATAAACATTTTTATGCTATGCTATATTTCCATAGCATGCGTGCTATGGGAATCTAATGAAACCAAGTAGTTATTACTTCTGAAAGGACGTGTGCGTTTTCTCAATTAACAGCATGCAACAACAACAACACCCCCCCCCCCCCCCTTTCATCAGACCTCATGCTTCCTGTTAGCTTACACGAAAAGCTGACGCCAAATAAAAAGGGACTCAGTGGCATGAAAACACTTGGCTTTGTAAATGATATCTTACCTTAAGAAGTTTTTTTTTTTAATATATGAGTCTGTTCTTGCATTCAGGGATTCAGAAACCTGCTGCTGAATTTTATCGTTCGTTTTTCATGACCTGTTGGAACTCAGTCAAATATACAAGTTATTTTAACATTATAAAACAGTGCATTCAAGACACTGACCACTGTTCGACTTACTTTTCCTCATGCTTCAGATAACTTATGAACCGAAACGGATTACCAGGTTGTATGCAAAGAGTATTGTTGTTTTTGTAAAGAAATAAACGTATTAGCCCGATTTGACGTGTATAGCATGCAGAGTTTCTTGCATTGTATTTTCCTCATATTGGAAAGAATGCAAATTCTCCGAACTTTGAATCATAGAAGCTTTATAAACTCTTGATTAGAATGGTAGAGATTTCAGAGAGAGAGAGAGACAGAGAGACAGAGACAGAGAGAGAGAGAAAGAAAGGGGGAGAGGAAAATCATACAAAGATACAGAGACTGAGACCGACATAAAGAAAGAGAGGAACGGGTATGCAATATTATAATAGACAGTAATTTGAATCTAACAGACGTGATGCCTGCACAACACAACAACAGTCACACTGCTCTTAATTGCAGAAATTAATTGAATTCGAAACAAGGACCAACTTATTTTGCTTTGCGTCAATGATTAATCAACCGATGCATGTCCTATATGGCATTTTGATGCGGGCGTATAGTGATCGGGCGTATATAGTGATTGTACGTACGCCAAAAACAGGCTCAATTCCACATAGTTTATGCTGAAATTAAAACTTGTACACATTATAAAATGAACTCGTATCCGATAACAATTTTCTATGAAACCGATGCATATGATGTTTCTTTACAGCAGTTTAGGCTTATAATAATTTGAGTTTGAATCACGAAACCCCAAATTGTTGAGGTATATTTCTTGTAAAGGGAGCAAGCAAGCCCTGAGCTCAATGAAGTATTGGGTTTTGGGAATTGGAGATAATGCAAATCAATCGACATCATTTATGAGTCCTAATTAGTTAAATGCATGTCGGCCTAATTCTGTAAATGAGCGTCCAGAATATTAGGGAAATATAGAGGACAGAAAATTGAAATTATGCCAAAATTAAATTGAGGGTTTCAGACAGCTCGTATCCGATATAGTCTACTGTCTTTTGCATTCGGTTGTATTCAATTCGTTGTATTTGGTGAGAAAATAGATAAATGCAAATGAGGAGTGGGTAAAGAAAATGAATTAACAAAGGCAGTAATAACCACTTACTCGCGGCATAACCGAGGAAATTGTTGGTGATTATATCATGATTAAAGATTTTTGATCAGAGAGATGTAGGATCAAAGCTAAATTAAATATATAGTCAAATTCTTATATAAAAATTCAACTTTTGGAGATTCACCTTTATCATGATCAATTAAAGAAGAGCAGGCATAAAGATTTTGATTACTGAATTTGTCTATATGTTAATTAAATCTTGATATGAAGACATATTTAAGAAATGATATATCAACCATTGCCAGCATGCAATAAAAGTGAGTAATTACCAAGAGTGTTGCGAAATATGAATTTGAATGAGTAGGTTGGTGTTATGATTGGTAAATGTATGATAAGCTATGTGAAATAATACAACATATATTGTTGGAATAATACGACACTTTCTTACTTGAGTTAACAATACTAATTTAATACACGTTGAAATTACTTAAATGTGGTTTTGTAATTAATTTTACTTCAAATTTTCACGTATATTCTACTAAATTGAAAATTTGAGTTGTTAATGACTTAAATCGAGTACGTAAGTGGCAAAACTTAATGTTTTGAAGTAAATTCTACATGGGAAAAATTAGTAAAAGTTACTAATGGGCATATTATTTTTCACAGTGTATTTTGTATTATTTTCGTGTTATTTTAATGGGTATTTGGGCTAATATCAGTCATCCTTTCTACTTTCAGAGCATCTTATCTCGAGTAACTTTTATTGGCGTCTCTCAGACAAAAAGTATTCACGCATTAGAAAACCCAAATCCTCATCGTGACTTTTTGTGGGGGAAAAAACCATGATTTAAATTAACTTAATGGACCTCTCGGCGTACATGATAGGAACGACTCGATCAGAATCCGCTGCAAATACAATCTCATATTTTCTTAGCGCCACGCGATGTACCATACACAGATACACTACATTTTGTCGTCTGCTAAAATCGGTCAAAATTTGATAATGCAGGAAACACATGCTCCAAATATCAAGAAGTGGAGTATCGTTTATCCATATACACGTACATGATATATCTGTACAGCATGACAACAACTTGAATATATGCATGCATGCATGCATGTAGTTGCGTTTTCAGTGAAGGGTATAGATTCCTGGTGTTCTTTTATCATCATGATCATGGTTCGTAGTGGTTATGCATAATTACAATGGACCCACACTCTCGTGACAGCCTAACAGCTATTCAATAATGCTGAACCAGAAACTTGTTAATTTATAGAATTCAAGGCATCACCTTTCATATCGTAGATTCAAACTAATAGCAATATCCGACTGACCTTGATTGATATTTTCTCATTCATTTTGACTATTCATGCTCGTAAGTGATTCCTCGTACGGGATTTCTATTTGCATCTTTTATGAAGGGATATTGTTGACACTGCATGCATTACTGCATGTTTGTACATATTTTATGTTCAGCCCATGAACAATTAGACATGCTCTTGATAAAATGGCGATTATATCTACATATCGTCTGTTCAGGGTCAGAAGGGCGTTAAGTCTGTGTTAAATTGTACGAGTAAGTGCCCTTCTGGCTCCAAACGATATCATAAGAGATGATCATTATCATCTGGGTCCGTTTCATAAAACTTGTTTTCAATTGTTACCAATGACAATTGCAACATATCTTGCTTGATCTATATTCCATTTATTTCTGCTGAAATGACATCCACCCTATTAATGATACACACTCGTACCGCTATAATTTTTACCCGCATTAATCTATACTTTAAACCATCTGCGTGATACATGATATCTTTTCATTTTGACGGTATAATTGCAGGGTTCACCAAATGGCGTAACAATTATTATATTTTACCACTATTCTAAAATACAGAAAGATACATTGCATATGTCTCTAAACTTTAAAAGCTTCGTATGAAAAGGGTCTCTATCTCTCTCTCTCTCTCTTTCTGTGTATCTCCCTCACTCCTCTCAGTCTCCCTCTTACTCGCTCTAACTATCTCTCTCTCTCTCTCTCTCTGTATATCCCTCACTCCTCTCTCTCTCTCTCTCTCTCTCTCTATTCCCCATCTTTTTCTTTATTATTGATCATTGTCGGCTATAAAATTATATTTATCAGTGATGCTGAACTATTACGTTTTATTGTTATTGACAGTCAGACCCAACTTCGGAAAACCGAGCACAGGTATATACATGTACTCCGAAAGCGGCGTATGAATATAGAGCCCTCATCGTTCAGTGCGAGGCAGTGTGTACAAAAGGCATGGGGAAAATCTTGCAAAGTCAACCTGCCAACGATATATATATATTCTTAAAAATAATGCTGCGTGTCAATTATCTTCAAAATCCGTGAATGATTCGCCATATGAAATGACTTTCAAATGACAAACATTTGAAATAAATATATCCGCAGCATTATTTTTGAAAATTATATTATCAACAGCAGGTCGACGTTGCAGGATATCCCCATGCCTTTTGTACACTCTGTCTCGCACTGAGCGATGAGGGCTCTATATTCATCTTGCTCTATACGCCGTTTTCGGAGTATAAACCTGTGCTCGGTTTTCCGAAGTTGGGTCTGACTGATTGAGAGATCTCTAAAAACCTATATACGATACACTGAAGCTATATAAGCCATATAGGACGTGAATAGTAAATCTGATCGAGAACACTAATATTGTTCAGCGATTTCAAGTGCTATAGCACCGATGTATAGTCAAATATAAGCTTGGGGATGACTATTACCGAATAACATATATTCTGTACGAAGGTACAAAGAGTGAATGAAAACGGGGCCAGATAAACTCTTCGAACCAGTGGGATTTGAAGCTTGCTGATATCATGGTTATTGTGTGCAGCGTGTAATACGTTAGCATCACGGATGTGAAGCGTAGACTAGTATTATGGGAGCATTACCCATTATAAAGCAGGTGAGCCTACACTACGGGCCAGTTAAATCATTCATCAAACCATGAAGCTTCATGATCAAACATTGCCAACAATACATATACAATGGCACCGTATTACGTCATGTGAATTAAAGACTAAAGCCATACGAGATCGAAGGGAAGAAGATTTGTATAATTATGTTCTGTACGCAAGAAAAAGCTACATTCCAAACGTTGACCTTCACGTATGTTATGACCTTGCTAGTGCAATCCCCTGAAATATTGTTCTACCTACATTTTGGCGGTATATATCTATTTGATTTTATCGAAATAAATGCAAAAACTCGCTCACAGTTTTTATTCGAATTTGTGGACGCGTCTCACTTAGTTCCACAAAACGTTTTAATAATGATATTGTATTTCTTTTAACTTTAACTTTAACTTGAGCTTAACATTAGTTATTATCCAATTGTTAAGAACCAATAGTATACAAATAATATACAAATAATATGCAATTAGGTTAAAGGGTAAAAGGAACCAGAAGACAGCATGAATACTAATCGATTCTGGTACTTTTCTACGTATATAGGAATTTCAAAAGGAAAAAAGCAGGTTTATGTTATTTCTGTTTCGCGTAAACTCGTACCAGCTTCCAGTCCTCGAGATTAAACAGTTTGGAAGAGTTATCCATGTATTTTTTAATATTTTCTGAAGTAGTCTCTACTGTTAAGCCATAAAAGAGGGATTTCTGGTATTAAAGGGATACGCCACCAGGCGGCCGTGGGGAATGTCAGGATTGCGTAAGTCCCATTCACTCGTACACGATGTATTATAGTGATTTTGTGTCTTATACCAAGTATTATGGAATAAGGATCATTGACAGTATAATTTTCATTGATATACTCTGTCTGAACCAAGCTATTATTATGACTATCAACATATAATAAATTCGTCAGGTATACATACTAAAAGTATAAACTTTGATGCATGTAGACGTGTATATTGGGGCAAAGTACCGTGGAAAAATCCGCATGGCAAATTATATAACGGAGTGATTATTTTATGTTTGTGTGTGTCTCTCTATGTTAAATCTCCTTGGCAGAACCTTATAACTTTACCAAATTATATACCGAGTGTCCCCAAAAAAGTGATACACTTTTAAAATGGCCCCAAATTAAAAATTTTATAAAAATATGGATAGCTGAAAGTCTCTTCTATCATTATGACACCAACAACTCCAAAAATGTTTTATGCTTGAATCAGTGAGCACTGCCCACTTTTGTAAAGGACATGAAAATTAGGTTGCGCAGGAATTGGCTATCCACTTTGGGTGAAGTGAAAAGTTATCCAGTTTAGAAACTGCTGATTGTCTGATGAGTTTATGATAAATATGGGTTTGTGCAGTGAATCACATGGCTTATGAATTCAAAAGTGTATGCATGAGTGATCATGTATTGTCTTTTTAATCACAATTTGATTATGGAAGTTGTTTTGACAGTACCGTATTATCTGGTGGTAATGTCTGTGGTATTTGTAGCGGTGCTCCTGGTAGTTCGTGTTGAGGGAGGGGGTGGTTGCGTATGTGGTTGTGTGCGTGTGTGTGGGTGTGTGTGATGTGTTTTACATTGTCATAGGTCCTTCCGTAGGCATTTTGCTCCATTCCAAACCATTCATCCCATTTTTCCTTGCCCAAAACTCTACCATTTCCGAAACTCATTTGCCATAAAGAAAAGAAAGTTTGCTAATTAATACCCATCTGGTTGATTGATTGGTTGTTTGAATCTTTTTTTTTTCCTTTCTTTTTTTTTCTTTTCCTCTTTTTATCACAGACTTGTGATAACTCCTTGGCTTAACAAGTATTAATTTAAGCAGGTTTTATAGTCGTGGTATCGGTTTGCCATGTAATTCAGAAAAAAAATCTTATCTTTATGAAATACGACAGTTTCAAATGTATGATTACATTGTTAAGTTATCATAATTATAACAGAAAATTTCTAAAACTGCATAATATACCTACATGTACATAGTGGCGTACCCAGGATATGTTAAAGGGGTGGGGTGTTTTTTTCACTCCAAAATTCTCTGACAAGCAAGCAAAAAAAAAAAGAAGAAAGAAAAGGATATCAGCATTTTGGGGGTGTCTTTTTACTCATAAATTCTTTGACAAGCAAAATAAAAAAGGTTATCAGCATTTTGGGGTTAAAACAAGCTTTTGTTTCATTTCTAAACACATTAAGGGGGTGTTTGAAAACCTACCCCCCCCCCCAAAAAAAAAAAAAAAACACACACACACACACACACACACACACACCCCGTCGGTACGCCTATGCATGTACATACTCATGTCTGTCAATACCGACGTCATACGTGACAGATCACTGAATTTGTCATTTGTTTGACTAGGTCTTAATAACTCTCTGCAAACATGGGGATACTTTGTAACATAATGTGCACCCATATTTACCTCACTGTCAGTCTGTTATGTTTTCCCCCCGGAAACATGGATAAGTAACTAGAGTTGAACAAGTACAACTATACAGATGGGCTGTAGAGGATTCATGAAATGAGGAGTGAACTGTGGTATTTATAAGAAGGGGAAAAGGGCAGTTATTAGAAAGTGAAAGGGGAATAATTTGAATAAAAAGGAGAACTCTTCAGATTTGAATAGGGGTACTTGACTAAAGGGGAAAAGGTACTTAATGGAAAGGAAAAGTGGAACTTATCAGAAGTAAAAAGGGACACTCATCAGATTTAAATATGGGCACTTAACAAAAGGGGAAAAGGGACTTAATGGAAAGGAAAGTGGAACTTATCAGAAGTAAAAAGGGGCACTCATCAGGTTTGAAAAGGGGCACTTATCAGGAGGGGGAAAGGGCACGTATAACGAGTAAAACGGGAATTTATTAAAAAGGAAAAGGACACTTGTCAGCGTGAAAAGGGGCACTTTTCGGGTGCTTGAAAAAGTGGGTTGGTGGGGCACTGTGCCTAGCCCCCGGGAGCGCCGCCTCTGATAAAAAGGACATGGAAATGTTTGTATGAGTACATATTGGTAGGCTTTCTTCTTTATCATGGATTGTCCTCTACTAGAATCATCCTATACAATGCGTCCAAAAAAGTTGGGAACAGTTGGGGAAAAGTCTCCCCAAATCAATATTTCAGAATATTTTCCATAAATTGTCATTCCTGTTGATAGCTTAGGATCTCTCCTATGCAATATTACAAAAAAAAACTGACCTGCTATTAAGCTTGAGTGATCAAAAACCACTTTTGTGAAAGGGTGCAAATTTCAGACTTGACAAGAATTGGTATTTGTCCTGGCTGGTATAAACGAAGTTTAGAACCATTAAAATTGACAGTTGAAAAAAGTCTTCCCCATTTAAATATTTCAAAATATTTTCAGGAAATGTTCATACCTGTGAAAAGCTTAGGATCTTTTCTACCATATGACACCAAAATATCTTAGTGTATTATACGCTTGAGTGAGCAGAAACCATTTCTTGTGAAAGGGTGCAAAATTTATACTTGACAGATGTTTGTCTATGTTCTGGCTGGTATCAGCAAAGTTGAGAGTCATGAAAAGGCTTCAAAATGTCATATTCTGGTCATTACAAGACAATTTATGAAAGACCAGAATTTGTTTTCTGTATGTTCTGATATACCCCATCAAAACTTTATGGTTGAGTGAGCAAGCCAGGTGAAATTAAAAGACTCACCAAAGTAACATTTTAAAACACTCAACGAAGTAGTTAATTGCTCACTCAAGCAAAAAATGTTGATGGGATGTGTAAGGACATACATAGAACAAAGCCGTTATTTCATAAATTGCCTTTTATTGACCAGAATATGGAAATGTCTAAGCCTTTTCATGACTCAACTGGGCTGATACCAGCCAGAGCCAATATCAATTCTTGTCAAGTCTGGATTTTGCACCCTTTCACAAAATTGGCTTTTGCTCACTCAAGCATGGAATATTGGTTGATACTTTGGTGTCATTTGATAGAAGAGACCCTAAACTATCCACGGGTATGAAGATTTCCTTGGAATATATTTGGGTAGCCTTTTTACAACTGTTAACTTTTTTTCTGGGACGCACTGTAGAGAGGCGGCAGAGGAGGAGCTAATAATTAATGAGCAGTGACAAAATGTAATAACTGAAGATATATTTGAGAAGCAGTCACAATCATCTCAATGTTTTATCTGTGTAGACACAGATATGATAACTGCTGTTTGTAGTAACAATTGAATAAGCTTTGGAGATATTGTGCGTACAAAACTTGGGTAGAAATGAATATAGATAATAAATAATAAATAAATGAATTTAAAAATCGTATAAAATATTAGGTGGTCTGTACTTTAAGTACAGCCCACCTAAAATGCTCTCCGATATTTTGTACCCCCACATTCATCTTTTGTAACATTGACAGAATATGGTAATTAAGTTATCATTTAGTTTGCTGTTTGCCAGCATCTAGCTCCCCTCCCTCCTCCTCTCTCCTCTCTCTCCCTCCCTCCTCCCTCCCACCCACCTCCACTCTCCCTCCCACCCACCTCCACTCTCCCTCCCTCATATATTCATGTATATATATTTTTTTTCTGTATCCATTTCACTCAATCTGCGTGTGTCATTCTCCCTCTCTGTATTCTATCTTTAATTATTCATATCACTCAGTCTATAGGTCAATCTCTCTCTCTCTCTCTCTCACACACACACACACAAACACACACACACACACACACACACACACACACTCATGTTCTCTTTCTTCTCCCCTCTGTTTGAAACCCATCTGCCTCTATAATACAATAATCATAAACTTGGAGGGAAGTCTCATACCAAATCAGTTTAGAAATGCATTGTTTACCCGATTTTGTTAATCATTAATGCACGAATGCCTTTATCTGGTAGTGTAAACATCAATTAACAGTGCAGAAACACGTGAAGTCACCTTATTGCATTATTACATGTAATTATGATAACAATATTCTGGATTTATATAGCATACATCTACGATGTCTGTAAGCGCTTTATACAGACATAATTACTACCCCGGTCATCGGATTCATTGTTTATTCATGGCTTGCCCGCACACAATGTGTGCACCTTCTCCAATCCCTGGGGAGCATTCCAGCCAGACGCCTTATACAGACGCTCACACTGCTGATCGAACCACAATGACTTTTGCATCCTACCGGGTACCCATAAAACACCTGGGTGGAGAAAAGCAATGTAGAAAATATCTTGCTTAAGGACATAATTGCCGTGCCGGGTATCGAACCCACGACCTTCGCATCTCCAGTCAAGTGGTTAAACCACTCGACTACGACATCTCTACCTATTACTGATTTCTATTACAATTGAAATATGTATTTAAGACATGATTGTATAGTAGCAAAAACGAAATTGAGAAAGAGGAATTATAATCGTAATTGCCTCTATTATATCTGCGTGGAAAACGAACAGTGTTGGACAAATAACATGTACCATCAATACCCCGGAAATTTCTTGTCGTAACTTGGAACACGATCGGGCAATTGAAATCACATTTGAAACTAGTAATCAGATATCAAGAAAGGGGTGCTGGTAGATGGTTATACGCAGAAGTCACAGTGGCGGATACAAGGGAGGGCCCTTGAGCACGTGCCCCCTCTTATTGTATTTACAAAAAATATATTATAGTATCATACCAGGTTACCGAATCCTGCTCGTTCTAAATTCTAAAATTCTAAAAACGAAAATGAGAAAGAGGAATTATAATCGTATTGCCTCTGTTATATCTGCCGTGGAAAACAAACAGTGCTGGACAAACAGCATGTACCATCAATACCCCGGAAATTTCTTGTCGTAACTTGGAACACGATCGGTACATGATACTTCTTAGGTCAATTGAAATCACATTTGAAACTTATAATCAGATATTCCAGTTTCAAGAAAGGGGTGTTGGTAGGTGGTTATACGCAGAAGTCACAGTGGCGGATACAAGGGAGGGCCCTTGAGCACGTGCCCCCCCCCCCCCCCTCCTGCAAAATGTGCCCCTTAATCCCCTCCCCCTCCTCCCATCGGGCAGCATATTTCAGACGCAAAAAAGTTACCCCAAAACATGACATGAGCTTGTAAGAGAATTTGTGAGGGGAAAAAGCACCTATACACCTCCAGGCGGTGCCGAGCATGGTGTTGATGTTGTTGTTGTTGGGACGTGTTATAATGGCAATCAGTCAAATTTGACTGTTATCACCACCAAATTTTAATCTATTAAACAGACAAAGATTTTAATCATGAGTTTTGTTTGACTTCTCTCTTTTAATTTTTTTGTAATTATTATGATTAGTATACTTATTATACTTATACTTATTGTACTTAAAAAAAGATATTATAGTATCATACCAGGTTACCGAATCCTGCTCGTTCTAAATAAACCTGATAAACCTGTTCGTGTTTTGTCCGAAGGTTTCTCGTTTTAAAAGATGGATGTATATAGCGGCATCTCCCTACACATAATACCTGTTTATCAGATATATACGGTAGCAATGGCTGTTCTGAAAGATTGGGCACGTTGGAATAATGATGGAGGATTTTATGGAATTAAAAAAAAATCAATGTGATATTTATCGGTCAAGTACCTTTG
Organism: Heliocidaris erythrogramma; assembly: GCA_025617745.1. Classification (NCBI taxonomy): domain Eukaryota; kingdom Metazoa; phylum Echinodermata; class Echinoidea; order Camarodonta; family Echinometridae; genus Heliocidaris; species Heliocidaris erythrogramma. The sequence continues at coordinate 34,341,687 of CM046856.1, forward strand.
TGATCTGGATGATTATATTACTTCATATTACTGAGAGGAGCCACATGGGGATACTCACACAATCAATGACCTTTTCAAAATAAAGAGTGTTTGTATGGGCAGGAGTTGGTTTAGCGGGTAACGTCCGCGGTCAGTTCTCTGTATTAGCCTACAAACTGACTCCGACTGGACCCATGCAGGTTCGAATCTCAGTCCCGTCTTCTGGATGGTGACGTTAAATGTCGATCTCAGACGTAAATAATCATATTTGATTGATACATGTCTCTAAAAATCCAATCACACACACACATGATCGGCTATATGTGTTCTCATTTCAACCATATTAAATTCGGGCTTTCAACCCATATGACTTTATAATTTGTCATTTGACAAGACAATATCACATCGGTGGTAACATTTTTAAAAACAAATCTCATATTTGTAAACAAATTTTTAGGCATTTTACTCCCAGTGTTAAAGATCGTATGCTCGATCTGTACTGAAAAACACAAGTCAGAAAAAATTGGGAGTAAAATGCCTAAAAATGTGTTTACAAATTAAAATTCCTCCCATCAAACTTCTTCGTTTTCAAATCTCATATTACAAGAAAAATTAAAATAATTTCACACTCTGATTTTACTACATTTCTATCGCTATAACAAGGTATACACTGTATACCCCCTCCCTCTCTCTCTCTCTCTCTCTCTTTTGTCTCTTTTGCTTGTCGTCTCTTTGTCTTCCACTGTAAAAAAATGTCGTTTTGTTCTCACTTTTTGTCTCGCCCACCGGAGGTGAAGGCAAGACTAAGGGATCCAAATGGCGTCCGTCCGTCGTCCGTCCGTCACAAACGTTAAAGTTTACCTGCAAGACTCTCTTATGATGCATTACTTGGCAACTGTTACTGCATTGGCAGCCACACTTGGGTGATAGAAGCACTAGGGGCATCTCCATGTTATTGTGTTGTCGGAGGTCACATGATGATGTCAAAGGTCATTTGAGGACCTTTGACTGCAAGACTCTCTTTTGTGAAATAACTTCACATCAGTTGCTTTGATTACAACCTAACTTGGGTCATATTTGCACTGAGGGTACCTTCACGTTATGTTGCCTTTGGATGTCACATGATATGGTCAAAGGTCATTTGAGGCTATACGTTAAAGTTTACCTGCAAGACTCTCTTGTGACAAATAACTTCATATCACTTGCTTGGATTACAACCTAACTTGGGTGATAGATGCACTCTCTCTAATCATTCACTTTACCCCTGACAGGTTATCAAACTCTGACAAACTTTCTCATATGAACGTATTGATTTTCCACTTTTCAACCTTAGCACTATTTTTAACCTTTTTGCATTTTTATGCCACCCAGAGACAAACTCTACTTCGCCTCTATTGTACAACTGATTATCATCCTATTTTGTATTTGTGTAATCTAATAGGACTTGATGGTAACTTTTTATTCCATCTCTAAAAGGGGGGATGGGGGCAGTCGATGGACGGAAGTAGTATTTTGTGAATAGTCCTTCTCATTAATGGGATATTACATTCTGTGTCAGATACCCAGAGATACAATTCTTCTGCGTGGCAACGGAGATCACGATATTTCTAGTTTTCGCAAGTGGGCGAGACACAATCTTGCTAATGCCTTGTTTATTGTATTGGTTGCTAGGCTAAATTGTATTTAAATAAAAATGTAGGATGACGCATTAGATAATGTTTTCACCGAAGGTTTTTTTGTAATGCAGACAAATGAAAAATGAAACTTTGAGGGATCTGTCAATGACGCTCACAGCATTGCATTTTAAAATGCAACAAGTGATTGTTACTGGGTCGGCTAGTTTATTGAGAGAACTCAGGTTATTAACTTCGTCTCGACATCGCTGCTGTTATTAAAGGGTATCCGGGTTTTCTTCTCGATCAATTAGGGCATGACATGACGAAAGAGTACTGCATAAAACACGGCAAGTAAGATGTATGGGTGTACATTAATAGCTTAGTGTGTAACACTTTAAACCACCAATTACGTAAATAACTTTATTGCCCCATTCACTCTCCCGGAGTACTGTCCCTGAGTAATGATGTATGCACGAAGTTGAAAATTGATGCATAATTGACCGTTTTATGTCGCTCAGAAATGTCATGGATTTAATCGAAAACATTAATAAACCCAGTGTAGGTTTTCCACTTCCCAGTCTTTTCTATTGTTAGCAGGGGTTTCCAGCAAAAAAGGCCACATTCATCCAGTATTCTTACAGTAACAGTCCGAAGATGTATCTTTGCCACTTTCTTTCTTCAAATCGTCCCCACATAGGCTATTTAGGGTTCAGGGACAGAAACTATACTCATTTAGGCTTTCATTTCATATTATATCACATTATTTTTGTAACTGCTGATCCTGTATGTTATAGCGTGAATATACCACATGTTATTGAAAGAAATATACGAAGAAGTTTAAATTATTCCATATACCGTCTCTGGACCCTAAGCCTAAACACCTTGTCTTGGACGAGTTGTACAGGAAAGTCTAAGCAGCCTCCCTCAACAGTTGTGCTAGAATACTGAGTGGACATTTCAAATAATAATTCTTCTGAAATGTATTAAGGGATTTAGTCCTGGGCCTAGGAGCACAAAGATAAGATATACATGGTGACCCAGACAGAATTCAACACCTAAGATCTGCAATATTGACGACATAATTGACGCAATATCATTAGTTGATTTTTTTTTTTTTTGGTTTAATTTGTTTTATTGGGAGGAAATTCTTTTACAAGTAAATGACACCAAAATCATAAATTTGGTGTGAGGCGTTTTCTTTCTACGGCTATTTGTGTGAAGCAATCTCATTTTCAAAATTTGCAAGCGTCAAGAATGAATTGCAGTTGGCGGCATACAGTCAGCTTTGTCGAAAATGCACTCGCTTTGATTGAAAACGAAAGCAAAGCGGTGGCGTATTAGAAGCCGTCCTGCGTGGGTTTTAGCTGCTTCAAGCATGACTGGAAAAGTGTCATATTTTGAAAATGACTCTTTTCACAAAAGTAGATGTAGATTCAAAATGTCTTATCCAAAGTTGATGATCTAGGTGTTATTTACATGGAAAAGAGCATCATACCCTATGAAATAAAAATATAATGATATTGTGTCAATGATGTCGTTGAAATTGCAGATCTAAAGTATTGCATTCTTCCTGGGTCACCCTGTATACTTCGTTCTGCTTCTCAATCTCTCTTATCTCGTCCTAAAACTACTTTTTACAAACAATATGGTCAACGTTCTTTCAGTTATGCTGCTACTTTTCTTTGGAATAATCTTCCCATTGATATTCGTAATGCTGGTTCTGTGAATAATTTTAAAACAATGTTGAAGACCCATCTTTTCAAGTCTTGTTCTAAATAGCTTTTAACTTCTTCCTCTGCTGACGTTGGATTTAATCATTACTTAATATCATTCTTTAACTTAAGTTTTCCTTTCAGATTAATTTTTCTCTCTAAAGCGCTTAGAGGCTGTAGCAATTTGCGCTATATAAAACGATTATTATTATTATTATTATTATTATTATTATTATTATTATTATTATTATTTAACGGTCCCAAGTAGGCAGTAGAATACCAAGTCGACTAAAAGCGATTAATTACTATTTTTGTACTTGATCACTATAATTATGTGCAGTCAACTTAAACTTGCAATTAATAATGGAAGGTACGATCAATTGCTTTGTGTAACGGGGCCCCGGTGAGGGTGGAAATAATGTGTTAGCTTTCTCATTCCTCTTATTCCCATGTGCGGAAGAATATAAAATTATAGCAATACCACATGAAAGGATTGCTCCTGAAATAGTTTCATAATCAAAATATCATTAGCAATAGTTTACAACTTTGGACCGATTTTTTTTCTTATGATGATTCCAACATCTTATCTTAAATCTTAAAATAATAATATGTCCATTTATATAGCGCAGCTACTATACAAATTTACTCTACTGCGCTTAATACGTAAAGTATCACATTATTACCCCGGCTTTAGCCGAGCCGCCATGATAGGCGCTAAGGCATTTAAGGAATTTCTTCCTTCACCTGGGTGGAGAGTGGCAAATGTAGATGAATGTATTGCCAAAGAACACAAGCGCTGCGGCGGGATTCGAACCGCGAATCATGTGATCCACAGTCCGGTGACGTATCCACTAGACCACGACACCTCGATACCACGACACTCAATTATTATTCCTAATTAATGTCTAATCAACGACTCCCGATATCTTCTATATAGACAGTTTCTTTCACAGTGCAATCGCATGATCAGCGTGTATGCATAGTTATTCCGTGGGATTTATGTGTGGTCTCCTGGATTCTTTAAGACTCCGATGCACTTTTCCATAGTTTTGAATTTCATGTTAGTCACCTGTTTTTTTCTCTCAGTTTACAAAGAAGTATAGAGAAATTTCATTAATTTCTCACATAATATATTTGCCCCCAACACATACATGACATAACAGTGGACAAATTGCTGTTTATGTCTGCCACGCATTTTCTTCTCCATGTGCGGGCATTTGGAAAATGTGTACTATATATGAGATTAAGGGCGTTTAGTCATATACTTTCACCTAGAGTCGCCTTCCTGTTTGCTCTAATAAGCAGACGTGAGAAATTAATGACGTTAATTTGAACAGAACCGTCAGACCTCAATCGTACGATCGACTTTCATTGTCGGGACTCTCTCAACCGGTTAGAATTTTACACTTAGCAAAATTAGTTTTTTTCTAAGCTTAATTATAATTTTCAGTTTAATGATGCATGTGGATTCCCTTTGCGACCATTATTCATTTATAATGTAAAGAATTAGAGGTTATCTAACATTTAAAAATAAAGTTGAGTTCTGATCATGAGATTGAATGGTGAAAGAAACTCTCAAAGCAATTGGGAAAGGTGGATTATACAGCAAATAAGAATTGGTGTATGCTGTAAGGTTTTGGAATTACCAAAATAAGAAACTGACTCAATCCTGCTGACCGTCACATGCACTTTACACAGAAATGTGTATATGGGACTATACAAAAATGTTCGGCCCGAACATTTCAGCTGTTTCTTGTCATATTGTGAATATGAGGGCATTTGAAGAGCAATCCTTTTCAGGGGATTATCTACTATAATAATCTAAACTAACATAAATTATAACAATGAGAAAACTCACAAATTATGTTTTACCTTTCCCAGAACTCAACATTCAGAGAGGTGCAGTCCTGCATCCAAGATATTATAAGAATAATTGTTTCGGGGGTATATTATTGTCATCAGTGACGTCATGTCGACGGGAGGGACACGTTTTTCCTTTGCCCCTCTTGAATAGGGAAGGGGAAAGAGAGAATAAATGAGAGAGGGGGATGTGAGAGAGGGAGAGAGAGAGAGAGAGAGAGAAAAAGAGAGAGAAAAAAGGGGAAAATATTGACAAAGCGTTCTCTAAGCCGCTTGATTTAGTAATTTTCAATGCCGATCACTTCAACAACCTGGTGAGACCAGTCCCCCCCCCCCCCCGAATATACCACAAAGTAGGCCTATGTTTGAAAGTCCTTTATACTGTAATGATGTCATTGCATGTGTTAAAGGCATTCGGTAACTTTGTGGAGGCTTGATTTAATAAATTGTTGAATTTTGATATCTGTCTTGTATAATGATGTTCAGAAGGATAAATAAATAGCCAGGCATAGCAAGGTTTTCAAATATAATTATAATGCTATATCTATGACTGAATAATCCCATTTACGAAAGCGTATGGCCATTCGCTTTAGTCTAACACTGAGTCTATGGGGGAAAATGGGTCTGGCATTTCCGGTCACTTGCATATGTTTACTTTTGTGAAGGATATGATGATTTTGAAGCGCTTTTTTGCCCCCTGGGCTTCATTTTTACACCATATTACATACACTGATAGCATGTAAGGCATGCAGGCAGCTCACATTTTGTCAAGCCTCTACAAAGTTACCAAATCACTTTAAACAGTGTTAACAAGGTTAAAAGGGGTCTGCAAGTGGAGGAAACCAAAATCCTACTTACAAATTTTTCAGGAAGAAGAAGGTAAAGAAACAGAAAGAAGGGCATGTAGTTTTGTGATTTGCCGTCAAGGCTCGAAAACTGGCTAATAATTAATTTTGTCGACGACGCATTGAAACGCATAATATGCGCAACTTGATAACGGGTAAGCACCGGCGGCGTAGCCAGAGTGAACAGGGGAGGGGGAGGGGAGGGACACACAAGAATCACAGAGTCACAACGTTATACACACCCACTTCCGTAATTGATCTGTTTTAGCGGATGAGCAGAGGGCCATGGCCTCCTTGCGCGGCGCGCCCCCACCCGGCTACACTTATGCGGGTACGAATAATGAAACTATATATAGACAGTCTGAAAAAGGGAAAAGAGACAGTGATATTTTGAAATCAGATATGTCTGTAGGGGAAATATTAGAAGGATACTAATCCAATGATTAGTTGACAGAACCCTCTCTCAAAGATGGATGGATTGTTAAACGTTGAAATTTATCCATATTACTGCTTCTATTCTTTCAAATAAACAGAAACACGAATTATTTTTTTTAAAAATAGTTAATGTTGAGACTTGGACTAATATAGGGAGGTGTTACATTTATCATTGACATTACAATTATTCTTCTTAGACCATCCATTATCGAGCAGTGTGTCTTCTAGCCCTTGTATTGCAAAGATAATCTTGAATTCTGGCAATGACAAAACATGTTTGTGATTACTAGCTTCAAATCCAACTTATATTGAATGTTCAATACTACAAAATGACTGATATCGACCACACGAATTTGGTAGTAGATTGATAACGGCGGAGAAATGAGCAAAGAAAAACAGGAAAATGAAGGAATGGTGGAAATGACAGCTGTCGAGTAGTGGAACATTTGGTTTCAGAGAATGTGATTTCCAGCCGTTTTCGTCAGTATCCGTTTACCATTTTGCTGATCCAAATCCCAGATCTAATGCCTGATAAACTCTACAGCGTTTCTCTCTAAATGCAGTTCACTACAAGGTCCTGTTTCATAAAACTTGTTATCAATGACAACTGCCATATATCTATCACAAATTTGCTCTTGGCCCAGCAGATGCATTTTTAGTAGCTTGTAACAGTTATTGTAACTTGATAGATAGCAATTTTTATAGATTATGGTCCCGGGAAAGGGGGCACTCAGTATATAGTGTGCGGTGGATATGTGCCGCCCAGAAGACCCTCATATTTACCCTCAAATTTCAGTTAAAAAGGTTGAAAAACGCTGGCCTAACGTAACGATGTTCATTTCGCACTCATTTCAATCATCATAGCATTGATAAAGATGATGATGATGATAGTGAGGATGATGGTGATGATAATAACTATAATAATTATAATGATAATAAGAATGATAATAATAATATCAATAATAACAAATAAAATAGTCATTATAATTATCAATATCATTATTATTGTTGCTGTTGTTCTTATGCAAGCGAGCAAGCACCTCAGGAATATACGTTCAATTCTCAGAAATACTATTGCTTTGATAACAGTTACGTGATTATATATTTAGTGAAAATTACAAATAATTTATGTCTCAACACAAATTGTAATTTGAATAATTTTATTCAACATTTTTTATTTTTATTAGGAGTTTTTTCATGCGACAAAAATATTTTGCTTTGATGTATAGTTATACCATTATTCCATTTAACCTGAGGCACTTTGATGATTGGATTCCGGATTCAATGTTCTACAACTAAATTGCCTTGAAGATTTAGGCATATTCACAGTGCATTTCAAGGAATAAATCCTGCCAGGTACCCATTTACTACCCCTGGGTGGAGAGTGGCAAAGGGGCGAAGGGGCACCATAACTGAAAATTGGGCCTCACCATTATTATTGTCGTTCTCAGTGGTAGATGTAGGGGGCTCAACCGGCCCCAGCCCCCTTTTTAAAACCAAAGTGGCATACATACCTTAAATAAACAAAAATATATAGAAATGGTCCCTCTTCTAAATTTGCAACCCAAAAGGCCACTGTACATGTAATAACTTCTTTTTATTTTTTTGTCAGATATATTGTGTAAATTATCACCTCACATAACAACGTGAGTACTTTTATCCTGGTTACAAATTGTCCGAATTTACCGCCCCCCTCCCCCTTCAGAAAAACAAAAAATACTGGATAGACCCAATGTCCTTATTCTTCGTCGCTAATCGCTCTGCCATTAAATTGATCACAGCCATTTTTTAAGTTAGTAGTCATTTTCTTTGTAGTTTTAGAATTGTCATTTATTTGGGGATGATGTGTAAATGATAAAAGTTCTGGTCAAGCGATTAGAAACTGTCTGGAAGCATTTGGAAAAGATAAATTATGTAGTGCATAAGAATTGGTGTATACTGTGATGTTTTTTAATCATCAAAATGATAACAAATTGACTCAATCTTTCTAAAAGTCACATACTTTGCACAAATAAATGTGTATATATGGGACTAAAAACACATGTGGAATGAATGTTTGGTCCGAATTTTTCACATATTTCTTGTCATTTTTCGAATATGAGGGCAGTCTTTGAAAAGCAATCCTTTTTAGGAGACATTTCCTCCATGGTATCCTTTCAACATGTTCAAACTAAAGCAGAAAGAATGAGAAAAATCATAAATTAATTTTCACCATTAAACTCAACCTTCTCTTTACGATTCACTCTAACAATAATAATCAGATTGTGAGGTTGAGCTGAAGTTCTTTGGCAATATGTATTGTTTTGTTATTCTTCAGATGTCTGCATGTATAAATCTGTTATAAAGTACCGCGGCCTTTTTGGAATTGTAATAATAATCGACAAATTTAGCTAGATTTACCTCCAAAATGGACATGTGCACCAACTCGACCAAAATTAAGATGCATGCGTGCGTACTAGTATATAGGCCTCTCTAATTTATATGTTCATGATGCAAGTGGAGCTGTGAGTATATCGTGACAACCTCTCGCCCATGGTGTTCGTATCAGTGGTGCAGCTTTGGGGAGAAGGGTGGTACGTGCTCCCATCAAATGGCGAAGAGAGAAGGGGGAAAGGAGAAAAAGAGAGGGAAGAGGGAGGGGTATAACAAGAGAAGAAGATAGTACGCTATAACCTCTTCCCATTCCGTACTAATCAAGTGCCTTCTTGCGTTCCATTGAGCAAGACCGGTGTCCCCAAAGTGATGTAGGTGCCCCCACAGTGTCTCGACTCACGCCTTATACGCCACAGGTTCGTGTCACATGCTTTATCTCGATCGGAATTTATTTGCTGCCTTATCGATTGGTATCCATATATCAAATTTAAAAGAATTCTGGAGATTATATTCAGTGAATTGTCAGTGAATCCCCTATGCACGCAAACACACTAATTTAACTTTCGCCGTAAAAATCACTCAACGGCACAGTCGAATCATAATCCATACCTTCTTCGGTAAAAGTATCAAGGAGCTCCATTTTCTTCGATATCATTCCCCACTCCCCCCCCCCTTTCCTCCATAGAATGATGTCATATCTAGGACCGCATTATTGAAATTTACCTTTGGTTTAGAGCATACTGATACCAAAGGGTTATATGGACTTTAGATTACAGTCCTATTTATAGACAAAATTAGTCTTTATCATCTATCAATCGACAAACAATATCCCTTTTTATCATAACAATCAGTATGATTAATTTAATGGTACTTCGTAAGATTATTTAACTTTAGTAATACGTTGACAAACAGCATGATAACTTAAACCTCCAACGTGAGGAACTCTAGGGATTTTGTAGTAATATGATAAGCCACCATAATATATATAGAACACTTAAATAAACCATGGCACTGAGCTGCCATTTATGGATTTATCATTGTTTATTTTATTCTTGCAATAATTAAGTTTTATATAATATGAAGTAGCTGTTGTTTCGATGTATACCTAAATGGCAGTAGAATCATGCAGCAAAAGGGAATGAGACTCTTAAAACCAGATTTTCAAGTTAATTCGACACCACACTTGGTCAATATTTAAGTGAATACTGCAAAGTCAGGTCATCGATATTTCAGAGACATTATTACATTGTGTGTTTGATTACAATTTGATTATGATTACTCACGAAATTCAATCTTTGGATAATCCATAAACGTCAAGACTAGTGTATACTATTACGCGTAATTATTTTGCAACTATATGTACTATACCATGAATTGTTAGTATTCACATTTTATATGAAATAGCAATTATTACTCCAGTCCTGATTGAGGCGTATCGACTGCTGACAGTCTGCATCTGGTAGACTTTCCATTCACGCACTTCATCTTGTGCTTCAGCGTTATTCTGAAATGGTAGCAGGAATAGACAAGTATTCGAATCATAGTTATTAATAAACCTGTATTTGAATATGATAATGGGGCGATGTTGTGCCCCTCACCTTGAATATACGATAAAAGCTATACAAGATCACTATCATGAAGCCGTTGAATTAGGTTACGAAGAATACATCATAAGATTGTCGAATATAATTTTTTTATCCATTTGTAGATATTTCAGTTTCTGGAGCTCTCTCTCTCTCTTTCTCTCTTTCTTTCTCTCTTTCCCTGTCTGTTTCTGTCTGTTTCTGTCTCGCACCCTCTCTCCCCTCTCTATAATAATGAGAGTGAGAGAGAGAGAGAGAGAGGGAGAGATCTATAATTTCTAAAGGTAGAGCAGTGATATGTTGCTTAAGACATTTCCTTGGATAGAGCCAGAATAAGCGCCACTTTAACCTCCGTAGGCTTAAATATCTTTCATCTCTTTTTTCTACAGCTTATACTTGAAATAAAGGACAATTTATTTGACGGTTTCCCCCATCTGATATTGGATAACAAGGATGCGAGGATGAAATGCATTAAGCGGAACAACTAAACGAGTTTATCGTCAAGCTTTTAAATTACATTTATCCATCACCGAGTATATCGTGCTTTTTTCTTCTCTCGAATTCCGTCATCTTTACAACCTCGAATCTATTTCCTTTCTCCTCTCATATCCATGTCTCTTTAAGTTTGTCCCTGTCTATCTGTCTCTCTCTCTGTCTCTCTCTCTCTCTCTCTCCGTCTCTGTCTCTCTCTTTCTCACTCTCTCTTCGTTGTTCCTAAATCTCACAGTCTATTTATTTTCTTTCTATTCTCGATTTTCAAGCTTCAAAGTGCCGAAAGCTTCGAAAATATACCCCCCCCCCCCCATTCTCGAGTTTTTTTTTTTACGCGATTAAGAAATGAGGGCACTCGGGATAAGTCATCCCTATGGAGAAGTAGAGTGATGCCGTGATGTTCGTTAATTCTTATAATATCCTTACTCGATGCTTTATACTTCCATTTGTCGGCAACCTCTTCATATTCGCATCACCCTTTGATTTCAATAATAATCTTCAATCCTACTCTCAATTTTTCATTTCTCAACTCAACTATATAAATATTTTGTGTATATACGATCATTTATTATTAATCCACGGAGCAAGCAAAGATGCTTATATTGCATATTGAATGTTTTAGTTTCCTTATTACTTTAGACTCTTAAAACTACTCTCAATCTTTGATTCTTAACCCTTTCCCGCTCAACTCTTGAAGAGACCCGTGTTATATGCACTATCAATAATCCATGGAGCAAACAACGACGCTGTATATTACATGTCGAATATTTTATTCCCTAATTTACTGAGAATCCTTTTAAGATACTTTAACATGACTGCACGCAGAGCAGAGCCTGTTCCCGTTGCCACATTAATGTTTGAACATGGTGAATGCAAGATGTACACAACCCCTTATGAACATGATAAACGAACTCAATGCGGCAAGAAGGCCATTGATATCATTATGTTTAGTTTGTTCATATGAGGTACGAGGTAAGATAGTACCTCAATTATTTATATTAAAAATATATTTGTAAAAAACCACACAACCAGTAAAAAAATGACATGATGCATAAAAATATACCTGAGATCAATTCATTAAAATGAAATGAGGTGTCGAAAAAATCATATTTTTCATTAAAAAACCGACAAGACAAAATGCAGACAAAATGCAAACAAAAGAATATTATATGCCTTCCCGCTGTCACATTTAGTGCACCGCTTCTTTTTTTCAACGCTTTTTTTTTCCTTGTATAAGATTAATGTATTGAAAACAACAGTTGTCCCATAGGAAGTAAAAATACATGTGAATGCATGCATACATACACACGTATATATATGGGAGAAAAATTCATGAAGTAGAAAATTGGAAGCGGTTACCCTCTGACCAAATTACAATGTGCAATGGGAACACCCCTGTCACTCTCGCCCTCTCAGGATCTCTCTAACACGCTGTGGCGCTCATAGCCATTCGGTCAGGGTGCCGAACTTCACACCTTCCGCAAGATAGCCAGAATGTGGTGCTTAGCCCCCAGGGAAATTTCGCGCAATTTATTTCAAAATCCCTAGCACAGATTACCTCTTTTATTCCTTACCGTTTGTAAGTCATTTCCACTTTGCTGCGATCTCTCTCCTGGCTCGTCTATTTGGACAATTTGATTGTTCTTCTGATGTGCTTTGGTGCCATGAGTGTGTATTTTTTTTAAAATAGTAAATTAGAAATGTGAACTGTCTGTCGAACCGTGAATTTTCCATTTTGAAAGTGTTAAAAAGATGGTTGAGTTCTGGAGAACTAAGGTAAAAGGATATTTTGTAGCTTTCCCATTCTTTTAATGTCAGTTTGGAAGAACATCATAGTAGAAATGTCCTCTGGAAAGGATTGCTCTTCAAATGCTATATTATTCGACAATGCTATATTATTCGAGAAAAACGCAAGTGTTTCAACCAAACATTCATGCCACATACATGTATGTGCATTCTTTATACACGTTTTCTGTACGCTCATTGCATGCAATTTTTTTGCAAGATTTAGTCACTTTTTAAAATAATTTTAATGATTCCAAAACCTCACAGTATGCACTTAATAATCACCCTTTTCCAATTGCTTTCAGACAGTTTCTTTCGCAATGTAATCGCATGACCAGAACTCAACAACTTTATCTTTACAATATCTCTTGTCAATGGCGTATAATAAGTGAGCGGCGAGAGGACAAATCTTTGGACTTTAGCCCCCACACATGGGTGACAAAGTCCACATACGTCATTTTAAAGAAACTTAAAGGAACATAATAATTGGCGCATGTAGCATCACCACAGAAACTAGCTTTGAATAGGCAACGCCCATTTTCATGACAAATTGCATAAGGGTTATAAAAATTAGTTATTATGTAATACAATTATGAGTCATTTGTCTGTTTATGGAATTGATTTAGACATTCATGTACCATTTCCAAGGATAATATCACTATAAATGCAAAGAAAATAATATAAATATCAAATCCAACGTCATTGCCTAGCAACGTAACATTCCCGAGCAGCCATTTCCCCGTTGTACAAAATAATACATTTTCAATTAAAACAACAATTTTAAGCTTTTTACTAGATGAACTGAAACTAGATTAGTTGTATGACGACATGCATAATGCCGATTTTGATTCGAAAATAATGATAGAGAAGAAAAAAATTAAGGATGATGAATTACGTAAACATTTGTTAAACTTTCTCTGCAATGACCAAACTTTTCACATTATAAACGGCAAAATAGAATTTTGCTGTAAAATATGATCGCATCCACCCGTATCATTCATTTATTATTTTGGAACACCATTAAGGGTAAAGTGACACGACATTCCACCCTTAATCTCAAAAAGTGCAGACAAATTATGGAATAGTTTGATTATCCACGGAGACCATTCTGTGGCAACAGCATTTTACCTCTAGCAACTACTGTGTTTTTAATCATATTTATATTTTTTCCATTATGAAGTGATGTTTTTGCTTTATATGGTACCTCAAAGACTTTACTAAGGAAATCATTGATAAGTTGATTAGAATGGTGACTTTGCATGAATTACATATATCCTTAGCAACAATAGCATCATTGTGCAGAAATACAGATAAAATAATGTACATTAGAGTAAAATCTAAGTTGTTTGTTTAAATGTTCAGTCTTCTTCTCTCGACATCTCAAGCACCATTTAAAGTGACAGTAAATGGAAGCATCTAATTAACGCCATCTCTGAACAGGATTTGAAAGGTGTCTGTGCCTCTCATTTTCCCATCATGCCTCATTCTAGTTTGTAGAAGCTTAGAAAGTATCTGCAGGCAATTTCCACATTTGCCAAGTCAAAAATAATAGTTTGAAATATAAAATGTGCTTATTATCCAAACAAGCTGTTTGTCACAATTCAAAATAAAAAGCAATCAAATTTCAAATTATAATCTTAATTTAGCAATCACTGTAAGATGGCGCAGTTCAAGTTCTGTCAATTTAATGCCACTTTAAGTTATGGACTTCACATTTAGTATAAACGTGAAGCTATAATCTTAAAGAGATGCAACTCATATAATACTTTTACTATCTACGAAGACTATTGAGTTGCCTAGCAAAAACATTTTCTGCAGCAAACACAATGTATCAAATAAAATTATATTCTGAGCTAACCTGTAAGTAGTGATTTGTATGGTACATAAAAGTCTTCATGAGGTACATTAATATTCAGCTGACGACAATTCTTCATGAATTGAAAAGGAATACCCTTAGCAACAGATAAATATTGTATAAACGTTATTATACCGCAAAAGCCTATTATGAATTCAAGTGGCAAATGTACAATTTCTCCTTGCTTCCTCATAATATAGAGTACATGTATATAGGTTTTATGTCATACATATACATGTACATTGATTAGAAATAGACCTGTTTACTAAGTGATTCAAATTTATGGATGTTTCTTTCCTGGGGACCTAGTAACGAGGTATTCCATTAACCTGTTATTCATGAATGAACTACAATACTTGGAATCCAGTTTGCATACATTACTTGTTGCTATGTCTGACAAGCCTCTGGCAAGCTTTCAGGTTGTCAAGAACAACCATTGTTTCAAAAGTATGCATAAAATTTGAACACTTAGTAAACAGGTCTATTGAACTTCTTTATAACAGCAGTAATTTACTGCTGTGCTTCATTATAAGCGAATTCATGTTCTGAATATGTCTAGACTGCATGGTGCAACGACTTTTTGCTATTTCGAAGAGGGCATTGAAGCAAATAAATTCTCAGGCTGACAATGCTGGGATACATAATACCTGAGCGGCTAATGATAATTCTACAATAGCGCCATTGTGCAAGAACACAAATGAATATTTTATAGAATTCATTTTATTGTACAGGCCTGTTGTAGCTTCAACTGGCAAATGTATAAGTGCTTGCTTCATCCTATACAGTACCTTATGTAGGTTTTGTGACAAACAGTGATTAGAATTGGAAACTTTATATTTTCTAAACCATGTTTAACAAAAGCATTAACTTAGGTTACATGGAAACAGCTTTTGAGAAACCTACTAACAATACTCTTGTAAAATGTGGAAACACCCTTCACGTCAATCATTGTAATTATAATTGTACATACGGTACATGCTTATAGTAATGAGAACAATAAAGATGAGAGACCCTCCTTCCAAACGTATAAAGTAATGCACATTATAGTGTACGGGAAAAATACAACACCTCCAGTATTTTTCTAGTAGCGTTACACGGATGAGTATTTTCGATTTTTTTTTGTATTGATTATTAGGATGTTTCCTCAAAAAAATATCAATAACCTTGAAGTTTACCAATAAGGCTCTATCCACATCATTACTTTTTCAAATTAGGTATAACTGGGAATTCCCAAAGGAGAACACTGTCTGAAAAAGGAAAGATTTGTCTAGAGTATTGAAGTGTGACGTGTGACGTCCATACCGGCCAAGTTGTCAATAGACCGCTTCAGAAATGTATAGACATTTTTACACATATATTCGCTGAGCACCTAGTGACGAGCTCTTCCATTAACCTGCTTTTTATAAATGAGCCTCAATGCTTGGAATCCAGTTGCATATATTATTTGTTGCTATGTCCGGCAAGCTTTCAGGTTGTCAAGAACAACCTTTGTTTGAAAGGTATGTATAAAATTTGCATACATTACCGAAGCGGTCTTTTAATGCGATGGTCACAACTGATCGTGCGTGTCCGCAACTACGATCGGCTGTGGGCCAACTAACTCCTGCGATTCGTACGTCCTTCTTTTGTCATGGTCACAACCAGTCGTGCACCTTTCTGCACCTCCTCTTGGGCGTCTTGCACCCTTCTTATTAACATACTCTTGCGGCATGTGCGGCGAACGTACAGCCCCGTACAGTTACGTGCAACCGACGTGCAACCGACGCGCGACTTGTCACGGCTCCGTATGGAACAATGGGTTTTGTGAGACCTCCACAAGGAGCCCGTGCGATGGTCGCAAGAAGCACGTGCAGGAAGTACGATGGCTGCACGTGTCACGTGCGTTCATCAGAACACGTAGCCACACGCCGAGATTGTTGGACATGTCCAACAGCCTCCTTGCGTCCTTGCGTGCTCCTATACGTGCTTGGAAAAAACGTGCAGACCCGTGCGTACGACGCAAGGATTTTCTGCGAAATCCGTCGCAGACCACACGCACGGAGGTGCACGACCGGTTGTGACCAACAATTTTGCTGAACAATAGCGTGGTGATCACACTAGCGCCAAACACTGAATTTGCCCTGCTCCAGCCCGTTGCTTGACCCGATTTCGCGGTAACCTCATGCGCGGGCTTTGATGTTTGGAACCAGTAACCTGGACGACGAGCGAATATGACGTCAGCACTTCAGTACTCTATAGCTTTCGTGGATACTGGTTGGAAACTCTCACTCCCTGTGGTCTAATACCATTTAGAATGTAGCAGGAAAATTTTTGGCAAAATTCTTACCTTAACAAAATCCGTACCTTTAATGATAATTTACAACCTAATTAGCGATAGCAAACTCATCTATTTTTTACATCCACAAACATAATCTTTTCTTTTCCTCTTTCTTTTCCCTTTCTCAATCTTCATTTCTTCCAATCCTCCTTTTATTTCTTTTACACGCTATTTCTTCCCGATACCCTGCATTTTCTCTCAATTTATTCCTCGTTCTCTTGATCTTGACTTCACATTTTTCCTGTCATCATTCTTCTAAACCTCCTTTAGATTTCTTACACTCTATAATTCTCATTGTTTCTTTCTATCCCCATCTCTCTCTGACTGTCTCTTTTTTTCTCTTCCTCTCTCTCTTTCCTTTTCTTCACCTATTCCAAAGCTTTTATTATTACGCTATTTATCTCTGTCTCCCCGTATCTCTCTCTCTCTCTCCCTCTTCTTTACACCCTATTCCCCCTTCTTTTTCTGTGTAAATTCTGTTTTTTGTCTCTCACTCTCTCTTTCTCTCATTATTTATCTCTATCTCAATCTTTATTTCCAACCTTCCTTCTATTTCTCTTCCACACTCCCCCCCCCCCCCCCCCCGGTGTCTCTCTGTAATTCTGTTTGACCGACGTCGTTCAAGCACTGAGTCATCTTGGTAGCTGATTTCATGCCTCTTGGTGCGAGCTTTATGGATTTCAGTTAGTGGTCCATGAAATATTAGGATGGTATATTAGGCCTGTTGAAGTGATCACAATATCTTTAAAGGAAATGAAATGGCTGCATCGTACTACTTTTTTTTTTATTATAATGATTGGTACCACTGCTTCAAATTGTATACAAACGTGGCATAACTATATGGTAACATGTCGTCTTCCGAATCGAAGTTTCGTAATTTCGAAGATGAATTAAATAGGGTTTATAATTCTGAAGGTTCATAGTTTTGAAATGCAGTAGAACCCTGTATCATTTTTTTCGGAATTACGATCCTTCGGAATTAAGAACAGTATTTCATTTTCGGGATTATATAACCTCATTTCATTTTCGGAATTATGCACCTTCGGAAAAACGAAGTACCCCCTTTAGGTGTAATACTGTAAGCGTAGTCGCAATGGAACTACATTGTATTGTTTAAAGATGTTACGATTGATTTTAGGCCAAATCAGAACGCAGGTTGTGTATTATAGCTACAGTAACTGCTGTTTCAGGAAATCATCTAGGAAGGTAAACTAGGTCACCAACAGCAAGCATTATTGCAGATACAGTGTATATGCATAAAATGGGAATATACTTTGTAGTTTGGCCTAGTTTGTTTAAAAAGCGGCAATACTATAAAGGAAAGCAATATTAGACGTTAATTGCTGGTTAAATTCAGTTAGCTCTCTGAACAAGATAATTGCAATAAGAACTAATTAGGTGGTATATATAGGCCATAGGAAATGAATTGCCCGATTGAAAATAATTGGAGAAGGGGATTTTTAAAATATAAATGCATTGAGGAAATATTAGGTCATAGGTAGATATACACACATTCAACAACAATCATATGGTTGATTTTATATTTGGATTTTCATGTCTGTCTGTATCGTGTCTAAGAGCTTGTTTCCTTTAAGGACACTGTTTTATAATCAGGGGCGGATCTAGGATTGAATAAAATAGGGGGCACACCAATGAAGGTAAAAAAAAAAGGTCTTCATTCTAAAAGGGGGGCACAGTCGAGAAAATGACGGATCGTCTATGGTCAAAATGCATACTTTTCTGCCAAAAGGTGGGGGGGGGGGCACGGGCCGGAAGTCCCCCCCCCCCCCCGGATCCGCCAATGATTTGGATAATAAGCTCTCTTTATGGTTCGGTTGTCATTGTTCTCCTCCGTTGTTTACTTTTGACCGTCTTGCCTTTCATTGTCTCCTTTTTTCCTTCCCATATCTTCTCAATAACTCTTCTCAATACATATCCCTCTCTCTCCACCTCTCTCTATTTCCCACTCTCCACCCCTCTGTCTTCATCATCTAGTATCTGTTTCATTATCATGTTAATTGTACTGTCTCTTTTGTTATAAATTATATCTTTTCATCTTCTATCTTTCTGCATTCCCTTTTGTGTGTGTGTGTGTGTGTGTGTGTCTCTCTCTCTCTCTCTTTCTTTTTCTCTCTGCATTTCTCTATACATCTGTCTGTCTGTCTCTGTCTCTGTCTCTCTCTCCCTCCTTCAAACTTTTTCATTACACCTACTCCATCTATGTCATCATTAACACGCTAATTGGAAAGAAAAGCCGATTTTTTTTTCTTCAGTCATATATCTTAATTATACCTTCACTCCGGCTTCCAACCCATAGCTTTCAATGTACACAATATGAACATCAGAGATGCATAAAACGCATTTATATATTTGGCTATCATGGCAGGTGGTCCACGCACTATAGGGGGAATTACAAAGAAAAAGCAACATCGGTTTCGAAAACTGTCGTATCCGAACATCAGTTATGAATAAATGAACCTACTTCATGAATATCACAAACTAAATCAATAAATATGACATTATCCGGTGAGCCATATGGAGAGTCACAAAGGGCACCGACGTCCCAATGGCAATTCCGAAAAAGAAATGGTGAAGGTAAATATACAGACAACTTTGCTGGAAAGGCAAATGTGATCATACATAGTGGAACAATTTTAAAATATTTCGTAGTGCCCCTCGATTCTTGTGTGCTCATATGCACTTTTCTCTAACATCATTTCGGGTTTGTTTTTTTTTTCTTCTAAAATTCATATCTGATCATTAAATATTGCAGAAAGACTTAGTCTACCGCTCTATTTTTTGCTTTGGTGGTTTTGGGAATGCGGTATGCTATAGTTGCTTTCATCAGAGTATTCCACAAAACGATAAATTTAATTTTTCAATTATTTTCAATTTTCAATTATGGTTCCTTGTATGAGTGTATAATCATCACACATTTCAATTCTGTTGCTCATGAGACATTTTTATTTAGACTTTTTTTTCATTTTGATGACTTCCTATTGTATGAATTCATCTTTGTTATAATGAAATTTAACACTCAAATAAAGAAGTATTGACATTAATAACTCACATCCGAGGTTTACAGATAAAAAGCATAAGTTCCTTAGGCAGGGTAACATAGTTTGTACATAACAAATAACATAACAACAAGAAGAGCATAAAATCAGGGCCCCATAACACATAGAGTTATGATTAATTGTATTTCCTAAAATTAATTGCATTCCCTTGAATTAATCATATATTAATCTGTACAAATAATCGAGGTCGAATCTTTTTGTTGCAGGGCCCTGATAAAGATGTGGATTCATTTTTTACGTACAATACATTTCAAACATGACTTATCAAATGAAAACTTAAAGAGAAGATTGAGTTCTGAGAGAGGTGAAAAATAATTTGCGAGCTTTCTCATGCTTTTTATGTCAGTTTGGAAGAACATCATATTAGAAATTCCCCCTGTAAAGGATAACTCTTCAGATGCCCTCATATTTGAAATATGACGAAAATAGCTTAAATGTTCCGGGCCGAACATTCATGCTACTTGTGTGTGCAGGCCCATATACCAATTTCAGTGTGCAGTACATGTGCTTTATGGCGAGATTGGGTCAATTTCTTATAATTTTGATGATTTCAAAACCTCACAGTATAACCAAATCTTATGTAGACATGATCAACCTTTAGCGATTTCTTTGAGATAGCTTCTTTCACAATGTAATTCCATGACCAGAACTCAACTTTATCTTTGAGCGTGACTAAGGATTTATCATATCAAACTATATTATAAGACAGATGATATGCCAAATTAGTCAAACCTATATCATACCCCGGGCTTTTCTACCAACTTAAAGAACCTGCTAATGCAATATAAAGCTTTCATTTTCTTATTCCATTTCTCTCATTCGTTTACGACAAGTGTCATATCTCCAATTTGTTACCACGCATCGTCGGTTAATACGCCATGCGGATTAGAGTTCTTAAGATTGATGGGTTTGGCGGCCTAAACCAACATCTTATAATTGCCTCCATAAATCTTCCTTCATCCGTTGGGTGGTTTTCAGAAAGCAAGGTGTAAATCAAAAGAGGCAATCCACAGCCATTGCAATGTGTATCAGATATCATCCTCCGGACGCATTAAGGTTATAAATATTTGCTTTAATCACATTTTAGTGGCTCTGTGTATGTTAATCTTGGGGAGACGTATAAACACATCGGTGATAGTCTACGTTACTTAAAATCTGTGTATACTGATGGTGATATTTGGGAGACAATGATGAATATTGAATGTTTATTTCTATCAAAAAATTGTATGTCTATTAAAAAACCAACAATGTTATAACAGAGAAAATAGAGACACGGTGCGATGGAGTTATTTCCATTTCTCAAAAAGAAAGAAGAGCATTTTTACACTATTTTCACGGCCCTCAGGAATGACGTAAGAGATCATCGTCTTGTTTAGGAGTAACTAGTTCTTGCTCGAAAGAAAAGAGTAAATTTTCACCCCATTATCTTCACCCCATTATCTTCACCCTATCTATTTCACCCTTCAGACTTCACCCTTCTATTACTATTACTACTACTACTACTACTACTGCTGCTACTACTACTACTACTACTACTGCTACTACTACTACTACTACTACTACTACTACTACTACTACTACTACTACTACTACTACTACTACTGATACTACTACTACTGCTGTTGCAACTACTACTACTACTACTACTACTACTACTACTACTACTACTACTACTACTACTATTGCTACTACTACTACTACTACTACTACTACTGCTATTGCTACTACTACTACTACTACTACTACTATACTGCTGCTACTACTACTACTACTACTACTACTGCTACTACTACAATTACTATTGCTACTACTACTACTATACTACTACTACTACTACTGCTACTACTACTACTACTGCTACTACTACTACTACTGCTACTACTACTACTACTACTACTACTACTATACTACACTACTACTACTACTACTACACTACTAATACTAATACTACTACTTCTACTACTACTATACTACTACTACTACTACTACTACTGCTGCTACTACACTACTACTATTACAATAATACACTACTACTACTACTACTACTACTACTACTACTACTACTACTGCTCCTACTACTACTTCTCCTGAAACTGCTGCTGCTATTACTATTACCTGCACCAATATTCTACTACTCCTTCTACTGCTACCGCTATTGCCACTACTACTGTTACCATTACTATTAAAACTACTACTACGACATGTACTACTGCTATTACTATACTGTTACTAAAACTGTTGTTGCCACCGCACTTATATTATACTATTACTTTCACTTCTTCTACTAATACTTCTACGACTACTTCAACAACTACTATTGCTGCTACTACTGTTACTACTGCTACTACTACAACTATACTACTTCTACTACTACAACTATACTACTTCTACTACTACTACTACTACTACTACTACTACTACTACTGCTTCTACGTTTACTACTACTACTACTACTACTACTACTACTACTACTACTACTACTACTACTACTAATACTACTTCTATACTACTACTACTACTACTAGTAGTAGTAGTAGTAGTAAGTAGACGTAGTAGTAGTAGTAGGAGTAGTATAGTAGTACTTGATCTCGAATCTGAGTTTTCCTGTTTCCATGTTTCCAACTCCACTACTGAGCCATACCTTCTCCACGTTCAGGAAATATTTTTGCACTACCTCTACTACTAGGTGTTAAAAGAAATTGACAGTTTAAAACAATAAAATGTGTTAACTAGTATCAGAATTAGGTTTTAACAGCGCCCAGAAACAGAATATGCAGTAAAATTTTCACTTTTTGAAAAATCAAGGCCACAAATTCTGTGTGTAGCAATATTTAATTTAGAACGCAACAATTGCTGCGTACATTGCAGCTGAAATTCCAGAAAATCCCTTAAAACCCAGATTCATGAATCATTAATGACTTTGGATAACAAAAGGTTGGCACGAATGACAGCTGCAATGCACAATGGTATTGTTGAGTTCTGAATTAATTACTAATACAGACAGATTTTCTGGCCTTGATTTGTCAAAAAGTGAAAATCCAATCAAACAGAGTGCCATTTCAAGAATGGTATATTCAAAGAAATTTCATAAAAATAACTCCAAATAAATTTGACATCCTTTTGAGTAGTTATTGAAGTTCAAAAGTGTCAAATGTTATTTTTACACTGCGTACTACAAGAATTGCACTGCTGCATTCTTCTCATTCTCTGGGATGTGCCTTCTTAATACATGACTATGCACTGTACGGTTAGGTCGATCTACGTATTATCTGATACATTTTAACATCTAGAATTCCCTATAACAGTATAATAATGTATGGCTTTTCATAACTATAGCACGTCGTCGTCCCATTTTTGTTGCCTGAAATTTAGATCAGTCAGATAAAAAAAGTGATATGCCACGCGCTATGCTAACTTGTCTTATCGGGTGGTAACGATTAACCATGTGGCTTTCTTTTCCCTTCTTTTTTTAAAAGGATAATTGTCTCACGCGAACACGTATTTGGAGCCTGAAGGACGTTAACTCTGTGTTAAAGTATATGAGTTAACGTCCTTCTGGCTCGAAACAGACACTGTAAAAGCTGCCAATGATTCTGACATCTTTATTACATCAACGTCATTGCCAAATGTTTGCCTGGAACATAACCATGGCAACAAGTTCAGGATACATGCATTTTTCAAGATGACAATCTTCCTCTATATGCGCTCACAGTTCTATGTGATGACACGTGAAATTTTATTCCAACGTATACGACATGCATGTCTGTGATTGTAGAATAATCAGTCTGTTCATATATAAAATAATATACCTATTCTGATGTGTGTGTTTCATTTACAGATTCTCTCCTTGCTTGTATCTTTGGTAGTCTATTCTTACTTCCATTGTTGTATACATCAATGATAAAATGCAATGATATGTTTGTTTTTTCTTCTTTTTTTCTCCCCCCTGTCCTTTGGCTTTCCTATTCTTTATTTTTTTCATGCTCTTAGGAGATGTGTCTTTGGTGGGAAGGGAGATTTGTCATGATTGTATTTTATTTTTTTACGGCTCCTATGAAACAGAAATAGAGAAATGGAGAGAGAGAGAGAGAGAAGATACAAAAGAGAAAGGTAGAAAACTAAAAATAGTGACAAAGAGATAAGATAGTAATAAAGAAATGAACGGAAGGACAAGATGAAGAGAGAGGGGGGGAAGAGACCAGAGACAAAAGGGCGGATAATGATTAAAAATAACATAGAGAAAAAATAGAAGAGAAAAGGGGTGTGCAAAGAGAGTGACACAAGAGAGAGAGGGGGAGAGGGGCTAGAGAGAGAGAGAGAGAGAGAGAGAGAGGGAGAAGGGAGAATAGAGAGTGACAGAGAGAGTAACTTGTGAGCAAGAGAGAAAGCGATGAGAATAGAGTGAGTGCATAACTGATAACGAGAGAGTTGGAAAGTAAGGGAGAAAGATTGCGTGAGTGAGAAAGAAAGAAATGGACACAGTAAAACAAAAACAAAAATGTACATGCCTAAATAGAGAGCGTGTGTCTGTGAGTAACCCTGTAATGTGTCCACATCTACCAATGATATACGACTGAACCTTTGCGTTATAGCTACCTGGAAAAATCCAGTCTTCCGAGAGTCATTATACTGTCTGAAGTATGGACGTGATTTTCGATCCCCGCCATATCTTTGTTCCCCAGAAACACGATGGAAAAATGAATTGGGCCTAATGTCGAATGATCTTGCCTCACAAATATAGAGTCCAGACGAGCATGATAAACCCAGTGGCGTATCTAGATATTGATAAACAGAGGGGAGGGGGACTCCTCAACATGTAGAAGCAAATTTTGCCTGTGACGTATGAATACTGCAATAGTAACAAAGATTTTTTCTGGATCTTCAAACGAGGGGGTGGGGGTGGTGTTGTTAGTCAAACACATACAGCCAAAACCACTACCATTATCTAACACGAAAGAACAATTTCGGAATGGACATTGCTGTAGACTCCCTCAGTACACTGAATTTTTTTAAAAATCTGAATTGACAAATCGTAAAAGCAGTATAATGTTGAGCATTAAAGATTCGAATTTTGAAACACGCTTTAAATTCAATGCAGTAATGATGACAGCGTTTTAAATAAACTGGACGAAGCTGTGAGGCATTTAGAAAACATAATGTTAATTCATGGCACTAGACATTTCTAAGTCCTTTTTAAAATTATTATTATTCATATTGAGATAAGACGATAAATATAAGAAAATTCTACTTTTCCCCATCAAAAGCTTTCGCCATGACCATTTTGTTTATCATACACGATATAGGCTCATTTTAGCTTTATTACCTAGTAGCTGCAAAGTAAAGAGAGATACCGTAGTTGCAATATCTTCTTCTTGAGAACAAAATAATGAATAAATTTCTTGGTGTGTATATAATACTGAACATTTAATATGGAATGATCATGCATGTAAAACACATAATTGTTACTTATCGCTCGTAATATTGTTAATACAGTTGTTATTTAAAATATTTGGAAAGGTACAATTGCCTCACTTTATCATCCTCTCTTCATCCCTATTTCTCTCTGTGTCTTCTTCTCTTTCTCTCTTTCATTATTTTATCATTATATTTTATCTCAAAGGGCTTTCATGCTGTCAAGCCTCGGCTTATTATGAAAACCCTCTTGTTTGATTTTTCTTTCTATAATCTTACTGTTAGCCTTGTAGTTTAAGATATATTAATGTCATGATGTTCCATTGTATTGTATATTGCATAATTTTTAAAATGTATGTATTCCATTCTTTGATGAATTGAGAAATCAAGCAGAAATAAATAAATCAAATCAAATATGCTAGCAGTTTCATTTTTAGATTGCGATTTCTAAGGGAAATTTCAGAGGGTGATATTGCCTCATGAAAAGCTCTTAGTTTATTTTTCCTCCGACTCACAAAACTGGTACAATTTCTGTTTGGAGCCAGAAGGGCGTTAAGTCCCATATAAAAATGACTGAACCCCCCCCCCCCCCCCCAAAAAAAAAGTTATGAATTGGTCTTAATCATTTTGTCTTATCTTCAGTAGATATGAAGCTTTGATTTTTAAATAGTACTTTCTTGTCCGTCTTTGACACTATAGACATTCGCTGATGATACTGCTAAAGCTAGCTTGCCTGCAATGATCTCGTGAACGATCACTCTAACTTTCCCATCACGTGTCGCTCGTGTTAGAATCGACACCGATATCGGGTATCATCAAGACCGATTACTACGATCCATCATTTTAGCGGTGATGGTCATGTCATGATTTCTGCTATCACTTATAGACGAGTAGTCTTTTATCGAAATCCTTAATTTAAGCAATGGAGTATCATGATTCCAGGCAATGAGGGGGGGGGGGGGGGGCATCGGCCGTATTACGTGGATGAAGACCATGCACTTATAAGGGCATCCCCCTTGCAGTGGCGTATCTAGCGATTATGGCGCCTGGGGCAAACCAGTGCCGTATTATAGAGAGAGTCTGGCTAACTCGGTTTCAGTTGGGTAGCAACATGGCGTATATTCCTTTGTTATGTAAGCTTGCAACAAAGGAATATGCGCCATGTTGTTACCCAACTGGAGCCGAGTTGGCCAGACTCTATCTATATACGGCACTGGGGCAAACAATGAAGTTGCGCCCCCCGCCCGAGTGCCCAAACTTATTTAAGTTATTGTACAAGGGAGGGAGCAAAGCAACCGAGCAGCAATATTTCAATTTTTAACCCTAAAAAAACGAAATTCCTTGTGTATTTTACCCAAGAAATTTCACAATTGACCACTGCCATTGAGCGATCGAGAAGTTCGAAGGTTGTACATTGATAAACGAGTTTTTTATTCAATCACTTCTAAAATTGGGAGCCAAATTAACGAAAACCCTTGAGAAGTAGTCGAGAAATTTAGCATGGCGACCGAAAGATGAGATTTCTTTCAAATGTTGAACCTCTGCAAATGCTGCTCTATATATACTTTATGATATATTGCGGTCGCGATATTTAGCTAGATTCAGATAAAACTTATTACATGATAGCAAGCAAAGGACAATTACATCTCTATTTTTCCTGTAAGCTATTTACATGATTTAAGAACTTTACGGGATCGAGCTTTCGAAATTTTTCGCATTTCCAACCCTCGAAAACTGTATTTCTAATGCATTCACCCCTTCGGATTGGGGGGGGGTGCGTAATCATTTACCCCCTTTTTCTTTCTTTCTCTCTTTTGCGTTTTTGCGCCCCTCCAAGTGCAGCGGGACACCAAGAAGGCACCAAGAAGCAGCCGGCAACACACCCACCTGCTGCCGAAATGAAAACCAGCCACTGCCCCCTTGTGTTGATAGGGTCGCTATTATCTTCTTTTCACGACCCCCCCCCCCCCCCCCTCTCTCTTTCATTTTCTTTTCTTTTTTTTTTATAATTTTTATTTCGCCATTATTGGAGAGGGGGGGGGGGTATCTCCGCTACTTGTTATGAGAACAACTTTTTGATATAGATTAAGTGGCATGTCCTTAAATATGTAAACCTGGGCATGGCAGCGCATGAATTGTACTATTAAACTATTAAAGCCGTTTCCTGGTAATACGATGCACCGAATACCATTTAAAGGTTCTATCAGAATAAGGCGAGATTTAAACCGGCTCCAACCTTATAATGTTGACAATGCCACCCCTTACAGGTGCAGTGGATTCAAAGGCACTGTGTAAGTCAGAATATCATACGGACTGTATCATTATTTTCTTCATTAATTTTATTTTACCTGCGCGCATGGGCGTCATAGCAGAGGGAATAGAGTTGATAATTCATTATTCTTAAATGGGCTTAGAGCATGCTACCCCTCACTCCTACTTACATGTATTTTGTTTTCGTAAGCCTACACGGGCAGTAAAATTCAGTATTATTCCATAGGCCAGTCGTGGTATACCTCCTTGTAGTGGCCTGAATGATGAAGAATAGCATATCCATGTGCTCACGTACATAAAATTATACGTAACTGGGGACGTATCAGGTTAAGACCCAATCTGTGGAGTGCTATAGTCATGATAGTTAATGAATGTCTGGAGCCAGATTGACAGAAAATACGTCCACACATTAATGAACTCTCTGTGTCCGTCGGGTTTAGCAAAAAGTTCCTGGGGCTATAAATTATAGTAATTTCTTAACTATTCTCATTGAAAAAAAATGAGAATTTTATTTTCTTGGAAATTATGTGCTTAGAAAGGCAATGATATCGTATTCATATTTCATTATACCTCAAGGGCTAAAAATGCAATTTTTTCGTTCATCTCATAAAATGGATTATTTCTTATACATTTGTTATTCATGCGTATTTTCGCCCTGGACACGCCTAGTATGTACTTTGATTTTGAATGAATCCTTCCTCATAATCAGTTTTTAAAAGACAATATTGCACTCTATGTTGTTATTAGTAAACGAAGAAGCTTGATGGGAGGAATTTTTAATTTGTAAACAAATTTTTAGGCATTTTACTCCCAGTGTTACGATCTTTAACACTGGGAGTAATATGTTGTTATTGTTGAAATCTAATTATTCATTGCACTGGATTGAACATTTCCCCAGTGGTGCATGCATTTTATGTCATATTACTCTTGTTGTTGTCTACCTTTTAAACCAAACTGAATATTGCCAAACTTGCATGAGGCATATAGCTTGAAAGGCGCGTGATTTGGCTAAGTAATGAAGATGTCACATTCTCGAATCTTGACATTAAGAGTCAGCTGACACTAATATTACCCTCTTCTGGAATCCCCCTTCACAGATCACGCAACATCTCTGAAACAAGCACAGCAGCTGCGACAACAACGACGATTCGCCTCACAAACCCGCCTGCACCGACTGTCATCATAGAGGACTCCATCAAGAAATGGCTGCCCGATGTAAACAACACTTTACCCAATTACTTCACGATGAGAGACAACACAACGAATGATCACAGATACAGGGACGGCATCCTAGTTTACATGCATCTAAACAAAGCGGCTGGTTCTACAACTAAGGCGTGCCTGAACAAGGTGGCCCGAAAACGCTCTGTCGCGGGTCAAGTCACCATTTTGGACAGCACCTCGAGAATAAAGGTGCAGAGCATGTTAGAAAATCGAGCAAAGTATAATATTTTGATGGGAGGTTATGCATTTGGGATATGCGATGCAGCAAAGGATGAAAATTGCTCTTATTTTACTGTTTTGAGGGATCCATACGAAAGGTTACTTTCTTCTTTCACGTACTGCAGGAGGGCGGCTATGGACCAGACCTGTCAAGGTTTAGGACCATGGGACGTCTCCCTCAAGGAATGGGGCGTTCACCAAGGCAGTTATTTCTTCAGGCAGTTGCTTATGAAAGCCTGGTTCTGTAAACCCAACCCCGAATACGCGAAATTAGGCCTTAGTGGTATTCCTCATTCACCGAGCACCACGTTCGCGCGAGCTCCCTGCTGGTTTCGGGAGAAGGTCATCCTAAACCGATCCCTGACCTCAGCTCAAATGGACACCCTTCTTGCATATTGTGTAGAACATCTAGAAGACTGGTTCTCGGTTATCGGACTAACCGATCAGTATGATCTCACACTCGCTATGCTCGAGGATGTTTATCAAATACCATTCCAGAAAACTTGTACAGGGAACGAAATCAACGTAAGTAACTACAAAAACTTAGCAGATGATAAAGAAGTTAACAAAACTGAGACAGTTTTAGACTGGAAAAGAGAACTTCAAGAAGACCCTGACGTGTATGAAGCTCTTCGCGCTGATATAGTAATATATGAAAAGGCAAAAGAAATATTTGAACGACAAAAGGCAGCATTCATTGCAAGGAAACAACAATAATACCATAGAAGCCTTGAATGTCCGGACAATAACTAGGAAAATGTTCTGAAGTTCATTTTTGTTGTACTATCTCGATTGACATGAATACTATCACTATATCATTTCTGGTTCATCGTGGCGTATAATTTTCCTGCACATGGGTATTGATTTATATATTTATAGAGAAATGTAATTAGCAAGAAAGAATTATTTGAAATTCCCTGTTTTATTCAATAAAATTTGAGTTGATTGTTATATTTTTTTCCTTCAACACCATTTAGAGTACAAGATTTGGGAGGGAATATTCGATTTCTTAATATATATATTTTTTTTAATTAATCATATTTTGTAATTCTCTGTATACGGAAAGTTTATTACGTGTAGTTGACAATGTTTCGATTTACGTAGAGAATATTCAATCTAATTGAAAAAAAGGTAACATTATGTAATTTTCAGCACGGAATTAACCTGATTGACCAAATCCAGTCTGAAATGCATCTCCCTCTCTCTCTCTCTCTCTCCCTCTCTTGCTTTTTTATAAGTTGGATGTTCGAGAGTGTTTGTGCGTATGGTGTATATACGTAGAGAGAAATATAGAGCTTCAAAGCTTCATACAAATTAGGGGTGGACGGGGACTGAAATCCGTGAGTTCGTCATTCCGAAAATGAGACGTTAGGAGAAAAAAAATTTAGATCATTATCCGTTTGCAAAATAATGAGATTTTCATGCATAAACAATATTGATTGATTGCCCTTAACTCTGAAATATGTATAATTATTTGCAATTCCCAAAAGAACCATGCGAGGTCCAATCGAGCATTGGCGCTCTTTTCAGGGGGAGGGTTGTGGATATTATAATAGGTTGCAATACAACTGATATTACAGGGAATGTTAAAGGCGGGCAAATGTACTGTCCTGGAGGTTATTTCTTATCTATATGTATTATCATGTTACTTTTTGATGAACAGACACTCAGACAACAAATCGACCGGCCATAAATATCGAGGGGTCAATTGTGGATCCCCACCCCAAAGCTCCCCATGGTCAGTCCGCACCTGCTTTAAATATAGAGCAAGGTAGCAACAATTATATTATTTACCTATTTATGCATTCGTCATCTCGCACAAATTGAAAAAGGTTGAACCGTCAGATGAGAGCAAGAAGGTCGCTAACTTGTACCATTTTGTGCAGAATTTTAGTGCCTTTCTTGCGCTGAACAAAATACTATGATCGATGTGTTTCATGTCCGTTTCATTAGCTGACAGGATGGACAGTAATAGAGAAAAGTGATTTTTGTGTGTGTTCGGGGGGAGGGGAGAAGCGTGTCATGTACATTAATGTAATCAAAATTTATGAGTTATGGGTGAAATAGGTTCGTGTAAAAGAAATGACCTCATATCGAGTGATCAAACCATTTTTCTGAAAATTTGATAAAATAGATTTTATGTCTCATACTTTTCTATTTTCGTTCTGATTTTATCAATTTGAACTTGCTCCCCTTGAAAGCAACTTTTATATTCGATCGTAAAATAGAATTATATCTCTTGTTATTTCGTTTAGGTTGTACAGCGTCATGAGTCTTTCATCCTCCTTTGCAATAATTATTGTCTTTTTCAAGAGTACACTTTTCGTGACTATTTTGTTAGAGATCATGTACGTTGCTTTCGCTCATGCAGGGAGCACATGCATGCGCATCGACCCCAAAAGAAATATTATTTGCCTGGTTACGTTCGTATAGCAGGTAAATGATCTTTGTCTCGTTAATGTATGCATACTTACGCTTGGTAAGGGTTGTTGTCCAAGAGTAAGAAGTGATTATACATATAAGAATGTTTTCCGCAGATGGTGCGGGGCACGAGCATTAGGGTGTGGTAGAACATGTTTGAGGAGTCGTTCCATAAGTTGCGTTTTCATCATGACAAATTTTAAATTTGTTTTTATTCTGAAAATTTGTGAAATGTTTATTGTGCAAAAGTGGATCCGAAGGTTTTCCAGAGATTTTTCTTGAGTTTTATCAGTTGTGGTCATAAATTTGTGTATATGTACAAAACTATTTCGAATGTGCATTTCGCAATCGTATCGACATCGAATTAAACGAGCGGCTCCTAGTCGTTGGGCAAGGCTATACCCATTAATATTTGATGGTATAAAGGCGTGTTTAATGTGTTGTGTCATGTACGTATAAGGAGTTCAGGTACGAGGATTAGGAAGGTTGAATTGAGAAATTATTTTGCCCGTGGGTAATAACCACAATGGTTTGGTTTATGAAAGTAATAATGTTTGGTTTGTTTATTTCATTTTTTAAAATGACAAAACAGTATGAGGATCAAGTTAAAAAGAAAAGAAGAAGGGGAACACAAGCTCTCCCTTCCCCTCCCCTCCCCCCCCCCCCTCCCTCCCTCCTCTCTCTTTCCCATGCTTTCCCATGATCTAGTCCGAGTGGGTTTGGCTAACAACCATCGACCCTATAACTTGGGATATTTATGGCGTTAAAAATGTTGTGCTTTCTGTAATCTGTGTACACAGAACATGATAGTTGTTCATTTTTTAAAAAATGTATATTTCATTATTAAATTGAAACGTGTGTGATAATCCATTTCATTCACGATTGTTAGTCAATCAATCTAATGATTAATCAATTTCTGTGCACAAAAAAGAGATCATAATAGTGATTCATGACGTTTAATAAATTTCTATTTTATCTATATATCTGTTTTATTTAGTTGGCTATCATTGTGAAAATAGATTCTCATGTGTGTATTGCTATGGAGGGAGTAGTGATGAAATTGGTTATTCCAACAATGATAATCTGGGCCCTGTTTAATAAAACTAGTTATCAATAACAATTGTTATTTCTATGACCAATTCGCTCTCAGCCAATCAGATTCAAAGATTTCAGTATAGCTTATACCAATTATTGTATTATTGATAACAAGTTTTACGAAACGGGGCTCTGATATATTACATGATATTTTGATTGTTCCGGTGATAATTGTGATGACGACGACCATGATGATGATGATGAAATTGTTGAAGACAATGATACACAGTCGTGTTAACAATACAGTGTAAAATTACTGTAGGAATTACAGTACATTACTGGCAATCCGGCTGCACAGTAAAATACTGTTTCATTTACAGTTAAATACTGTATTTTTGGTTATATAAAACGCTGTTTAACGTTTTAACTGTAGAATAAAAAGTACAATACCGTGAAAATACAGTAATTTACTGTGCAGCGGGTTGAAGTAAATTTACTGTAATTCCTATACAGTATTTTTTTACAGTGTACAATAGGCATTGTTTGACATGCAGTGTACATAACTTTTTTTTTTTGTTTTTAAGAATCTTTTATTTATACTTCCTTTTTCAAAATAACATTTTCACAATAATCAAGGTAAAATACACGAACAATTATATTCACCTGCCAGTATCATTTTGCCATTGTGTCCGTTGTTCCGCCCCAGATTTTAAAAGACTATACAGTTCAGAGTTTTCTTCATGATTTTGATGTTATTAAGCACTCTTAGCTCCCTATGTCCATCCCTACGTCCCGGAAATCAAAATTTTCCCATTTTCTAAGGTGTAATGAGAGGGTACCTCTCTCCAAAGCCATTTTTTTCTCTTCTAATCGATTGTCTGACATAATTGCTTTAATTTTTTTTTCGGTATCGCTCTTTTCCTACATTAATTGGAAAGTCATGATATTTAACTAATAGAATAAGATGATTTACTAAATTTTCTCTCCCCACATTTTCCATATTAATTAAATAACGACGAAAATAAATCGATGATGAAGATTTGATCGAAATATTATATGCGATTATTGTCTTCATAAAATGATGCTAGTGAGGACAAAGGTAAGATGTTAATGTTTAAGAATAGTTATTTTATATAAAGTCCATAATTTATCATAACAACACCAGCATTAATGTTGTGGCCAGAACAGTATGAATATAAAGTAGACACTGCGGATCGAAGTTCATAATGATTCTGGTGGTAAGAACACAAAACTTTTTGAAACAAGACCTATGATAGGTGGCTGATCCAGGATTCTCTTGGGGGATACAAGTCCGTAAAATCTCTGAAAAGTAAAATTTTAAAAACGTAGTTACTTTCTCAGATGCGTTGTAAATCCTGAAATAATGATAATAAAGAATCATACAAGTTTTCACGGGTGCACAGTAGCCTTTTTGTGGACAGTTGTGTTTTTATATGATGTTGTGTAGCTATGCCAGACTAGATTTGTCGGGGGGGGGGGGCGGTCTGCCGCTGATTTCATGGATGGGCAAGTCAGTGTTCAAAGGCTTATCAATTGATTTTCGTCCTTCAATTTTCCTCACTGAAATATCGCTTATCGTTTATTGCCGGGTTAAAAATTTGCGTGGGACGGAGTAGGGGGATGCTTTTTCACTCCAATATAAATTTTCAGACAAAAAAAATATATGTTACCGAAGACATGACAAGAAAGTGCAGTGCCGAGCTATGGTGCCAAGAGGTACCAGCATAGGTGCCATCGAGGTGCATAATAATGTAGACAAATTTAAAATATTTTTTTTTTTTTTTTTAGTAATATTTATTTTCCATTCAAAAAGCAATCAATGTAACATGTAACTCATATCACTATTCATATCAGATTAACAAGTAATATTTTTGCAACTTAGAGTCGTGCTACGTATAACATAATTAAATCGGAGCTCAACACATTACGATGTATCAGAGTCGAAATTGCATCAAAGTGATATGAATTATAATATTATACAAATAAATAACATATACTGATATGTAAAATCACATAAACCGTGAATGGAAATACAGACATACATATATACATATATATATATATATATATATATATATATACACATACACATGCGTATATATCCGTATATTTAACATAAAAACCAAATAAAAGACCAAATAAAGTCATATGAAAACAACCTCCAAAATAAATACAAGAAAGGATGGTCCCCACCCCCCCCCCCCCCAACACCCTCGAATAGAGCTCAGACTGTCAAGCTAATATGTTACACCTGCTATATAAGCGACCATTCACTGTATTTTCTCCCATTTTTTGTAATGCTTATGTAATGTTCCTTTTTGTTCAGCTAGTTTTTTTTCTTCCTTTTCACTATCTTTTACACTACTAACAATGTATTGTGACGTGGGAGGTAGTTCATTCTTTTTACTACAGGTAAATAACATGTATTTTATTAAAATTATAATGTGATTTGTCAGCATGTCTCTTTTATAATTAGATGTTTGTATTCCTACATGTACTCCTTTCCAATTGATGTTTCTTAACTCTTTATCGTCAAATAGATCTCCACATTCTCTCCATAAATTTCTTACTTTAGGACATGCGAAAAACAGATGTTCATATGTCTCTTCTTCTAGTTTACAAAATGAGCATAAATTATCTCCTGCTATTTTAAAAGTAAACAAGTGCTGATGGGTATAGACTAAGTTATATAAAAGTTTGAACTGAAATTCCCTTAACCTATTATTCAGAGTTGACCTTCTTGGTGTCAAGAAAATATATTGTAATTCTTTTCCTGTAACATTATACAGATCTTCAAGATTGCGTATGGCTGAACTCTTCTCTGTTCTCGTATTCAATAAAAAGGTATATACTCGCTTTGACGTAATTTCACTCAAAGTGCAAGTTCGTCCGTAAAGAAGAAAATCTAATCTTAAATCTTTGTCCTCATCAGGAAAATCATTTTTGTTTAAGAAGGGAATCCACGTAACCGGAATTGAATGAAACAATTGTTGTAATATAATAATTTCAGAATTATCTAGACCCAATCTTTTAAATTCGCTGAACGGTTTCAAATCCCCTTGTCTACTAACAATATGATGTATTTTATAAATATTCTTGAGAAACAGACTTTCTATGAATACAGTTTTGCCATCCACACGAATGAATCTGTTATTGAATAAAATCTCATTTCTTCTATTAAATTCTTTTTGTAATAAGAATTCTTTGGAGCAATACCAAGACGTTATCATGTCTTGGTAAAAAAGAGGAATGTCAATATCAAGCATATTCGTTGTCATATTGCAAAATAATATTAATAATCCACCAACTTTCCTAGTTTGATGTCTAAAGTAACATTTCCAACCCATATGTGATTCACCCAATACAAGTCTTTTAACCCAGGTTATCCTCTGTGAGCGAATAAATAATCTAAGGTCTGTTAGCTTTAGACCCCCTCTATCATAATCCATATACAAAGTGTCTTTTTTAATCTTATTTCTCCCATTCCATAAAAACATAGAAACACACCTATCAATTTCTTCATAAACAAAATTTGGAACTGGCATAAGTGATGATAAAAATATCAACTTTGATAAAACATAAGTCTTCATAAGCTGGATTTTACCCATTAAAGTCAAATCTCTCTGTTTCCACCAACCAAGCACATTTTTAATTTTACTAAGAATCTCTTTGTAGTTCAATTGTTGTTGCCTTTCGAAATCTAATGAGAAATATATGCCTAAAATTTTAATCATATTTACTATTTTGCCAAAAGGAGCCACGACATGTGATGAACTATTATGAGGTCCCAATAATAAGATGAAAGTTTTATCTCGATTCATTTTTAGTCCCGATATGTCAGCAAACCGCTTGAACAAAATATCAAGCTTCTCCATCGATTTATTATCTTTAATAAATAGTGTCATGTCGTCAGCATATAGTATTTGCTTCACTTTAGTATTTCCAAAATTAATTCCACAAATTTCTCCCTCCTGACGGATTGCATTGGCAAGGGTTTCAATACACAAGATAAAGAGATATGGGGAGAGGGGGTCTCCCTGCCTTACACCTCTGCTAATGTTGAAATATCCCGTTGACATATTCCCATTAAAAACACAACTTTGCGCATTATTATACAGGGTTCTCACCCATTGACAAAATGAACATCCAAACCCAAATGATTTTAGAACAGTTTGCAAAAAATTGTGTGAAACTGAATCGAAAGCCTTTTCGAAATCCACTGCCAACAAAAATCCTTGTATATTGTTGTGTTTAGTATGAAAAATCATATCATCTATTAATCTAATTGCCTCACCAATGTACCTGCCTTTTAAGTAGCCAACTTGATCTACACTAATAATTTCGTTTAACACCTTTTTAATTCTCCTTGTCAGAACTTTAGTCAATATCTTATATCATAATATGTATGCGTTTTTTGCGATCGAACGCGATATCGATTGGGCGCACAGTTCGGTCATTGCGCGCATGCGCTGTTTTCGTGTAACCGGCGTATACCGTACCGTACAATTAATGCATATATATGCGCTATGCATAGCGCATGTGTACTGTCGTCATGCTTGGAAGGCAAAGCTTGGTATAATTATTAATAGGTAGGCTTACTGGTTAAATTACAGGAAAGTGGCTACTGTGGTTTTCGTCTGTGAATTTGTAAGCGGGATTAATTGGGGAAACTTGTACCGGTACAACGGTCTGCATGCCCGATGCAGACAGCATTGACGTGACTGACGCCCGGACTGAGGTAAGTTCGTGTAAATTCACTTTAAATCAAAACAGTACAGTTAGGCCTATTGGTGGTACGGTACTGGTAGTGGCAGTGGTACCGTACCGTACCCGGGTACGCATACGGTACGGTACCGTACGTACGGGTATCGTAGACTCGTATTCGTAAGAGCTGAGATCTAGTACCAGTATGGGCTGAGTTTACCGTGCATGCAGATTCGCCTGTGAATGGACGAAGTGTTTATGCTAACTTTAGGGAAACGATACAGGTCTAATCTAACATTAGACCAAAAGCGAGTCTCTGTATCATCGGTTGTTCCATTGAGGCCACCGTACCGTGACTGAGACTACGTTTGGCTCTAAAATAGAGTAAATACACGTACGGTATGTAACTCTATGGGCTCCACTAGCCCGGGATGCTGCCACGAAGTGGCAGCGTCCTGAGTGAAACCACTAACAAGTTAGGCCTACTATTCCGTGTGTCTCACAGTTTACATGGGCAAATGACAATGTATAGTTGTAATCGTAGGGACTATTTTTTAAATCAAAGTATCATATATGTGATGCCTAAACAGACCTTCCGCAGATCAGCTCTTCCTCAGAAATGTATAGAATCAATCAAATGTCACTTTTTTCACTCAATTGTAATCCTCCCTCTCGTCTCTCGCGAGAATTCGAACGTATGTAAAAATATACTGACGCGCATGCGTATTGCAAACTATACATCGGCCTGTGAAAATTTTTAGTCGGGCAATTAATAGGCCTATTTTATATCATCCTCATCGAAAAGAAAGACGACAGTTATTCGGAAAGTATTGTAAGTACCTAAAGCATCCTCAAATGAAGTTATGTCATATTTCATGGTATAATTTTGACATACGAGCTTGGATTTAAGAGGCATCCAACCTTTCAAAGGACTGCTGATCGCAGCCCGAACGCTACGCGTTCGGGCTGCCGCAATATTGGGCTCCACTAACCTCACTACGGGGAAGTTTGGCAAATGTCAGTTTTATTTTCAAATAAATTATTCTAATGCTAGTCTAATCCTGCTACCGCTAGTCTGAGTAAAACGCGTTAGATATCGAATCTAACAAGTTAGATCTAACTTTGTTACTAGACAACTAGTACTTTTACTAATACTAGACTACGTCTACGATTGCACGAATATTGAGTTGACGGTCGACCGCATGCGGCTCAACAGGTGAGGCTATTAAAGCCTGAGACCTGAGCCCTGACCCAGCCCCAGCCCAGGTAAACTAAAGTCTGCTAGATCTACTAGGCTACTACTAGTAGACAGAAAGCTTCAGTCTCTGTTCGTCGGGTGTTCCGCTGGACTGCGTCTTGCTTCACTACCACTCCAAGGTAAAAAATAAAAAAAATGTTAAAGACTCCTCCGAACAGACGGTTTTCAGCTCTCTAGGCTACTGAGTAGCCTAGATCTATACTGTAGACCGAAAAATATCAGTCTAGTCTCTAGATCTAGTTCTTTTGGGGTCAGGGATATGCTCCGCTGAAACTACGTCTAGATCTACATTTGGCTTCGCCGAATCCCTCTTGGAGGAGAGCCTCAACCAAAAACAAAACAAAAAATCCTCTAACAGAGGGATTTTTTCTGTCTAACTTTTAGTTGACTCTAGTTGTTGTTTTTGCTGAGGGGGGGGGGGGTAGGGAGCATTAATTGTGCCCCTCTGGCTCTGCCACCAGCTCTAGTGGTAGTAACACTAACGGGGAAAACTGTTACGATATAAATAATTATAAAGCTGTATTTGATTATCAGAAAGGGAAAAAAGCACTCACCAGTGCCGTGGTGAAATGCACTTATCATAATGGGAAAAGGACACTTATAAACTTATAAGGAAAAGGCAGGGGCGGATACAGGATTTTCAGAAAGGGGGCGCACACTGAGGAACCCTCCGTTTGACGAAGCCAAACGGCCATATAGCGGGTCCGGGGGCATACTTTGTCAGACAAAACGGGGGGGGGCGCACGCCCCTTGCGCCCCCCCCCCCCGATCCGCGCCTGAAAGGGGCACTTATCAAACGTAAAAAGGGCGTTCATCTGATTTTAAAAGGGGCATTTATCAGAAAGGGAATTGGGCACTCATTCGAAAGGAAAAGAGGCACTAGAAGAAGGAAAAAGGGCATTCATCATAGGCCTATTTGAAAAGGAGCACCCGTCGGCCGTAGGATTTGAATATAGTTATAGACATAGACTATGTATTCTTGATATATTAGAAGAGGAAAAGGAGGCCGTGTGGCGCAATCGGATCGTCGTCAGGCTCAGCAGAGTATAATTTTCGTCGTAAGCGTGGATTCGAGTATCGCGCTGAGCTGACAAAAAAAAATTGATGCAGGCACGGGTTTAGGGAAAAACAATCCATTCCTCGGACGGACAGAACGTTAACTTGAGGCCCAGTGTGCAGGAGAGTCACACGCTATGCACGTTAATACGCTACACTTCTCACAAAGAGTGTGGTGTCTACCGTACCATAGAAAAGACTACATTAATCTTCACAATTAAAGGAGGCAGTTGTACCCAAGGAAAAAGAAGAAGAAAGGACACTTGTTAGTAAGGTAAAGGGGCACTCACCAAATATGAAAAGGGGCACTTGTCAAAATGGGAAAAGGGCACTTTTTCATAAGTAAAAAAAGTGCACTTATTCGCGGTACTTAAAAATGTGGGGCGCCGCCTCTGATTAGATCTATGTAGAGTCTAGACTCTCTTGTTTAGTGTTAGATCTACTGGAGATGTTGAACTAGTGTAGCGGTAATTATTACTTCACCTACATGTACAACTATTAAATTCTTGACTCTTTAATTCAAGTCGGTCTTCTAAGTTATGTGTACCTATATTTTTTTTTCTCTCTCTTAAAGCTACATGTATCCAACACCTGTACCCTGAAACAACGCATAAAATCTAGCATACACACGCAACAAGAAACAAGATGGATACTTTAAAGTTTGCAGATCTGTTGTTTGAGCTGGTAGAAGAAATGAAGATAGCAAGGGTAAGTTGTATTAAGCAAATTATTTTCTTCTTTTTTTCCCGGGGGGTGGCCGGTTTTTAAGGAAGCCGAAATCCCGATTACCAAACCCATTCAGGTGAACAACTTTACACACACACAAAAGAAGCCCAGAATTAAAGATAATGTTGATTAATCACTAATAAAAGTTAGAGAATACGCAAAATAAAACACTCTAAACAAAGGATTCCAAAATATCACTGTCACCTTTTGCACATTTTGGACCTTTTGCACTTTTTTACCCAATTATGAGCTCTCTAGGGCACTCTTGCATAAAAGGTTGCACTTTAAAAAAGCACAAGTCAAAAAATGAAACGCAACTTGATTTTCAACGAATCAGGGTCGAGTAATTGGGCGTTTAATTTTTTTGGGTTAAAATTAAACGCAACTTTTAATGCAAGTGGGTCCTGGTCTAGCCCCAACCGTGCACCAAGCTTGGGAAGTTAAAGAGACTCGTTTCCTCGCATAATATGTGCACATATATGTATAAAAATAATATTTTTCCGAATATGGTGGGGTAATGCATCAAGTCTTTCCTAATTCTGTTTCACATACAGATTACAATAACTGAGAATGAGGGTCGTATTCAACAACTCGTCGAAGAATGTCATGACAAAGAGAGAAAATTGGTAAGAATGAGACCGATTAACAAAAAGGAAAATTAAGTAAGGTGTAGAATATTCCCTAAAATATACATGTATTTATTTACATGAACTACTATTATGTCCATCTTCCTAAAATATTAACCTATGGTTCTGCGTGTTCGTAAGTCAGATGAGCTTAAATGTGCTGTGCGAAATATTTTGGGATATCGCTCATCTTGTCACAAAAAGTACCTCTCATTCTAGATTATCACAGTCCACGAGTGCGAAATTCGGTAAAACCTCACAATTTGATGGTGAGTGAATACTTTGGGGCTCATCCTCTCTTAACCCTAAA
The DNA here is from genome assembly GCA_025617745.1 of Heliocidaris erythrogramma. Classification (NCBI taxonomy): domain Eukaryota; kingdom Metazoa; phylum Echinodermata; class Echinoidea; order Camarodonta; family Echinometridae; genus Heliocidaris; species Heliocidaris erythrogramma. Next base: position 34,382,899 of record CM046856.1, read on the forward strand.
AGGACCGGGTTATTTTGGCTATGCCACAGCCGGGGGGGGGGGGTGGATTTTGCCCCCCCCCCCCGAGATGTCGACCGCGCGATCGCGCCGATAATCGGCACGCACATCGTCCACAACGCAATCTACAAAACTGTATAGTTAAATGCTCCGAAATAATTTCACATTAATGATGCTAATTTATGCGTGAAATCAGAATTTTGCTCTAAATCATTAAATAAAGCTTTAAAAATGCTAATTTTTGGTCTAGACACTCTTTCCAGTATTCTTAGCAAATACACTTTGAAAAAAATTCGGTATCAAAATTGATTTATTATGTATTGTATTTTAAATTTCTTATGTATTTCCTCTTTTTTTAACTTTTGTTTTTTATTGGTTTTTTTTAATGAAATTTGTCGGGGACACTTTTGCGATCATAAACAGCATAAAATTAATTAATTTTAATCAGTAAAATTAAAAGTATCCATAGATTTATAAATTTTGGTTGAAAACACATTTTGTATTGAAATTATACATGAAATCACGTTTTTGAGCAATTTTTGGTCTGACATGCAAGTACGAAATGTTGCGCAACTTCGGAACCACATGCCCGGACGTCGCGAATTTGGTCTCAAAAGATGCGTGAGATTCGAAAGAAAAAGTCCTGAAACGCCGCGGCGACTGCTTTGGGCGTTGCGGACATATCGCGAGAAATGTCTAGGGGTGGATTCTGCCCCCCCCCCCCCAGCCCCTGTAGGGTTATCCTATCTTTCTTTTCTCTATTGAAGGAAGAGGAAGTTCTTAAGACACAGTCACTCAAGGACAAACATGAAGAGACTAAGATCATTCTGAGTAAGGCCTCGGATGACAAGATTAACCACCTCGAAGCTGAGAAGGTAAAGCAATGTAGTGTTCTAGAATAGGAAAACATTCCCAAATACACTTATATTTTACGCTGCTTCATTTTAAGCTATCTTCATATTCTCTGAAACCTTTTTACTCTCTTGTCAGTTCAGTTAAAACGTTGTCATTTAAAGATGATACATGGCGATGGATTAAGTTAATAACTTTAATGTTGGGCATAGTGTTATTTATCAAATGACAAAGTTTGGATTACATCACATATCAATGACGGACTAATGTCAATTTCTTTATGTTACCAAAAAAAAAATGATTCGTTTGTAACTGTAAAATAAAGGAATATATTAGCATGAAAACATATATTTTCATTACATTTTCTTTTCTTCAGAATAAACTACTGCTGGCTGTAGACAGCTGGGAAAAGGAAATGAAAGCAATGAAAGAAGAGGTCAGAACTTTGCAGGTAAGATTTCCAAAAACATCTCTTCAACACGTAAGTACTTCGGACCAACTTCGAACAAGTTTACAATTACCTGATATACATATACATGTAGATTGCTGCCATGCATTGTTTTCAGAAATAGGGCCTTTCATTTAGTTGATCAGTTTTCGATAATGTACAGGCAGGCAGGGTCACTATTGGCAAAAAGAAATTCTTAAACCTTACTTTGACTCAGCTATCCAAGTATAACCTGGAAAGGACAGTTCGCGAACAGCAGCATAGACTCCAAACACAGGGACAGACCAAGACCTCATATTCTGAGCAGGTGGCAGACATTGAGAACCGATGCAGACATCTCCAGAAAGAGATGGCATCCTATAGTGAAATGCTAAACAACCTCAAAAAGGAAGGTAAGTATCAAACGGAACAACAATTTGTTGTATTTTAAAGCTACAAGTTTCCAGTATCGATTGTCTTGGCTGGGGGGGGGGGGGGGGGGGGCACAAGCCCCAAAATCTTTGACACGTAAAACAATTGAAATACATAAAGAAAATAACGGTGATGACATTTTTCAAGAGCATTGGTGGGGGGGGGGGGGATCAGATTTAAGACTAGATTTTGCCGAGGGCTAGTCTGTGGGTCCCCCCCCCCCCCCACACACACACGTCTTTAATCCATCCGATCATGGACCTTACTACAGATGGATCAAGGAGGTTCAAACAGATGGAGTCTCAACTAACGATAATTAATACAAACACATGGCAGAGATTGTAAAGGATGTACAGTTGAATTAATAAACTGCCTTCATTATTTGATGGCGATGTCTGATGCCGTCAGAGTAAACGGGAAAGATATAGAGATGTTTTGACATTTGAATATTTATGATGCGCAGTTAAATTCATGAATCGACAAACATAGAAAGTTGAATGTGCAGTTTTAATATAAATAATTTCGATTCCATTCTTAAATTCCCCTCCCTCAGGATAACAATTTTATGAGATATAGCCTTAAAAGTGTCACAACTGTATATGCCCCTTTAAGGGCAATTTTAACACCTCGCTGCCTAATAGGGCGGTTTACGTAGTGTTCAAATTTTATGCATACTTTTGAAACAAAGGTTGTTCTTGACAACCTGAAAGCTTGCACGAGGCTTGCCCGACATAGCAACAAGTAATGTATGCAGACTGGATTCCAAGTATTGTAGTTCATTCATTAATAACAGGTTAATGGAATACCTCGTTACTAGGTCCCAAGGAAAGAAACATCCATAAATTTGAATCACTACGTAAACCGCCCTATTCCGATTATCAATTTTCATATATTACTATCGTAAAGGATGGCTCTAGGATATATAGCCTACCAAAGTAGTGGGCACACGCGGTCAGTCAAGAAATTGTCATCGCAGTTCTGGTATATTTGGCACTAAATATGTTCGCTTGAACCTTGTTATATCATTCATGTGCACTTTTTCGAAGTTACATTTGGGTCTGCGAAAACTAATTATTATTACAACAGAATATCCTCCATTGCACATGTCCATGGTTATGCAATAAAACTGAATTTGATTTGTTTCCTCGTTTGGTTCAAACATATGGAGCCTCAACTAACGATAATTTATGCGAACACCTGGCAGATTATAAAGGATGTACAATTGAATAAATAAACTGCCTTGATTCTTTGATGGCGATGTCTGATGCCGCAGACCCAAATGTAACTACGAAAAAGACTGTGCACATGAATGATAAACAAGATTAGAGCGAACATATTTAGTGCAAAAAATACCAGATTTGTGATGGCAATTTCTTGACTGTGCGCATGTGCCAATTACCTTGGTTGGCTATATTTCCTAGAGCCATCTTTCACGATGGTAATATATGAAATTTGATAATCAGAATTAGGCGGAAAGAGACTCCATCTGTTTGACCCTCCTTGGTTTGAACCTTCTTGGATGGACTAATAACGGGAATCATTCTTTGATCACATCATGACCGCCGCCACCTGGTAATGTAGATGAGCACATTCATTTGTCACGACAATGTTGATTACGTAATCATGAATCGTCACAGACAAAACAATCTTTTACCTTTTGTTCGCTGAAGTGTAATTTCAGGCAATTTGTTGTGATTTAAGACCAGTTAGAGTAGCAGCGAATCCCACATTATGATAATTTGTATGATATGAGATTGATTATTACAGAAGTTGGCGCTTGTGGACATGCATCTGACCTTGCCTAACTTTGAAAAATACATATCCTCTACTGTCCTATTGCGTCATATTCCTGGAAAAAGGATCTAATAAGTTTCAAAATCAAGTTTAAAATAATTGTGTTACAGCCAAATTTACAGGTCTCTCTTGTAAACTACTTCTAATTTCCTATTGAAAAATGCATATACGATAATTTTCATTTGTACGCCACAACTGCACATGCATTTCCATGATTTTAAGCAATTTATTTTCTTCTGCCCATGTATTTTTATAGATTTCCCAAGGCACAGTTCTTGTTCTTTTATGGCTGACTGGCGGCGGTCGTGATGAGATCAAAGTTGGGAAACATGTTTGGAATGTATGTGTGATACTATTGACAGAGTCAGGTGCATGAATTTATTACGGTACCGATCAGTGTCCATCTGTAGTAGGGTCCATGATCCGATTGAGCGATCTCCGATTAGCAAGATCACCCAACCTGAGCTTAGGCTAAGCCAAAGGTGGCGTGATTCCCAATATTTCATCACTTAGTTTGATCAGTGCCGAAAGCTCGGAGATCGGCCAGATTCTTGAGAGTGATCTCCCAGGCGCTTATATACCAAATCATGGAGGTTGGATTTTTACGGCTTTTAAGAAGATATTCGTTAGAGGGGAATGTACGTGCAAAAACATGACACATATTATCACGTTGGATTTCAGATTCCATCATATCAGGCACGAGGACAATTAAACATTTTATATAGTGTTGTGTATGATACAGTCAATGCCTGTGTATACCTCTTCAATATGTATTACAAGGATTTTCTTGTCCATCATAAGATATGAGACATTTTAATTTGGCTGAAAAAAGAGGGCTGTTATACGAGTTTGTGAATACATGTATGTCATTTGGTTTCAACTGCCACATCTGAGCTATTTTTCAAACTAAGGGCTAGCGAGAGATACAGAGAGCAAAATAGACAGGAGGGTGAGAGGTTTCTTATTGAAGTAGATCATTAATCATCACTTTAATATCATAATGATCTTTAACGGATTCAATAGTGACAGAAGCAGGCGTATTGAATAGGAAGCTGGCATCAGCCAACAGTCACCAGAAATGTCAGATATCCTCTATGAAAGATGAGCTGGAGAGGAAGCAACAAGACATGATAAAGCTGCGTGTTCATGTTACTGAAAAGCCAGACAACGCAAACGACAAGGAGATGACTGAACTGAAGATTGAACAGCTAAATAAAGAATTGAAACAGGTAAAAAGGCTGTACTTATAATGTTGGAGGGCTGACTTATTTTTAAAAAGTGGTGGAACAAGAAATCTTTGACTGGGGGTATTCATATTTGTCAAAAATCTTTGGCTAGCGAGAAAGAAAGGAGGGGAAGGGGGAGGGGAGGTATATGAACATTTAATTGATTACGTCTAAAACAAGAGTTAATAATATGTACTTCAAGTGTTTTGGAAGAATATGTAATATCACTGAATATGTTATCTATGATTAGGCAGTGTCTGAATTGAAAAACAATCACACTTTTTCCCCATTATTTCTCGTTACAGGTTGCACAAATAAATCAGGATTTGAAGACTCGGCTTGAAGAAACAAGGCTAGCTCATCAGGTACATAACCTTTACAATGATTTTGATCAAGCATCGACTTATAATTCACAAGACTGATAAGAGTTAGCATTCAAACGGCCGTAACTATTATGGTGGAGATGACTTGAAAGTAAGCCTATATATACTTCAAATAGTCAAATTTGACTAATTTGTATCAGTCAAGATGATGATAATGATAAAATACCCATACCCAAAGGTTGGTCTCCACATTTCACTCTTCTTTCCTTCGTTCAATATATTCTCTGCTTCTCTTTCTCCTTGCCGCTCTCTGCCTCAATTCATCAACCCTTTCTTCGAATGCTTTGGCATTTAGGTGACCCAAACGCAGCTACAAGAATCGCAAGAACTAGCAGAACGGTGCATGGCATCTACCAAAGCACTGACAGAGAGGACTGCCAGGCAGGAAGCACAAGTAGCAGCACTCACAAAAGAGTGTGCTTTATTGTCAGAACAACGTACTAAAGCAAACACAGAGGTTATCGGACAACGCCAGGAAATGGATGAGTGGGATGCAAGGAAAAAAACAGAAGTAAATTAATAATAAAAATATTAGAATACACGTTAAGCTACTTGGAAAGAGAAAAAATTTGTTTGGATCTAACCTCTGTTGAAATTTCCAAGAATTATAAAGGGCAAACTAGCAAAACTTAATTATAAAAGGATATCTTATTCACTTTCTTAGTCCATGTACATGTTTATCGTTTTGGAACCCAATTGGCAATTTGACAATTTTTTTTCTTTCTTTTGCTGCTTGTTATCTTTTCAGCTAATCACCGCTCTACCTCCAACAATATTACTTATATACGCGCTATTTTTTCTCTCAATCCACCGTTCCAGTTTTTTTTAACAGGAAACTGAAGCAAAAGAGAAGCAAAACTGGCTCGTATGATGTTAAAATATGTCACATAAATATTCATTTTGTTTTCTGTCTCTATATTTGTCAGTTTATTTTTCTTTGAATTTCAGATCCTTGCTTTAGAAGAGGAAAGGGATAAAGCAAAGAACGAATGTAATAATCTTAAGAAAGCTGCTCTTAATCTGGAGGATATCAACGTAAGTTGGGCATCCAAAAACCAGGCTATGACAAAGGATATGCAGAATTTAAAGGTACTTTTGCTGCCTCGCTATAAAAAAAGAAATAAAATGGTCATCGTTTTGTGTGAGAGATATGAGATATGACATTTGTGAAATTGAAAACTTTTCATAGGAATATCATGAACATGTAATATCTTGCGTATAGAGAAACATTGAACCCGTTATGAAATGAAAAGAAAACGATACTTGTCTGAATGTTTGTCATAAGTATCATTTTAATTGCAAAAAAAAACAACAGCTATAAAACAAATATTTCATAACGTAGGTCTAAATAATTGGAACATGTTCCAGAGTGTATGATTCCATTCGTCAGATGCAAACCATGTTTCGATGGCTGAAATGGTTATGTGTTTTTGTAATGTCTATTTCACATTATCGTTTCGTCCTTTTGGAAATAAATATGATGCACTCAAAATCCTGACAGAGTGCCTCTAACATATGCTTACCCACTATCATAACCACAGATGCAGCTTGACAGTCAGTCCGCTGAGTTAGACAAGTTAAATAGCCCGACTTGTAAGTTCGACAAAGACACACAGACTCTTTCAAGTACCAACGACGATCTACGCTTTGCGGGTATCTCAAGAACAGACAGAGAGGAATGTGTTCCAAATCTTGCTGGTGAGAAATCAACTGCTGATTCTATCAAGGATGAGGATACACAGACAGTGGGGAGCGAAGCTCGTGATATTTATGTGGAAGTACTGAACCAATTAGTCGAGGAGGGGAACACCCTTGGCCAGGAAAATGATACCGTGAATGCGCCGCCTTCCGATACATATGGTGCCATTTCGGAAGAAGCAAAGATAGACACCCACAAGGATGAAACAGCACAAGGTAAAATGGTTAATATGAAAGGGCAGAAAACAGAGGAAACATCTTCAGAAAAGTCCAAACAAAACACCATGACCCCTGTCAAAGATATGCCAGTGAGAGCAGTGGTGCTGGAGCAGATCCCAAAATGCAAAGGTGATGGAGATAACAAACAGCGTGTGTCAACAGGTGAAGACAACTGTCATCATCAATTACAGAGCATCACCGATACAAATCATTTGCATGTGCCAGGAAATTTGTCTGACGAGCTGTGCTTGAACACGGAGAAGGGAACTCAGAAGAAGGAAACTCAAATGAAAGGAAGTGCGACTGGACAAGATCTTCATAAATTTTGTTCGACGATTACTGAGACAACTTCGAAATTTGTCTCATCTAATAGATCTAGTGGAAGTCTGGAAGTCCCTGCCAAAGTTAGCTGTACTGCAATATCTGAAGCATCTATGGGTAACATACAACTCCCAGCTGAGGTGAGCAACAATGGAGAAATGATTTTATCATTGGACAAGGAAGCATCATTACCTCCGAAGAAGCAGGACGTCGAAACATCATCTAATATAAGAAGTTATCAGCCTGATGTTAGTGTAAGTACAGCTGAAGAGGCAATATCCCATGCTGTTTTGGGGAATCAAGGTCAAGATGAAATACATGACGAAGACATTGTGATTCCCAGTACCTATGTGGAAGAAAATTCTAGCCACTGCAGAAGACACGAGTGTGGAGAAAAGCAAGAATGCGACACAATCATCAGTGATCATGATGCTAGTGAGGCTTATCTTGAGGCAAGGGGAGACGGGTCGCCAGTGACAACAGAAACTAGAAGGAGAGGGATGCAGTTGTCTGTAAGTCCCAGTAGCCAAGTCGGTCTGAAAAGTAACTACACGGAATCCACAAATACACTGCCAGTGTTACTTCTAGCCGCCGAGAACAGATCTGGTGACGGCGAGTCTGCTCCTACAACTGAAGCTAAATCGATGGACATTTCACTAAAATCTGAAAATCTTTCTACTTCAAAAGACCTGGGAGATACACATCTAAAGAAAAGCACGCCGGAAAAGACTGTCCAGGCGGATACTGATGATATAGAGATAATGATTCAAGGGAAAGATGGTTATCAAAATATCAGAAGTTCACAGTCCCATTCACAACGTGCTTCCACGGATAAGGATGAAAGACATTTACCAGCAACAAATATCTGTGGACTTGGAGCCTCGAATAGCTTGATGAGAAAAGAAAAGTTTTCTTCTGCGACTACAGAATCTAAATTTCTTCACACCCCTAAGCGAAAGCACACGCCGTCCTCGCACCAAGTGCCCAGTTCTTATTTCGTTCCAAAACCAGCTACTCTTGCGCCTGACATGACGACGTTTTCCACTTTGTCAAACTCTGAACCACTGTCTGCTGTGAGCAACGAAGATGCTCTTCAGAAGCACTCTCTAGCTAAGACAAAGTTCACGTGGTCTTCTTCCCCCACGAAAACTACTGATCCGAGAAGTGCAACTCATTATCCCTCGTGGAAGACTCTTGACAAGCTTAGAATGCAACCGCAGCAGCAACAGAGCAACCAGAGAATAAGAACGCCTATGATGTTTTCACACCTTCCTTTATCAGCACAGCAACTTCACCATATCACATACTCATCAGCCTCGGCAGTGATAACAAACATTCATCCAACAAGTGCCTCTCTATCTAGTATTGCCCAGCAATCAACAGAAACGCCCAGAACTTTTGGCCTTTCCCAAGCCAGTATCCCCAAGACATCCATGACTCAAGCTGAAGAAATCCGGGGATTTATGCCAAGACTAACGCACGGAAGACCAATTATGGACAGAAGCTCAGAAAGAGCTGGCCAGCAGAAAATATCATCAAATGAACAAATGGTACTTATAATTTGAATTATTTCTATGTTCTATGTTTTAGAGGAAATCCACTTAAAAATAATACTAATATGGAATAGCTGAAATCACTTCCTAATTACTGGGTTCCTTTAAATAAAAAATGAAGTAGATTTCTAAATCATTACATAATTATGAAGGTCCCTTAAAGCGTGGTTATCAAGAATCCTTTGGCCAAACGAGCTGTACCCTGTTAAAATATGAGACAAAATGATCTTTGAACAGTATGATATTTCTATTTATGCTTGATATACATATCCATTTACAAGTATCGTTTAGACACAGTTTGCATGTGGCATATCCAGTAAAAAAAATAGCGGGATGGAATATTTCAGGATATTCCCATATGCCAGGTTGTATCATGTTTTCCTGGCCTTCCAACATGTCAAACAAGGGCTGGGCGGGCGGGGCGGAAGTGGGGGGGGGGGGGGGGGGGGGGCTGTTAGCCGTCTTCATCCAGACCATATGCTGGATATACCACTGCTATGAACAGTTGGTCCTCTCCTCGTGTAGGTAATAGTCGACAGTGTACTCGTGACCCCCTTAACCTGCCACAACGTGGCCTGTACCGTATAATACGACGGTTTTAATAAAGACTATTCATTGCTCATTCGGACACGTACTTTTTACTGGTTAAAACAACATGAATTAGTAGAAATGGTGATGACTGTCACTGTGGCCATTTTCTCTTAATTTGAGAATAAAGCATACAAATCTACATTGTAGGTGTAAATATATCTTATGAAAGTTGGACAACTTCGAGCGTTACTAACCTGATTGCAAACATTCAGCTTTGCATTCCATATGCCATTGGTCATTCCTCAAATATCTCGGTTTATGATCCTACCAGGTAACTCAATCCACCCCAGTGAGTCCAAAGCACCCTCCCGGACCTATCAACCTCCAATGCTGGCCGCCCACTGGTATGGATCAAGATCATGGAGGTGCAGGAGATGCAGGCGGAGAAGTGAGTCTTTTCTCTGATGATGAAGGTGATGAAGACATAAAAGATGGGGTGGCCAGTCAGATAGATCGTATCCAAACCTTCCTGCAGAAGGACCGGTTGAAAAGAGCTAAACTCGAGTAAACTATTCCTCAACAAAGTCTAGTTGGCGTAATGGCGTTATGAAAGATGTTCAATTTCACTGAGATATGCAAGTTCAGAATCGAACTAACTTGTCTAACCACTTAATTTTCCAAAAATATGACAAAGCGTAAACTCGGAAAGCAAAGCATTTTTTTCTGCCAAGCAAGTTGAAAAGAGGGCTACAGGCCACCAGACCACCCATGAGACCTGTATTCGATTTCGTTGGCCTTTTGGTAACTTTCCTAAAGTATTTCTTTTCATTGGGTGGACATTTTGGAACTTTCAAACTTTCTATCTTTTCTTGTGTGTTGGATTGTTTTATTGGTCTTGTGGGCTCTCGGTCTGTTGTAATGTCCCCGAATAAGAAGAGCAAAAAAAAAAAAAATCCCCAAAGGAGCTATATATATTTATATAAGCACGTAATTTTATAATTAAGGAGTGCGTGTAGCATGTGTTTTACTCATCTGTATTATGTCAAAAATAACTTTTTACAATGTGTGTTTTACACTAAAGCTGGTTTAGCTGATAAATAAACTGTAAGAAACGTAATGAAAACACCAGCGCTAAATTTGTTTCTCGTTCATGATATATGTGACACTCCGATTTGCTTGTTAACTGTTATCCTGGGGGCGTTTAGTGAAAGGACTTGTCGTCAGATATTTTATCCGACAACTTCCTTTCATGAAACGCTCCCCAGATGTGGTTTTTAGGGCAGTATGTGTATATTTTCTTCCCTTTTCCTTCTATCATGATCTCAATTTGAGATTTGAGGTCCCTTACTTAGAATTCAATGAAGCATAAAACCGTTGGAAGTTCTGTTTTTATTAAATACATGTACATGTATATATACTGGTCTCCAAGATCTCAAGGCATTGTAAAATAAGTCCCCCCCTCCCTTCACTCTGCACAGAAGCGATTTATAGCGTGCAAAGCTACATGTTTGTATGTACATAGTATATAGTATATAGTAATTTTTCCACCTCCATAGATCTTATATGCAAATTTGTGCGTTCACACTGAATGAGAAGGGATTTTAATTCACGAGAAGGCCGATTTCACAAACATTTGAAAAGTAAAAATCCAAAATATTCTTAGCACAATGTATGGTCTACTAGACGGAATGTCAATGGCAAAATGTGAAAACATTTGTGTAATCAATACGCAAATCTGTTCTTTTAAATATTGTAGAATTCTACATGTGTTGTAAAAAAAAAATAGATCGTTGAAGAAAATATATGCACCTACATGTATTTTAAAAACAAAAGCTTTGAATTTATGTTTTTAAAATTACCCTGAATTTGCTCATGAATAAATTATCTTAGGGTTGACTGCCGTATCAGAAGCTCATTCAAACTGCATCCTGTCTATCCCAAAGCAGGTGAATGAAAAAGTTGCTCTCTATAATGTACATGTACACAGGCTCAGCGAAGAAGCACCCGAAACTTTGAACGCGTTTGGAAACCAGCCTATTGTTCATGTACCTCACCTACTGATACGTCACTTTATGATAAAAAATGGCTGTCCTTGGTGGTGCTTTGAGACCAAATATGCATGTATATCCATCTCGTGTATTTTCATGAAAAATATAGTAGACCAACAGATACATGTACATGTAGGGTAGATTTATTATTGAAGAATAAAACACGCATATTTAGGGGACAGTTTCCTGTTGAAAAAGTTAGTTCTTCAAATAATCAACTTTTCCTTTGTTCTGTGTTCTTTTGTGTGTGTTTTTTCGGGGGGGGGGGGGGGGCGGGGGTGTTTTGTATTACATTACTTCCATCTTGAGTCAAGACAATGTGATAAATCATTTCACAATTGCCAAAATTGGATTCTAAATGTTTAATTTCTTTTACTTTGTTCGATATAATTATGCGTAAAACTCATAATATGAAGTGATTGCTTGCTTATAAGGCATCTTTAACTTGAACGCAAATTGGAACCACAGGTGTCCATTCTAAGGTCGATTGCCATTTTTCATGTAACGGACCACACATTAAAAAAATAATTGTTTCGTGATTTTTTAGCAGAAATCCATACGTCTGATGTTTTTTCAAACTGGTACTTATTGTACTTAAGAGTATCATCTCTTATATTATGCTGCAGCTTTACAATTTGTTTTCATATCTTCTTAGATTAATCAACCATATAGATCATTGATGTTCGCTTAACAGTCAACCTTTCCAGAACTTTTGAAAATAAAAGCTTTATTTAGTTTCATTTGCATTTCAGTGTGAATTGTAAACGTGCAAACTTGTTCTCATTGAGCACAAAATGCGGACTTCTAAGATTTATCCATTTTACGTTTGAAGGCATTTTATGCAATAACACATAACCCCAGTCACCCAACCACCCATACACACACACATACCCCCACGCGCGCACGCACTAATTATTTTCTACATTTTTTCCTCAAGTAAGATCAACCAGTACGATATGTATCAAATCCATACAGAGTCGCGCCAAAGAAAAGGTTAACATTAACACTACCAATTAGTGAGACTGCACCATACAATAAATATATTTTTCTTTGAAATTATTAAAATAATCTTTATATGGACTAAATAATATTTAGGCCTAGATGTGGTCTTAAATTTCCCTTTTGTATTATTGTACTTCATAATGGGCCCTGTCGTGTAAAGAGTTGCGATTCATACGAATCGAACGCAATTTGACATTAATCGCAACTCTTTCTCATATAGTTGCGATTTCATTCACAATCTATGATTATTTGTAACTCAAGTTAGCTTATCAATTTATGTACCTAATGAAATATCTCATAAGAAATTTATATTGTTACTTTTTAAGCCCATAATGATGCGCAATATAAGCTCAATATTATTGTTATCGATTCAAATCAATCGCAACTCCAAAAGACATGGCCGGGACTTAAACCCCTTTTTATCACTCGGGGGGGGGGGGTGTTTTACAAAGAGTTAAGTTTGACTTAAAGTCGCACTTAAATTCCTAGTTGCGTGCGGTATATGACACATCACCGCATTGGTCAGATCATGCTTTGACACTTACGCATGACTTTAAGTCAAACTTAACTCTTTGTGACCCCCCCCCCCCCCCCCCCCAGACGACTTGAACTTATGACAGTTATCTCCTGAAACATTCAAAATTACCCTTATAAGGTACATGCAGTTCTATAGGGGGTATAGTTGCCCAAATATTCTGAGATATATAATTGAACTCTCTGCGTATACATGGCATACTCAACTTGTATCCAACATCATCATGAATGAATAAAGAAGTTCCTTATTTCCAACTCTTTATAGGTACTGTTTATTACATTTTACGCATTTTTATGCGACACCCCAAATAACGGTGATAAATTATTTTTATATTCATTCCATTCATAATTTACAACTACGTTGCACAACATGAAGTTAGATAATAATATAAACAAAATTGAAGAACGCCTAGTACACTTTGAGATACTCGTATATAAAATGTACTAAATGTAAAAATCTATACAAAAATAAAAACTTGATGTAGAAAATGTGCCTTAAACGTTTATCATCATTGTACATGTAGTTCATATGAACACATCCTTTCATTTGTCATCATTTTCATTTACAGCTGTTTAATCATATAATAAAAATATATTATATCACATTTTACTACGTATTTACACTGGTTGCATGCAAAACATGTAATCTATCTCAATATCAAACGACATTAATTTAATTAATGGAGAAATAAATTTATAAAAGCATCTGAAACTATGAAAATAAATGATTGCGTAGAATAATGAATGCGTAGATAATATTTGTTTTTCCATTTACACTCACTGTTATGGAGAAAACCGTATCACTAGATTTTTTTTTTTTGGGGGGGGGGGGGGGTATGACAAATTTGACCCAAGAACAACAAACGAAATATACAGATTTGAAAGTTTCCGACAAGGATGCAGTCCTAGAAAAAAAATTGCTGACATCCCTCGGAAAAATCACAAAGTCTAGGATTACAAAGAAGATACTCAATTTACTCATAAGCAGTGTCGAATCGAAATATAAAGCCCAATGCTTCATACAATTCTATTCAACACTCGAGCCAAGGAACTAGTAATAAAATTTACTCCTTTGTGTGTGTTTTTTTTTCGGGGGGGGGGGGGTCGGTCGGTACTCTTTGACATAATTGTTGACACATTTAACATTCTATCAGCAAATGCGCGTCTAATATTCCCGATCAATTTGTTGGCACATCCCCCCCCCCCTCCCCTCGAAATTATAAGCAGGCTACCCTAAATAGCAACACCTCAAGCTATTAAGGTACGTATTATACATTGCTACACAAATCATACTGAGATACTACTGGAGCTATTTCATGCATGCTTGATTATAAAAAAAAAACGGAAAGCACAATTTTATACATTTCTATCGTGTAGCAACGTTCAGTTGACAGACATGTTTCAGATCACTTTCCAAAGTTCATTTACACGCATGCAATGGTGTAGCGCCAGGCGGGCACTTGAAAAACCATCCCTCTCTTGCAGGACATGAGTGAAAGAGAGAAAGAACTCGAGAGCTGCAGCCAGGTAAAGAAGATAATAAGTCCAGAAATTGTACTTCGTCAGTTACAGTAAAGTAACATGATAAATCTTCTTTTTTAAAACACTTTCTTTCTTTAGCCGAAAATGTTCATCCTCTTAAATCATACTGTTGGTAACTTGATTTTCTACCAAGAATAATTTTACTCGAGATACTTAGAAAATATGTACAGCACTGTGGTTAATCCATTAATGGCCGGTGTAGCGGCAGATACGGGGATCGGCAGATACCGTTCTAAAAACGGCCAAGAACACTATCTGCCGGCGGATCATGTTCCAACCCCAACCTAGACATAGCAACAAATAATGTATGCAAACTGGATTCCAAGTATTGTAGTTCATTCATTAATGGAATACCTCGTTACTAGGTTCCCAGGAAAGAAACATCCATAAATTTGAATCACTTAGACAGGTCTATTACTTAGGCACGAGAGTGTCTCGTACAAATCTGCCAATATACAATACACCTTATCCGGCAGATATGGTTCCGAGGTAGAACGGTATCTGCCGGAGAACCGTATGTGCCGCTACACCGGCGGATTTGGGTCCTCTTCGAAAGCCATAGTAATTTATTACATAGAGATTTGATAGGGCATATTATGATCACCAGATATGGAATACATTTTCAAAAGCACACTTGCCGTGTTTGCACTAATCTGTGACACAGAAAATGAATGTAAAGGTAAACTACAAAAACAGATTATTTCACTTCACAGAAGCATTGAATTGGAAATAAAGAATCGCATTTATGTATGAAATGTCAACAACCAAACACCAGACAATTTTGCAAATCATGTTTAAAAATCATTACGTCAAAATGAATAAAAATAATAAAATGCAGGCATATTGATTCCTAGAATTCTACCATTGAAATGATGCCATATTCGAACATTCAACATAGGAAATAAAAACAGTCAGTACAAGCCATGTGAAAAACAATCTTGAGATATGTTTTAAGTGAACTGATTTTACAAAATCAGTTCACTAAAAGAAGTTTTTTATATTTATGTCAAAAATAATTACTTGCCATTTTTATATTTTATTATCCCATGAGCTGAAACGTTAATAATAAAGTCTGTTATCTGGGATGCATGTAGCTGTTGCAAGCTGACGTAATGAGTTCGTGTCGCATGGATAAACCAAAACCCCATTTGTGCTTCATCTTTTGAAAATCATTATAAATAAGTTATATATATGATATACTTTCAATTTCACGATAGAAAATAATTACACATGTACATGATACATTGCATTTTTAATGATTTTTCATGGTTTATCACTCTATGTTTAAGATATTTCAAAAAGGTTGCTGGAACCATTTGATGTTGGGGTTTGCACCCCATGATTGGAAAAAAAAATATGAATTGATCTATAAAGAAATAAAAACAGGTATATTGATGTTCAAAGCATCTATACAGAATAACATTATTTTAGACTTGAAAGTCCATGAATCTTCACATCGCAGCTAATCATTGCTATTGTACAGTCATCCATTTAAAAGAAAAATTCAGATGACATAACTACTAGGAAAATACGAGGAACCTCTCTAGCCAAGTTATTCCTCTTTACAATTAAAAAGGTAAAAATCTTAAAACTTACAGTCAAAATTTATATCGAACATACGTTTCGTCGAGCTATTTTAATAATGATAATGAAAAAGACGAACGCTACCTTTTTATGTCAATACATAATGCATCCGGTTATATATGAAATTCATAATTATGTATAGACTTTTCAAAGTATGGTAATTTATACATACATGTACGTATATAACTTACCGATCTAAATCCTTCATTTACAGTCGTAAGTTAACATCGTGTTTTTGTTGCAAAAGTGCCCAATTTAATGACTTTGTAGTCTTTTTAGAGAAAGAGTCACTTAATCCTAATCAGGAAGGCGTTGAAGTTACACGCTTGTATCATTTTAATATCATGCTTTTCATTTTCACAACATGAAACTGAATGCTCTTGCAGAGCCCACACTCTTAAAACTCAAATGTTAAATCTACATTTAAAAGGTTGGAGGAGTGACAACATTTTTAAAATGGTAAATTAACACTTTTAACATGCTGGATCTAATAGTTTAAAGGTTGGATGCAGCTTGTTAAAAGTGTTCATTTACCATTTTGAAAATGTTGTCACTCCTCCAACCTTTTAAATGTAGATTTAACATTTGAGTTTTTAGAGTGCACCCCATCCATGTGAACCATTTCACCATTTATCACTTGGGGGACTACTTTTGGAATTTGTGCAATTGTAGCATTCTGCTTAATTAAGCAATAAGTGGAAATAACGTGACTATAATACTTGATTTCTCGGAATTTCAAGGTCGAAGAAATCTGGAACAGAGAAGGGTCCTTATTTTACTTTAAAATTAGAATGAATTATACAGCTTCAGCTGTACATAGGAGGGGAAGGCGAACTTCTTCGCTATACCCATCGAGCCCCCCCCCCCCCCTGTATATTGTATATTTGATCGGGATGTACAAGTAGAATGGTGAAAATACAAACACTTCAATTAAATATAAATCAGTAGATGAAAACAAAATTATTCCGCCTTCAATAAAAGTGTCATTAACAATAATCAATTTTCACACGGTATGAATGGACAAAACGTTGACACATATCTGGAATGGTCACAACGTTGAGAAAATTTTCTTTTAACGCCATCACTGCCAAATCTTACTGACTGTGTCACACAATCAGACAATGGAATATATTTCCAGTAGTTATGTACCGATCGGAAATTATTTTTTAATGGTCACAACATTCATGAAGAGCTCTTAACCCTCCATCTCCTTGCACCCATTATTGCCTATTCGCTTGTGAGGCGGAAATAGGTTCAATGTATTTTCAAAAGGAGGATACTACACTTGAATGTATCTCGGCTCAAAACTATAGTTACTTATACGACTAAGGTGACTTTCTAGAAGCTCCTTGTGATTTCTTGGGCTGTATCTCCAGCAAATAAAGACGATATAGAAAAGACCAAGCCCAGCTTGATATCAGCCTCCATTTCTGTGGAGTTAAGGTTACAGAATAGATGCAAAGTTATTATCATGAACTAAGTTAATTGAGCCTTACTCAAAATTTATAATGAGATACACATGTACATATACAGCCCTGGAAAAAATTATTAGACCAAGCTTCTGTAATGAAGATACTATAATATGCAATCAAACTAATAAAAATTAATTGTCTTTGTATTTCATTGCATGAATAATAAATCCCAGCAATTGTACCTTGCTTTTATGATATTTTATTTTCATCTTACCACAAACACTTTCAGTAACCATTCTTGGTCTAATAATTTTTTCCATGGCTGTATACTTTTGATTGGGGGTAGTTGCTTCAACCTGTTTTTACACGCAGATCTTGCCTTTGAAGGTTCCGGTCGAAATTAAATGTGGGGAACCACTTTTATTTTAAGTATAAAAGTGCATTGGTAGTGAAAAGCCCGCACGGAAATAAACTCAAAAACTTCTGTAAGAGTGCGTCGTCTAGTGTTCTTACTAGTCGCTTTTACTTGTATTCAGGGATTTTTCCCGGTTTTGTTGTTATTGGTTTGCGTGTTGCTTTTTGTTTTGTTTTTGGGGGTACGTAAACTTATAGTATATCTTAAAAGAAGTCAAATTAGAAGCTGATATTTTAATAAACTCTACTGGCATGGAACACACAGAACAAAACATTTTGGATGATTGGTCCCCGTTTAACTGAATGTCACCGATCATGATGTTGCCGTCAAACTTACCCTCCGTCCATACCATTTATGTGTGTGAGGTTAAAATCTGCGGGTATATTCTCCAGAGTCTTGTACAGGTCGATACAGGATAACTTTTCATTCTCACTCGCACAATAGTCCAATAAATCACAAAATTCATTGTTAGGTTGTTCTTGAATACACGCTGAAAGCAAGAAAAGGAATAAAAACAAAGGATGAAAAAAAAAATCATATTTGTTCCCATCTTCCTTGTATACACATTGATGGAAATATGTGACTCATGCACACCCGGGGGGGGGGGGGGGCACTCAGATTTTTTTCAGATGGGGGTGTGCCGCAGCCGCCCTGGAAACTGGTGTCTAAGGAACGGACTTAAAGGGCAACATACAGGGTCTTGGGAACTACGGAAGTCACCAGCCGAGTGAAAAGTAGGGTCTTGGAAACTAGCAACCTTCATTTTAGGTCCGTATACGTATATTTCGAAGCACTCAGGATCCAGAGCTAGCGACATTTTAAGGCTAGGGAACGGATCAGAGCGTGTATTACGGGGCATTGCGTTTCCGAGGGCCTTCGGAACGGCAGTTCAAAGAAATCGGGTATCTTGAGAACGGCCGTTGAAATACGGGGTCGTCAAAGCGGCACATACCCGTCTGTCCAATATATTGCGTGCCACCGCCCCCCCCCCCCCCCCGGGTGTGAACACATTTAAAATAATATATATATAAAGAAAACTCGACCGTGTTCGCATAGGATGCTCGACCGATGTTTCTCCTTTGTTCTGTTCCACATTCCTTACATTTCCTCGTCCATATGGTCTACTGTTTTGTATGTTCCTCCTTTCTGACGTTCCCTCTTTCCGATGTTCATCCTTCGCTATGTTCTTCTTCCCCTATGTTCAGATCTATCCATACCTACTATCTCTCTCCCTATTTCCCTCATCCTATGTCCCTCCTTCCAGGTATTCCCCCTCCCGATTTTCTCCCGCACCGGTGTTCCTCCGTCTCGATGTCCCTCCAGTTCTTCCTAATGTATTGTCGGGCTGCGCTGTCGTCGGTCCCGACGGTGTGACTGAGGTATTACCGAAAGCCATTTCATTATTCGATTCAGTAAACTTCAGAACAGTCCCAATATAGGGTGCATAGTCACGTTCATCTACAACGTTATCGGAATTATCGAAGGTATTTATACAAAACTAGTTGCAATAAACACAGGTATACTTACTCAAACATGAATACATACTAATATTTACAATGCACACTGCATTGGTGATTATTGGGATCAGGCATTATTGCAGTATACTTAATATTTTTAATTTGTAGCGGCATCCCAATTAAGTAAAAAGGAAATTGCTAACAAAATGAATCACATGACGGCATCTCTCAATATCCATTTCTATTCGGAACGCGGGAGGGTGGGGAATTGCCCCTCCCCTTTAGCTATTGGTTTAGGGAACATAAACATAACAGAGATAAGGGGAATGTCGGTATGTACCCTTTCATGCCTTTGAAAGGATCTTACTAGGTGGCGACCTGGTGGCGACTCGAGTCTGCACTGGTTGCGGAGGCGTCTCCGCGACGTCTCCTGGAGACTAGCCGGGTCTCCGGGGAGTCGCGGGAAATTCAAACATGTTAGATTTTTCATAGACTTTTTCCAGTCTCCAGCAGGTTTCGGAGACGTCTCCGCGACGTCTCCATCAGTGGGCGGCGACGTTGCGGAGACTAAGTTTGTACGCGACTGGGAAGACGTCTCCGCGACGTCCCCCGAGACCTGCTGGAGACCAAGGAGACTGAGGAGATGTTGCGGCGGCGTCGCCGAGACGTCTCCGAGACCTACTGGAGACTGCAAGTCTGAAAAAAAAATCGAACATGTCTGAATTTCCCGCGCGACTCTCCGGAGACCCGGCTAGACTCCAGGAGACGTCGCGGAGACGTCTCCGCAACCAACGGAGACTCGAGTCGCCACCAGGTCGCCACCTAGTCTCCAGGCCAAAGCCCTGTAGCTTTTGAGATTTTTGGTCTCCTGGGTTGCCGCGACTGCCGCGACTGATCAATTGCGGCAGTCTCTGCCAATGAGATAGGCCATTAAAAGTAAAAAAAAAAAAAACCGGAAAGAGTCGAGAAAAAAAACGCCGAAAAGAGCCTGTAATCGATCTACTACAGAGCCGCCGGTCGTCTTGACCCTTGTTTAAGAATCGATCATCAAGAATTGATATTGTAAGCGCTTGTCTTTTGGGCCCTTTTTTTTTTCTTCTTCTTTTTCTGCTACTTATGCATTTCAGCCTTTAGTGCGACCGCCCTTAAAAGTGGTAAAAACCTTCACTGAACTTACCTCTTTTCTGATCGCAGTATTCTCTCATTTGATTATGCCAGCAAAGACCGGGCTGCTCTACAGTAGAACTGATCTTCGGAGCACGCTAAAGAAGTAGATAATAATCAATATGAGAAACAAATGTCAAAAATATGCTATTTTCTTTCTGTATTCAGCTAGTGGTCTCTTAAAAGAATCTGTATTTAAGATTCAAATAACTGAATAAGTATAAGCATTATAACTACCTTTTGCACAATATTTCTCGTTATTGGACAATAATTGAATGGCCTTTCTTACATTTGATGTAACAATCATGAATACTACTTATAGATGCGATTTGGTTCCGAATATTGACGCCATCTACGAGCGGGTTTCTCTACTTCTTTTTATTATTTTTGTTTGCAATTTTACTTCCGTCGAGGAGTTCGCAGGTCCGGTATCAAAGACGGTCCTTCCACTTGATGGAAACTATAAAGGAACAAACTCGCGAAATATAAAACGGATTTAATTGGCTGCCTAAATATAACAGGAAATTAGGCTTATTGCCAGCCGGGTTTAGAATAACGGGAGCTAAAATAATACGAACGTCATCACGAACCCTTTTCTGTCGGCATAGGTTCGGTGAGCTGAATGTATGTATGGATATACAAAATAAGGGGAGGTTCTGGAAATTTTTCAGCTCTAGCTTAACACTCAAATTGTCTTAAAATCTGGCTGTTTAAAACAATGGAGATGGTTCAAGTCTACATCGTTTTAGATTTCG
Source organism: Heliocidaris erythrogramma (assembly GCA_025617745.1). Taxonomy (NCBI): domain Eukaryota; kingdom Metazoa; phylum Echinodermata; class Echinoidea; order Camarodonta; family Echinometridae; genus Heliocidaris; species Heliocidaris erythrogramma. Next base: position 34,404,245 of record CM046856.1, read on the forward strand.
CTACTCTACACACATAATGCCTTAAAAAAATGAGTTAAGATGGTCGGTTAATGTATGGCGAGAGAGTAGTTCTGTACGATAGCTTTTCAACTTACAGCAATTTAGTTCATCTGTTCGATCGTCACAGTCGAAGAATTCATCACAGACGTAGTCGATATGTATACATTGGTTGTCACATTGAAACTGGGATGATGTACAATCTAGAAAAGAAATGAAAATACTGATAATCCTAAAGAAAAGAATAAAAAGAAAAAAAATATCACTGAAGGTGATTAATACCCCCGCCCCAATGTGTGTGCCAAATTTCCTGATTCCTACATAACCCCTTCAAACTTCGTTGGCGGCGGTATAAATATCTGGACAGCTACTTGTCAGTCCCACAGAAAAAAAGCGTGAAAACGTATCTTACCGTCTGAGGGATATTTTATTTTTCCAAGTCTTTTATTATACCCCCCCCCCCCAAAAAAAGGAATAAAAAATATATACATATTTATACATATATGTATATATATATAATTTGTTGTTGTTTTAATCCGTTTCCTGTAGAAGGAAAGATGGAAATTTGGATAATAAACTATAATAGGCAAATGATGCATCTCCACCTTGTTTTTCTTCTATTACTACGCCAACAAGTGGACTTTACAACGTTATGTATATATACGTGTATATATATAAATATTGTTGTCATGCTGGATCGTACAGGTGGTCATATATAGACTTTGCTCGTGTTACACTGTCCTACCTTTATCATTTTCTTCTTTTTTTCTATTTCTTCTATCCTTATACTCCACATTTTGAGCTTTGTTCTCCTTCTACGTTTAATGAATCTAATACTACTAATTCGTTTCGCCGATTAGTTTGAACAAAGATTTTTTCAGAGTGTATATGCTGGTGCGTGTGTGTGTGATGAAAAAAATATGGTTGAATAAATGAAATGAAAGTGAAAATATATACGGTATATTCCTGACTTACTGCATCCAAGTTCGTCCTCAGCATGAGGACAATCTTCAGAACCATCACAAAGCCAGGAGTGTGGTATTCTTACACCCCCTGAACATGCATAGTGAGTCGCTGGATCATAGGCTTTCAAATGAAAAGAAGACGCAGAAGTAAACATAAAATTACGCTTATGCTGATAGTAATATTATTCCTAGAAACAACAGTAATGATGATATTCAAATAAAAAGAAGATGATAATAATGGTAATTATAATAATTATGTGGTCTAGTTATCCAGGGCAGCCTCATTGGTATTATTACTGCACTTGCTGATGGTCCTTCAATTATTTTTACCCCAGCATTGTCAGCTAGAGATTTAATACACCTGGGTGGAGAGGGACAAATGTTTGTAAGAAATCTTGTCCAAGCACCAAGCAATTATCAATCCCAAGACTTCTCGTATGAAACAATATACTACAGTGCTCCCTACGATGTTATTTGTAGTGATATTAAAAAGCAGTCATCAGCAGTAAATTACACCTGTTTTTTTTTCTCTCTTTTTTTTCTTTTTAAGTTTGGGTAAAACTGTATTATACTTAATAGCATTAGTTTATACCTTTAGAACTACGTTTGTTATGAGTGGTATACATTGATGCTTCCCGTTTCCCTTTCATAAAGTACATATCGAAACAGTCTCCAATATTTTATTTCCTACATTAAAAGCGCTCAAACATTAAACAATGATTGAAAATGGGTTTGGCTTCCCGTTCCCAGTATATACACGTTGGCCCTAACTTCTGTACCGTTGTCACGAACTTCATGACCACAATCGTACGTTTGTGAATATAATAATTCTGAGTCCTACCACATATTTCGTTGCTCTCATCACGCCCATTGATGCAGTCATGATAGCCGTTACACACACCTGAAGAGGACACTTTCTGATCGTCTGAACAATTAAAATACACTGATGGTAAGAGAAGATAAAATGTTGAGTTGTATTAAAGGCGAAATTAATATCGTGTGAGCTTTATATTCCCATTTGGAGGATTATCACAGGACCATGAGAAATGGTTTAAAAACTTTGACGAAATTCTGATGCAACGTAGTTGTGTAGACACATATATCCACATTCGTGTACAGCGCTTTAATTGTGATTTACAGGAAGAGAGTCGTTATAATTTTGATCATTAAAAAAAATTTAAAAAATTAGGCCCTACTATCTATTTACTGTAGACACTCGACATAATAACAGTAGTTATAATATTGACAATATCAATATTAATGATAATAATAATCGTATTTACGCAGGAAAAACTCAAAAACTTATCCATGTTCTTCCTGAAGGTGTTGCAATTATTAATACCCCAGCAATGCTAGTTACCCATTTAATACACCTGGGGGGTGTTTCATAAAGCTGTTCGTAAAGTTACGAATGACTTTACGAACGACTGGAACATGTTCTTGGGCGCTATACTAATCAGATTCTCAATCATTTAGAACAAGAACTGATCACCAGTCGTGCGTAAAGTCGTGCGTAACTTACGAACAGCTTTATGAAACACCCCCAGGGTATAGAGGGACAAACATAGTCAAAACACCTGTCTAAAGATGCAAGCACCAAGCAAGGATCCAACCCAGGACCTCTCGTACGATAGTCAAGAGCCAATACCACAGTGCTCTCACTCAACAAATCAGAATTAATAATAATAATAATAATAATAATAATGGAGACTTATAGCGCACATATCCACTCTTAGAGTGCTCAAGGCGCAGAATATAAAAAATCAACCCTATGAATATTTTCCAAACACAGCAAATATGTATACATACATAGGAAATAATCAGGAGGGAAAACAATAACAAGTGGAATCATGATAAAAACAAATAATGCTTCAATTTCCTTTTAAACACCTCAACTGATGGAGACTGCCTTATGTGCAGAGGTATGTCATTCCACATCTCTGGAGCTACATTTTTATATGATCTGTCCCCCCACTGGTTCTAGTTCTGGGTACAGATAGTTGTAATTGTGTCACTGACCTTAGATTCCTCACAGGGTTGTAAAACTTCCGCATATGATGTAAGTACCTTGTAAGTACCTAATACTAGACAGTTCCTTTCGCAATGAAATAGCATGAACAATACTCAACTTTTTCTTTATCTACTATGTGTAGGGCTGGTCCAAACATTAAGAACTTATTTGTATTAAACTATTCGAAACGATTTTGCCATAGTTTCTCTGAAAAACTCACCCCTAATATTTAAGACAAACTGTAATAATCGCAGAATCAAAATGTTTTAAAGAGTGTTAAAGGGAATAAACCTATTCCTCGAAAATTGGCTTGGTTAAAAGCAAATTCAATTCAGGACTGTCAATAAATAAGTACATTGTATTTCCAATGGTGGCATTGACTAAAGACATTTTAAATCACTATTTTAAATAATTTCATCAGGATTCAACCAATAAGAATAAGTAGAGATTCACTGACCACAATCTCTTTCATCACTGCTGTCACCACATGTGTCCATGCTATCACAGTGATATTTATCCAAGATACATCTCCCGTTGTCACATTGAAACTGACGATCAGTGCATTCTGTTGAACACAAAACAAACAAAACCATCAAAGTTTGAAGAAATCTTTAAACAGATATAAATCAGGCTTTCATCAAATCAAAACTTATTTAGCTGTTTTGGCGATCAACTGTGTGCAATAAAATGCATGTTATGCCTACGGGTTTCTTTTGTTTCAATGATTACCGACCGATCGATTTATAATATTGATCAGAAACAGATGTAGGTAGTTTAAGTTAGCCCTTTTCACCAAGGCAGCCAGGGTGACAGAACCATCAACATTTTGTGATACGAATGTATCTTGTTTAAATTACAAATGAATAATGAATGAATAAATGTTTGAATAACGCTTAATAATTTACAGGAATGTCTTAAGGAAAAGGTCCAGAAAATTATTTGCTGATAGAGAGATCAAAGTAGAAAACTGTAATTTGTGAATTTCCTGATATGTTGTTGTCATCAGCAATTCAAGAATTCCTAGTCGTGATGTTTGGTCTTTCTAAAGATTAGAGCCAAGTTAGTAGCCTATCAAATGTCCTTAACAGATAAATACTCCCTGATAAATTCAACGTAGATTTAAGAAATATATAACATATAAATTTAAGAAAAATGCTTTTTGACAAGGGCTACTATGATAAAAGCTTTCATGACTATTCCACATAATTTTTTATTCAAGGGACAGTTTACAAACTGCCCGTTTCTTTGTACAAAGTAGTGAAACTCTATCAGATTTAAATTCTCTAGGAATTTTTGCCAACATATTATGTGTGTGTGTGTGAGTGCGTGCGTGTATAAATTTGTAAATAATTGCAAATCTTACCGCATTCTGTCTCATCCGACATGTCTGAACAATCCACGACTCCGTCGCATATCCATTCCCTTGGGATTGAGCCATTGTTATTTTTGCATTCAAAATCACCTTTAACGAAAAAAGGAGAAATATATTATATGTTATGAAGTTGTTACGATAGGTTGCTATTTAGAAACTCATTGGAAACTGAGACAGAACTTATTTTATTGTTGGCTTGAGTTTTATTCTTGCCAAAAAAGGGAGGAAACAGAGTTACGGTTCTACTTTTAATGCCTCTTTATTCAATTTCAGAGGAAAGTTATATTTCAAAAACTCCTTGAAGGGTAATATCCCAGGGTAATATCCCGGGGTAATATAATCTTGACAATCTTTAATTGACACTCCCTGATTCTTTGGAATGAGGCATAACGAACCAAAATGATGTTTACACGTAATGTCGTTTTGTGCAATTTTTTTTAGGAGAAGGGAATATTTTTTCTTAAGTAAAACTCATTTCGCTAAATAAATGGAATTATAATCATCGGCAGATTATAATAATAGTACATTTTATCTACATAGGGCACCGTATTGGGTAATGAAGCCGGGAAATATAATGGCACTTTTTGTTTGTCTGGAAACGTTCTACAGTGACACCCTCCTTTTTGTATATTGGCGCCAAGACAACGATATGGATGATGACAGGGCGTCTTTTCTTACCATGGGTGCAAATCCTGAAGGTGGGGAGGCAAAGACCGGTCTGACACTCTTGAAAGGGTGTGTATTGAAGCACAAAATCAAAATCATTCCCCAGATAATCACTCAGCCCGTGCCCATACCCTTCCCGTGAGTTAAAAACTCTCTACCACACCTAATGTACTTATCTGGGACCTCTGCGATTATTAACTACAATAATAAAACACAGCCTGACTTTAAATCCAATCAAAATAGCGTATTTTCGACTTTCGTTTGATCCTTACATTTGCGTTTAATCGTAACTATTTGATATCAAAAATATATCTCTGTGAAAGAGAGGAATCAAATTATATACTCACTAGGCGGTAAGGCGGATTCATTGTAAATTATGTGCCAGAAGTCCGAAACTGCCGACACGTTTGTAAAATAACTGACCTCTCCACACTTCGGACCGGAGGATACCAAACCCACCAGGTGCCAAGTCTCTGATAATGTATCCTCACACACCAATGGACTTCCACTATCACCCTGTTGGTACACAATAAAAAATGTAATGAAACACTTTTAACCCATGAGCAACGATATCGGAATTTTGTATTCGATATATCTAAGGCAAATACATATAACGTGCATTTACAGATTCAACAACCAAGTTCATTGGATACACTACAGAAGTGACCATAATTATGTCAGATGTTTCTAAACTTAAATGGGCCCATATTACTCGATAATGAATTTGATGGTGCAGGATACCATAGCACTGATATATCTTTTGTAGGTCAGTTCATTTGGTTTCTCTACTGGGTCCATGCGGGAGTGTGTATAGACAACATTATCCCATAGCCATGGTTCTTAGCCAGTTTGCTGTTTAGGGACTTTGAAGGTCATAAATTGTTCCAAAGAAGAAGGAAAATGCTTGAAAAAAAAATGTTCTTCATTTACAAGATTTTGACTTTGGATTATGGCTGCCAAACAATTTCAACCATTCATCTGGTTCCTTTTGTAAGTGTGGTGTTGGGAGTTCAGGGGACTAACGAAAATGTCTGACGTAGCCGTGTTGGCATTAAAGACAAAGAACCACTTATTAATACATGAACATTTTTCTCATTAATTTCGAACGCTGAAAGAGTCTGGCCCCATGTGCTCATCATCCTACCTTACATGGGATGCTTATGTGTGCCAAGAGTTGCCTGTTGTCCTCATACCCTGCACAGAGCCGTTGGGGTGTTATCTGAAGCTCTTGAACCAGACTGATTCTTGAGGCCCAGTTCATGCATTCTTTGGTTTCAATCAAAGGAATCTCCGCGTAGACTAATTCAGTTCCAAGGTCAGTGTGAGATTCTGGAGAGATTTTTTAAAAAGGGTTTTCTTGTAAGGTCTTTTTTTCCATTACCACCATCACAATCTTTACTGAATGAAGGAACCACTTTAAAAAAAACAATTAAATGTTTTTATTAATTTATTCATTTATTCATTTATTCTTTTTAAGGGGGAGTAGTTTCTCTGTGTGTTTCGTTTAATTGGCACCTAGGTTAAAATAAATGGAGCAAATAGCTAATCAAAACCCAAAATGAAATGTTAATAAAATATATAACCGTACTGCATAATATTTTTTAAATTCTAAATCTCTATAGATATATTTGATTTATGTCAGCCTAGGTTATGATTTGATTTCATGGAAGTGTAGTATTTCATCGATTGTTCATATAATGTCAGAAGTGGGATACGCTTTGATTTCATCAAAGGTACAAATATTGATGTTAGTGATGGAAAATGATTTATGTCAGCGATTGTTCGTATGACGTCAGATGTGGGATATGCTTTGATTTCATCAAATGTGCAAATATTCTTGTCAGCAGTGGGATATGATTTGATTTCATCGATAGTGCCGGTATTGATGTCAGAAGTGGGATGTGAATTTGATTTCATCGATGGTGCCAATATTGATGTCAGGAGTGGGATATGCTTCGATTTCATCTATGGTGCCAATATTCATGTCAGCAGTGGGATGTGATTTGATTTCATCGATGGTGCCAGTATTGATGTCAGCAGTGGGATATGTTTTTATTTCATCGATGGTGCCGATATTGATGTCAGGAGTGGGATACGTTTTTATTTCATCATCGGTGCAAATATTAATGTCAATTACCTCTCCTTGTAGTTGAGCCCCAACCGGCGACTACACATTTCTTTCCTGGTGCATACAGGTCTGAATAAAGAAGAGTGTCCAAACAAATAGTCCTCACGTGATCACTGATTTCAAAAGGTTCATCGAGCTTCAGCAATACCATATCGTAATTAAACAGCTCCCATTCTTTTGAATAGTTCGGATGCACGATGTGTCGAATAGCGGTTCGGATTTGGGCCCCTTCATTATAATTTTCTCGATGAAGTGAACCAGCCACTACTGTGATATCAGAAGACTTTGCTTTCCGTGACTTGTCAAAAAGACTCCTGGAGACGGAATACAAAATATAAATCATGGGTATTATGGTAATTATATTTGATATTTTATTTTTATGGATGAGAATCAGATTAAAATGTATTTGTGTAGTTGAATGGTAGATTTCAGCATGGCAACTTCAAAGCCCAGATACTTGACACGCTGCTCTATTGTGTCTTGTCAAACAGGTGAAGACCGACAAAGGGTGTGTTTACATAATCCTGACAATGATATTTGACTACTTTTGAGAAAGTAATACAATTTTCACAATGTAATAACTTATTATTGACAAAATCATTTGACACCAAATTGCAACTCACGAAAATAACCGTATTCAAGATTGTACTCTGTAAATTTGATATTGATTGAATAAGATTTTTTCTTTTAGTTACTGAGGTTGGAATGTAAGAAAATGGTTTTCTCTACATCGAGCATTGTGGGGCAGCAAAGCTTGGTCAAAGAGCACTTCTTCTTTTTTCAGGGAAGAAATTTATGTCAGTTTTCATATTTTTGTAATGTAAAGCCATACCTCTTCCTTCTGACAAAATTTGGTCCATGGAAAAAATTTACCCCAATTTTAAGGGGCCATCTACCAACCCATCCCGACGGAAAATTTTGTCAGGTTTTGTGTTTTAGTCATGTGTAGTCATACAACTTCCTTCCGACAAGTTTAATGCATATGGCAGATGGCTTGAACTCGATCCGACTTTGGAGCCCTTTGGGACCCCGGGGCCAAACCCAGCGGCTACGTTTAGGCTGACAGGCTTATTGTGAATGACGTGGATGGTCTAAGTAACTTCAAGGGGTCAGATCTGCTTTGTGAAATGGAGTGGCTATTTCGGGACAGGCTCCCAGACTATGACTCTCTCTCTCTCTCTCCACAGTGCTGCACTGCCTGATGCAATAGAATCAACGTGAACATAGTGTCGTCAAATCGTCTTCACACGTATTTCGTCATTGTGCTAACTCCGACAATAAATACTGTACTTACACACAATGCGCAGCCGTGAAGACCCACTGTGGATCAACGATCGCACCCCCACACACGTATGTATCCCTCTCCCGGATGAAAACTTGCCAGGGCCACTGGCCCATCTCCGAGGCTCGCCCGTGTATTACCCTCCTATGTCGAGTGTTGTAACCTGGCCGAGTGCCGCAGTTCAGCTGGGTTGGTAGAGAGATCGACGGCAGTACCTGCCCGCCGGGATCGGGTGACAACGTTGAAGACGAGGAGGATATTGACAAAGAGTCTGTGTCTGATTCGAACCCTATAGATTCGATCGAAAATAGGAATAAAAGGATTGGATCAATTATTTTAATTTCAGTCCTGGTTTTAATAATTTGTGGTTATTTTTTTTTTCTTTTAAGGTAGAGCTATGACATTTAGCTGGTAATAATAAAAAGAAACGTTTCGGAAGAATGAGGTAGGTAACATTACTTATTAGAAGTAGAAACTAAGATTTACCAGGACACAAGCATGGCAAGTACACATGCTTGCACATAAGGCGTCGTTTAATGACGAATGACTGTCAGCGGCTGGCGCGTTCTTTGACTCACCATGTGAGAATGATTATCATACACAAGGTGATTGCAAAATAAACAGTGCAACATTGCGTTGAATAACTGGCGCATTCATTAATGCTTTCATCGGTTTCATTAATGTAGATAAGTACGCCTCGCGTGTGCAACGCGTCATTTCGATGGCAATCAACTCGACTCATATGCTAGTCGTGCAATGCAATGTTTGCACTGTTCATTTTGCATTAACTTTCTGGACGTCAAAGACCGCGCCAGTCTTTGACACGTTCGTAAATCAAAAGCCCCGGACCAGGAGAGACGCTCGCGCTTGAAGCTGCCACACAGACGTTCTGTATGCGCTCATATGCAATCATTTGTCAACATGAATAGTAGCGTTCTCCTTGTGAAAATCGAACCGATTCGATTTTTTTTACCCAGCACAGGAACAACGCAATGAGTCCTTATGAGCGCATACAGAACGTCTGTGAGGCGACTTCAAGCGCGAGCGTCTGTAGTGGTCCGGGGGAAATTCGGATACAATCAGGTCCAATCGTGCGCTACCGAAGGAATGTTATTGCCGGATTCCTCGCGCGATCGTTAACTCGAATCCCTCCTTACGCAACCGACCAATGAGATTCAAATACTGGAATAAAGAACGCGTGATCTTGTTTACTCAAGTTTGGGTCAATGTGCGAACTTTTATTAGCTGCGCACGATAAATTGAAGTCGCTTTGAACTTTGATCCAGAGAAAGGAGCAGCCAACTGTAAAAGCGCCCATAGATTGCGACTTGTCGCTCCCTTTAACATGCCGTCAATGAAGAGTCAGGCCAATATTGAAGGCAAAAACCCCACCTAGTATCGTTATGAACACTGTAATGGAATGCATATTGCAGCAGTTGACTTGCAACAAATTTAGTGGTTCCCGACATATTTCCTATTCATGCTATTAGGACTCACCAGGATGGTAAACACCGGCGATCAGTCCCGCTATCAGCAACGCGATAACGACTATGAAAATGGCGGCCATGGCCATATACTTGTTCTTTTTTATCCGTCGTTGTCTAAAGACGACCACGTGACGCTTGGCGATACCGTTGACGCCATTGGGGACCACCTGGTCCTCAACGAGATAGGCGCCATCTACGGTCTGAGAGTCGACAGTGGAGGATGGTCGATGGTAGTTCACCGTTAGGTTGATCATTTTAGTAGGCTGGTATGAACTCTCTCGAAGGTGACGTCACTCACTGGCAATGCCTTTGGTGGCGTAACTCTGTTTAAGTTGGTTGCCAGAAGGCACAACCTGTTACGAGATAGAGCAAAACAATTTGCATCAAATTAATGAACATGACTTCCACTATTAATCTTACAAAACAGAAGATCCAAATAGACCTGTTTACAAATATATTCAAATTTTATGCATACTTTGTTCTTGTTCTTGACAACCTGAAAGCTTGTCAGAAGTTTGTCAGACATAGCAACAAGTAATGTATGCAAACTGGATTCCAAGTATTGTAGTTCATTCATTAATAACAGGTTAATGGAATACCTCGTTACTAGGTCCCCAGGAAAGAAACATCCATAAATTTGACTAACTTTGTGAACAGGTCTATTCACTTATGTTGATCAGAGAGAGGAGATCATCGCATTCGAGTGCTGCACCCATGCATGGGCCGCGGAACCGGGGGGCTGCAGGCCCCCTTTTTTTTAGTAGACACATAAAATCTCGGGAAAAAATCAGGTCAGCCCCCCACACGCACACACACACTTTCAAAAACGTTCCGCGGCCACTGCAATTGACATCGGGATATCGCCTTTGACCAAATGCTAGTCATTCGCAGATAATGCAATTTGCAATTGACCAGTCCTGGTGCAGAGTGTACAAAATATTGACAATATTGACAGGAACGTTGTTAAAAATACATATATTCAGAAGTTGTCTCATCCATGCCAATAAATTTTATTATCCAGAAGCCCATAATGGGTAGTTTTTGAAGCTTTGTAACTATAGTCAGTGACTTTTTGTAAATAATGCCCTATAGATTATCACATTTAACGAACTTTAATGTGATCTCTCCTTTTCAAGAAGCAACATAGTGGAAAAATAAAACTACAGAAGATTAACATGGAGACAGAGAGAATACAGAGAAGTGGGAATGTAAGAGACGGGGAAAACCAGAAGAAGAAATCAAAGAAAAGAAGACTGATTTTCAACATGACTCCTTCAAAAAATTAGTCATAACGATATATAGTATAATTTGTAAATTTGTAAATAATCTATTTTTATCTCCAATTCAAGAATACTGAAGAAATTGACTCCTCATGATTATATTTTTTATCTTCGATTACATATTTCTTGGAGAGGTAATGAGTCTTGTATGCGAACCAATTATTTATAAATGTTTGAATTCATTTCAATTCAATACACTTCAAGAGATCTTGCCATTACAATTGAAGATATTATTGAACGCTGAAAACACTTGAGGGTAGGAATCAAATCCAACTATCATTATTTTTTCCCCTTTCCACTCTACAAACACGCAAATCCCTTTCCAATCTATCCCATTAAGCATGTTTGGTAGACGCCTTGGCAGAATGCATAGGTGTTTACTTAAATGGAAAGGCCATACTGATAACAAGGTCATTTTAATAGAAACAGACAAATTCAAGAAACAGATCCGTGAAGGTTTGATCTAGCGAGCTTCTCTCCCATTCGCTCAGTACAGATATTTTCATTTTCTAGTTTCTCTTGAAGATATACATTTGTTTCATACAGGCTTTGTGCATGTATGTTTGAAATTTTTCTTTAGAGAACATGGAAATTAATGATTTTTGAGGTGCAGGGCAAATGGGAGAGGAACTCGCAAGATACGTCACGGTGTTGCCAATTTGTGTTTGATTGATTACAACTTTAAAAATTCATAACTTTTTTATTTCTTTTCGTATTTTGCTCAAACCTTCGCTGATCTGTTTGTTTCATTTTTCTGCTTCTTTTAAAAACCAACTTGTAATCAGGTTGGACTTTTCCTTTAAGAGAAGCTGTGGAAAATACCCTCTAAGCGGTACTAGCTTATTGACAGCGGAGAAATTGAATGCAACTTTTAATTCTCTCAATATCATGTACCGTATAAATCCAATATAAGACGCTCAAACCCCATCTCCAAAACGTATCAATGATTGCGTCAACTTAAAGCAGATAACCGGAGAAATGTCCCATAAAATAAGAAATAGGACAAGTTATACATTTTTGGAAAGCTAATCCCCCAAAGAATACGATGAAATTAAATTTTAGAGATGTAAGCTTGTTCAAAAAGATTACCAGGACTTTTTTTCAAGACCCCTGACAGGGTCTCAGATGAGCCACGAAAGCGAGAATTCTTGCACTAGAAAAATGACGTCATTCTAGGGACAGCTAGCTTACGGTATACGACTTGACTGTACTGTAGCTGTGATTCCAGGTTCTAACATCTGAATCAGGGCCAAAATCAGACATTTTGTCGACAAGATTTTCAAAGACTGGAAGAAATCAGTAGCTTACCTCGAACCGTGAACGTTATGTGCGCGCGCTGTATTGACGTGATCGTGAGCTAGCTAGAAGCAAGCAAGTGTGTCCCGAGTATTACGTCACATTTCCAAGGTTGAAAAAGAAACTGCTCGCGGGGCGAAAATATGCGAATATTTTGGCACACATTTGAAACAGAATAATATTAATTTATGAAAACCTATGGATTTCGAATGTTGATGGAATGTTTTAGGGCATCTTCCCCTTTCCGTTGATACCAAATTTATTGCATTTTGATTTGTTTGTACATCTCCGAGTAACACCTTTAAACAGACACAGGAGTACGAGAGTACACCTGACGGAGGTCTGTACTTACAAAGAAGAAGAAGAAGAAGTGCAAAAAACGTGTATTTAGTTCATAAAGGTGTGGCAAACGCCTTTTTGAAAATACCGTGATTGATAAGATGTCCCTAACTGATTTGCAAACAGAAGGAAAGTATATGTTTTTCTTACTTTGCACAGTTTACTAAAATTCAGTAAAGTGTCCGACTCGTGCTTTGAAGAGGGAGAGAAATCCTATTTTATTTTGTTTTCAAATACAAAATTTCGATTTATGGCGCTAAATAACAAGAAGGTATATATTTGCTTTAAAAGGTTTTCCTAGAAGCCTACTCTTATTATATCGTTTATACTGGAGCAAGAAAATCCTTGTATCCTTCAACATTATGCTAGTTTTCTTTCACTTTTTCTATTAGGGCCTACCCTCTTAGAGTAAACTTTATATATATAACAAATTCACGGAGAAATCTTAAAAGCACTAGATAAATTTATATATCAATCAAAAGTGGTACAAGGAAATATGAAAACGGGTTGAATCGATTTCATGCTGTCAGGAGCACGGCCTAGAAATTGATTTATTTTAACGATTAAGTCCCTCACATAATGCGGAACCATGCACGTACAGCACAGAAATGTAATCGTATGATACTTTGTTAGCAGGGCGACCATTATGACAAAAATAAACGGATTTCAGAGTCAGGAACATGAAAAATAATAAAGACTGAAAGTAATGTTTTTTACGAAGTGTATTCCGGACATGTATATTCTTGAATTGGTATAATAAATATACAAATTAGCGTTTTCGAAGGACACGGCAGCAATTTGCCTACCCTATAGCTGACAGATTATTTACAAAATTATTCTGCTCGGTAGCAACGTCAACATGCATAACAATGGTATATGAAGCACATGTTATGATGCCAAACTTTACTAACACAATTATGAAAAGGAGTTCCTGGGGGCACCAGAATCATCCACATCTAGATCTGCAAATCGCCTTTTCTGCTGTATCTAAAAATCTCTTTTAAAACGTAAACTATACTTAAAGTAAATTATAGACTTTGCACAATTTCTTTTTACCCAAGCAGCATATAGTTTCTCCATCCTCTCTTGAGTGTTTCCCTGAAAATCATACAGAAGGATAGGCATGTTTTATGGAAAATGATTTTGATTTTCTAATTAACTTGTTTGTTTCTGTAGGCCATATAATTTTCACTCAATTAAATATAAATGTATATAATAGCAAACTAGTCTTTTTCCTATATACTACAATGTGAACAATAATTTATTTTTCACATTGTCACTATTATGATTATTTTTCAGAATTTTAATAATCTTACAGTTTCAGATAGTCCCTGCCTTATTCTCCACTCTGTTTTTATTTGTATTTTGTTATGTTTTTGTTTATTTGTTTGTAATAATCTATTTTAATTTTGTACATACTTTGTATTATACTCCCGTACCCCACGCGGGTCGTTGAGTCATAATAAACTTCAAGCTTCCCCTTTTCCCCTATCCCCTTTTACTTCATATCTACTGACATTTTTCATTCTACTTCTCTCATGAAATGATAACTTTTTAAAAATAATTCCCGATGCTTACATTTCGACTGTGCTAGTTCCCCCAGTCCTTCAAAAAAAATTCCTGTAAGTGAAGCAATTTACTTATGTGTAATCATCTCGGCAGGCAAACTCATATTGTGTTATTTGAAATGTCCTTGTTTAATAGGTCTATATTCGTTTTAGAAGGTTCAGTCTAGTTTTGAAAAATGGATCAATTTTTGTCCCGACAACGGCCTTGGCAACAGAACGCCATACAGACAGGTGGATTTTAGGAAGTTGTAGAAAATCACACCTTCAGGTCCAATCAATAATTACAAGGAAAAAATCTTCCATAGCTTCATTGAAGGGGGGGCTGGATTTATTATCCACATTTAAATGCATGTGTTTACAAAAGCAGAACATAATATGATTAATTATACAGCCATCTGCTGATCAATTAAGGCAGTCCTGAAAAACTGGCATTTCCTTCCCCTGCTTGAAATACAGTAATATGTAATATGTAAAGAGCAGAAATGACAAAGGATTTCGATTTTTAAAAAAATCATTATTTTTTTTCTTTCCAGGGCAGTGATAATTCTTTCTCTTTTTAATGTTAATTCAGACATGTTATAGAAAGCGCGTGAAGTCTATTTGTTCGACTATAGGAGGGAGTGAAATCGTACTGCATTCTGTGATATAGTTGTTTGATATCCGAGAAAACCTTTTAAGATCTTTTAATCGACAGAACATCACGATATCAATTTCGCGAATTTCAATCCATGGTTTACAAAGTCTCAATTTCATACAACACCGTAGTCTCTATTTACATTATTCAGTAGTATTACGAAATATTAAATGACATTATCATAAGAAATAAAGATACAGGCATGCACATATAGGCCTGCACAGTGAGGTAAGCAAACAGTCAAATTGACAATTAATTTATTAATTCTTTGACAAATAAAAGCAAAAAAATGCGTTGTATTCAAATTTAAGACAAGAAAATCTTATTTCGCCAATCGTTAATTGAAGAAACCGCTTGAGTTTATTGTAAAAAAAAAACAACCATATATTGAGGCAAGGAAAAAGAAGTTAGGTTATCTGAGCAAATAAACTTAGTTATTTGATAAAAATACCATACACAAGGAGAGCAGCACTTTGGCTCAGCTTTGAACTTATAACCTTCTTGTTCTTAGCTCATAGATTATTTTTACTACGGATTATTATCATGTTAACATACTTGGAACGAAGGCGACCATTTATTCGCACAGTTCGGAAAAAAATGTACGATATACGCTTTGGCGATGATTACTCAGCGGCCAATGACCAACACTAGAAATTTGAACCTCATCCCTGGACCCCAAACTATACCTGACCGTGCCGTAATTACCTAACCCTGACCCTAAGCACAACCCAAGCCCGTATGTAAGCCCGAGCCTTGTATCATCATGAAAGGCCAGAGCAAAATGTCGCCAAATCAAAATTGTCGAATCAACAGCTGAAACACAATTGAGTGTGATGATTATGCTGCTTCGATATTCCTCCCAAATACCAGAGTCTCCTGTCCTCCTCAAAACTGTATCATCGTATGCCACATGGAGGTTTCCAATTTATCTCTTACTCTATCTGGAATCCCATGTGCACGCTTGCCCTAGAACACCACCTACTTATCGTCATCTTAACTTCAGACCAGGGACTGCAGCAAAGTGTGACGTGGACAACATCTTCCTAAAGGATTTCATCCTGGTATTTGACGACACATGTGCCCACCCTCCTCTCCCAGGCAGTAGTAATAGAAATAGAGAGAGAGAGACAATAATCCCATCTTTCCCAGGGTGAGAGGGAGAACAAAGCCGGCTTTTCCAGGGACGTGGGAGGATGAACATACTACAGGAAGCAGAGATACTCATGAAAGTCAAGAAACAAAGCCTGATACTACTGCCCCTTCCGTTTCTTACCGAGACATGGATTTGGGATGTACTTTGCTCAGTCATGTACTGGGAAAGGTAATGGACAATATTTGAGAAAAAGTACTCGATGACGTATATTATCTTTTATGAAACTGATCTGACGCACTTGATGACGAATGTAACATCCATTTACTATTGCTCAATAATTTACTGGGGATTTCGAGTTACATACTTCACGACACAATGAAGAAGATAAAACAATGATTCCATTGTCACGAAAGATTATTTCTTCTTTTTTCTCTTGTCATCCTTTCTCGTCTATCCATTTCTAATTTCCTTTTCCCTTTCCTCCTACCAACACACATGGTGAACCGTATACCTTCTCCACGTTATAAGCTCCACCATGCAAACCTTCAAAGATCATCTAATGATTCCTTTATTACATTAACATGTGTGTTCTTGGACAAAATGTTCATTTGCTATATAGGTTAAAGAGAGATTGACCGGAGTAAAAGGCAGGGGCGTAGAAGAGAATTTTTCCAAGTGCAACCCCTTATTTTTGTATTCTTTTAATAGGATACCTTTATGCAAGACCTCGTGGAAAAGATTGGCGTGGTCCAATTTTACCCTTTGAAGTATCATATTATAAATCATATTTATAGTTTGAAGTATTCTATTACAAGAATATCGGTGATTTTTCTTTTATTTCTTTTTACTTTTACCTGAAGTTACTTCACTATAAATCTAAAAGGGGGATATGTTACAATGCATACGTTCTACGCCCAATTTTTCAATTTAATATGTATTATCATTGTGTGAGGTAAGGTGGCGCGCGGCTGAATAGGATATTTCCTGGAAAATGTCCATATCTGGAACTCCAAGCCTTTTCCGCGCAATGTGCTGATTTTTGTCCTCTTGACAATACGGATACTCGTGAGACCCAATACGATCTTTCAATACCATTAATATCTGATTTGCGTGAACAGGGGGTTCAAGTCATGATGGATATAAGTAGTTCAAATAAACTTTACTCTCAAACAGTTTTTACAATTTTTTCGCTCTTTACCATAGTGGCGTAGAAACACTTTAAAAGAAATAAAAATGATGACCAATATAATTATTATTCATTGAAGGTTTCCCTGGATACTTTCAGCTATACCGGACAACTGGGGGCGAAAGCCAGGGTACTAGTAGTGGTACAGACGCCTTGAGCGTTTGCTAGGATGGATATGTGAGAAATATAAATGTAGATATTATTATCATTATTATTATCATTATTATCATCATTATCATCATCATTATTATCGTTAGTAGTATCACAAGTATCATAATTATCATCATGATCGCTATGAGAGATGAAGGGTATGTGGGTTATTGTAAAAACAGATAATTAACATGATTAGGGGATGAGAAAAAGGACTTAGTGCAACAGAAACGATAAAATAAAATCGACAGGTATTGTTGGGGAAAAAAGTTTAGAAAAGAGTAAGAATTTCAAAATGGCGAAACTGATATAAGAAAATACTTTCACGTAGAAAATAGAACACCTGCCATTTGCTTTGAGAAAACTTGACACTCTTTGTTTAACGAAAATGTAAACTTAATATATTCTGAAATTGCGTTGTAAAATTAATCAATTCAATTCAATTCTTTGATGTAGTTGTTTCGTGTTACACATATTTCGCTTCATAAATTATAATTTAAGCTGTAAAATATGGAACAATAATATGAAACTGAAATTGAATAAGGAAATATTCTAGCATTCGAGGGTATCACCCTCAGAATGCAAAAAAAAAATGACGATAATATGGATAGAGGGAAAGCTGACGGGAAGGGGCTTTTAATTTTAATAGCATCCGTTACCCTCACCTGTTATTTGTAAAATCTTAGATTAATAACAGTACACCTGAGGAAAATACCTGTAATAGAACACAAATACACAAATATTTATCATTGAATATTTAGACATTATAATTACCATGCATGGGAGAAGTAAGAAATCAAGAATTAGCCTACACGACAGAACACTATCATGACTATCAGACTATGCCACGTAGAGCTGCATGGGCTTTATAAAAAAACTTTTGGAAGAGGTATTCCGTTGATTTGTTATAACATAGAGAAACTAACGTGTATTTCAAAACGACACGTGCTTGCTGAAATTACCTGTAGAAAATTGAGACCATTACTAACGTACACATCTGTACATACAAGTTATAATAGAATCAGTGTATGATGTACTCCCATTTGGCAAGTACTCCCGTCCCTACACATAATTGCGACAGACCTCGGACAAGAAGGGTAGCCCTTTTACCCCCATAATCCTTTAAAGTAATCTTTAAGCCGACTAACAAGCTTTCAATGGTGGAGGGAGCAATGATTTTATCTGCAGCTTAGCCCTGTCCGACCTTCTCTGGGGCACGAGCCTTAGGGAAGAAGCCCGGGGAGATACACTAAATGGATCAGGACGTCGCAAGATGTTTAAGAAAGGTTAACCCTCTCTACACCAGACGAAATGCGTAAGGTGAAGGAAACACACACACACACACACACACACACAACACTCACGGACACATTCGCCCACACTATACATGAATAAAAAAGAAATAGCGGCGCTGTGGTTCAGCGGACAAAGAAGATGCCATGGAACCGAAATGGTACGTGGTCCGAAAGCAAGTCGGTGCGCTAGTGCACTTTTGTTCTTGGCGTTATTCTCAATTACCAAACCCCTCTCATCGCTTGCTATATCCCTGTCGCCATCGACTGAATTGTCACCTATGCAGATCCAATACACATTCTTCAACAAACTCTTTCTCTGATCTGTACTGTTACATTTACATACCATTTCCATTCTGCTTGAATAGATGGTGCAATTACCTTTGTCAGTACATATACTTACACACATGAAAAGAAGTCATTCACCTTAGAGTAAACTTTTTACATCTTATACAATTTTTCTCAAGCCATGCAAGCATATATGGTTTCATTATGTTTTTGACGGTAAAGAAAATCGTCTTTTAACACAACGTTATGTTTGCTCAGAACTTCACACGTTTATTTTCTTTTTTTATGTAGAATTTCTCTCACCTCATATTATTAAAGTCCCTCTTTTCTTCGTGGGGAACCCAAATCTGTTTGACTAATATGTGTTGGAGAGTCTGAACGAAGCATTTGCAAACAGATAGTTGCATATACCTCGATCGTGTTAGAATGTATTAGGAGTGTGCACTGACAGGTTGACATATTTTCCCATAGAATATATGGAACATATTCACTGGCTTAACTTACCTCACTCTTCTATGGTAATTGCAAACGATAAGGCACCGCAAACTTTATTTCTCACTAAAAGATACGTATGTAGGAGTGTACAAACTGCAGTCAACTCTTGTAATTCTTCAACTTGGCTATCAACTCTTCCACTATATACAGACTTGGACTGCGACGTTGCTCGTTGTGGGTTGTCTTCCACGCTCTTATAGGGATTCAAAAAGGATTCCATAGTCGTAAACACGGACACCAAGGCCTGGAAGCCACTAAGATTTCAACATCAGGTGTTGATCACATTCGTGATAAAACAATTTCATGACATCTTTCGGAATGTTTCTTAGCAATTTCCCAAAGTGTTGATGTGGGTGGTTGGCTTTACCTCTCTTGGTTCAAAGATACCATCGTGCGAAAGGCCTTTGACAACTTACACCTCTGCACAGAACGAGAAAGGACGACACACTTCCTAAATACGCAACGTCACAATTTGACAAGCACCTCAATGGATTGAGGGATACAGAAATGCTACTGGCACAAGGCCCTTGACACCTTACACCGCTGCACGGAACATCCTGATACGTATCGTCATGATGTACCTCAACGGACGGAGGGATTCAGAGATGCAGAAGTGGAGTATGCTGTATTTTAGGTGCTGAAAGCATTCAAGGAATTCTTTCTATTTACTACAACTGGTTCGAGTGTGGCAAATGTAGATTACTATCTTTCCAAAGAACAGTGCCGCCGATCGGACTTGAACCTCGAACCTTTCGATTTACCGTCAGGGACGTATTCACTAGACTACTACACGACATCATGAGCTACATACTGTATTATACCAAGGAGGTATTCTACAACTTACAATACCAGGACTGCAATGAGATGTGTGGGTGGTGTATGTGTGTGGGAGGTGTGTATGTGTGTGTAATTTGGTTTTTACAGATGTGTATCAATCAAGATTACCTCTGACCGACCTTTCATGTCACCATAAGACATGACTCAGTTTCGAACCGGGATCCGTCTGAGTCAGTTTGTAGGCGAAAACAGAGATCTGGACGAGTAAACGTAGTGCTAGACCAACTCGCATCACATTTCCGATTGGGGAAGCCTCATAAATGATGTGGCATCCTAAACCCAATACATAAGTATATTTGATTTCACACGTATTTTTTTCAATAGGTCATTCTTCAAATTATCATACTGAACGTTGTGCACAGCGTAAAAATTCTGACTTTGAGTTCAGCTAATCACGGAATTGAATTTCGAGATAAACTGGCTTAAATCGGTTCTGAACTGATATGTTTGGATCAGCAAACTATAAACAAACTATTGAGAACTTACTGAAAATCACATTGACTGAAAAGCACATGTGATATGTGATCGTGTGCTATGCACGTGGCTTGGGACTATTCGTTAAATGTCCTTGTCTTTCTTTGCTCATTACTGAGCTATTATACATTTTCAACAAAAACTTTTCGACTGAGATCACTTTTCTTTAGTCTCGAACAACCATTGTAAGTTTTGTTCGATTCTGTGAGAATTTCGCGTCATTTCGAGAATTTAGAACTGCCTATAATGGCCATGTGCCTATCATTTACACCTATTGTTTCACAGACATCAACCTTTCATCCTCATCCAATATGAAATTCCTTACCCGTTACGCCTTGAGTGTCCGCCTAAAGCTAAGTATACACCATCAATCTGTGTAATCCCAAATTTGCATTTGCCAAAAGCACACCAAAATAATCCAACATGAACATTAATATTTAGAATACGAACTAACTAACATTTTCCAGCAACAAATATTGCGTGGCTATCTTTCATCGGAAGCCTTCCATTGAAAAGAACCAAAACAGAAATGGGTTTGTAGAGTCTCTGAAGTGTGACTAAGCAGTGGCATACACAGTGGGACTTAGTCAGAATCATAAGGGATGAAATTTCCAGTGGAGGCACGTTACCCTACATTTTTAATGGTACGAAATTTCCTTTGAAACTCCCTATAGAAAAAAACTACACGCTGCATCCAACTGGTGATCTCTGAGTCATCATAATTTTGCTGACTATCAGGCTGACTACACCAAGCACTTGCGTAAGTAGCTCCAAGAGACGACGGTATTGGTTAAAGTAATGTTCTAAAGACTTGATATAACTTTGGTGAAGAAAATTCCTGTACATGACTTTAACTACATAAGCTTGTTGAACATGAATGATACGGCATTGGGTAATCATTCAGTTCACAGAGTCAATGTTTTTTAATGATTGGTACTTTACTGTCAGGATCCATTGGATCGGCCAGCTGCAGATTTGGAAGTTTTGGGAGTTTTGAGGAAGTCTTTTGGTTTGATGACTGGTCGGTTTCTGGTCGAAAATCCTGTTACGAAAGGGGAAGGATGGCGACGGAACTTTGAGAACTCATGGCTTTGTGCTTGAGTGGGGCAGTCGCACCTCCATTCCCACGGTCGAATTCTAACCCCAGTTCGCCCCTGCCTACTCTCTTCGTCGAATCATCTCTTACGCGAGAACAAGAGCTATACACAGTTCACAATCATTATACCCGAAAAGGGTCTGCTCCATAACAAAGAAGAACACATTTTTCTTCATTCATTCCTGGATTACTTTGCTATTTTGACAGCGAAAATCGGTCTTTGATCCTTATATACACGAGCCCTCAAACACATCAAAACATCTGTGAATTACCCCCTGATGTAGGAATCCTACTTCTTTCTTTTGTTGCCTGATAACTAAAGAACATTATCCAAGACTCATTAGATCTGCTCGACAACCTCTTAATGTCCCTCCATGAAGCTCCGTTTCGATGTGACTACTGTTCTGACAAGACATTAACCCTGATTATCTTGTACTTTTTTCATTCTGTGGTATACCGCTTCGACGGTTTGCAGCTTTGTACTTTGCTGTTAAATACGAAGATATTTTCAGACTTCAATCATCTAGAATGAAAGGGTTACCCAAAGGGGAAACAAAATGAATGGAAGAACTAGATAGAGAGGCATTTAGCACACATAATTATACACCGGGGTATAAGGGGGTGACACCCCTAAAAGTGTCTGCAGACGAATTTAAAACTTTGATTTTAGAACTCATCCGCAAACAATGCAATTATATAATGCTTCCTGACAAGTTTTGAATGTTAAAATTTTCTCATTAATGAATGTTTATCCATTTATTCGACAAGCACCCCCCCCCCCCCCCTCCCCGCCACGCTACCTCCACCGCCGCCATTCGAAATATTCTGAAAACACCCATTCTTGAGCACGTGCATACCCAAGTACATACCCACAAACTCAAGTCAAGGCCATACCATGAAAGAACATTATTCAATAAAAGAACGACAGAAATACCCATGAACCCATGACATGACTTACATATAGATTTTTTTTATAAAGCAAATTCACTTTGAATGCGGTAATATGAATGCACTGGATTTATCAAGATAATAAAGTGAATGACTCAAGTTTGCTGTTCATGATAATCTCACTGGGACTAATTTTAAACCTCACGTCAATGACATGACATTCATAAAAAGCATAATGATAGCCTAATAGCAGAGGGCGATTGAGTGAAATGTGTTCCGTACGAGAAAAGTATTTTATCCATTGTTTTTATCCAATAAATAAATATATCTGCATATGACCTCTGACAAGTCGTACTTCCTGGTATTACAACCATTCAGCAATAGTTACATCAAAAGATTTTCCAAGTTCTGGATGAAATAAATGGATAAAAGACTTATGCTGTACGTGAAACAAATTATCACCAATCGCTCAGGGGTTTGTTTCAGAAAGATTTGAATAAATTATTGATTGAGTAATGATATTGTTCACTAAAGGCTAAATATACATAAGTTTGTGCAATGACAGGAAATTGGTAATTACATATTTTTTCTATTTCCTTACTTTGAAGAAAAAAATAAACGTTTCGTGTTATCATAGGAATTGCTCTTAGAAGATAATAGTGGTGATGATAATAGTGATGGACAAAGTGTTAATACAACCAAAATCCGCCATGTATGTTTAGTACTTTTGACGAAATAATGAATGACCGTCTCCTAACCCGCCCGGAAAATTTGGTATAAGATAATCAAATCTGCCCAGGCACAACAGCTACTGCCACACTAGCTACAGTTTCCAAATCATCTTAATCGTATGGTCCTTACCCCGATGAAGGCACCATCAATATAGATCGTCCATTTTCAAATCACTCTTAACGGCAGTGCTCCTCCATCATGGCCACCAAAATTTCAAGATGGTTGGCAAAAAAGAGAGAAAATTATAGGGGAATATGTTGAAAAAAGTGCACCCTGATCGAAAGGCTCCATTACTGTAATTGGGTCATGACCCCAAGATTCTTCATATCAGTCACATTTTTACCTTGAAGATAAAGTATTTGCCAAATTTTACTTGCTTTGAGTGTATATAATAAAACAAAAAGATAGTAAACATGGATATACTTTTTCATTATACACTACAAAGAAAATTTTATAAGAGCGTGCTGTGGGTGTAATTCCCAAAACAGCAGATAAGAACAATTATCTACTAAACCATCTGACATAATGAAGAGGATCTTTCAACCAGGCAGCTATCTTAATGGAATCAGAGTCTCGATCGATTGCATGAATATAGATATACAAGTGTCCTTGTCTTTGCTCTTCAAGAAGATGGAGATATCATCGATCGTACTTCCGAGTCGTACGAAGTGGTGACATTGCAAGTTGTTAAGAAAGATATCCAATCAAACACAGAAAGATCCACAAGGATGCTATAAATAAATCACTATACTATACTATACTATAATACTATAATCTTTTTCTAGTCTGAGACACAGCGTATGAAACGAATATACCTACTTGACAGGTCTAAGAAGAAGTACATTGAGAACATTTTTTTTTAAATTCTATTGTAGAATAAAAATTCACATTTATTTCCTTTTTAATGAGGTAGATTATGTTTTGATATAGATTATAACATTAAAATAAATACGATTGACTTTATCTGTTTATTATCTACCTAAGATATGGACACAAGGATTTCCTATATAATTTCGGGTTATAATCATAATCCCTGTAAACCCCCCCCCCCCTTCTCCCCCTCCCCCTCTCTCTCTCTCTTTCTCCCTTCCTCTCCCCATCTCTCCCTAACTCTCTTTTTCCCCACACTCACTCTCCATCTCTCTCCTTTCTCTCATGCTTCGCTAACGCTCCCCCTACTTTTAACATTATGGTTTATATTTTATATATTTTCCATTTTTCTTTTTATTTGATTTGCTGCCTTACTTCTATTAGTAATGCACAGGTCCACAAAAAGGGCCTATCCCTCCTTTTGTGTACGTTATCTTCCATACTAGCATTTTCGCTCTCTCTTTCTCTCTCTCTCTCTCTCTCCCCTCTTCCCCTCACTTTTTCATTCTCTCTCCGTACTACCATTCCATGTACAATAAGTATGACTTGTGTATTTTATTCTCTGTGATTAAGCTTTCAGGCGATAATGTGGATATTATCTCAATGTGGATATTAATTAATGCTATTTCACATTAATTCTACCCAATCATTACGACAGTAAACTCATTCTTTTCCTATTAAAACTTCAAATACTAGTAATCGTCTTTCATTACATATTTTACAAACTTCTTTGATGTGTGCCAGTAGGTTATGTGCCAAAATGACTCGACTCAGTTACCAGTTCTTTGTCATTTCCGAGTAGGAGACACCCCGAGTCCTTTTCTTCGTACCACCTGACAGAATTTCTCGAGAAAGAAAAAAAAATGTCGATATTAAATCTGCTTAGTCCTTCCGAGTGGAAAACGAAACCATCAAACCGCTTCCGGTCAGCTGGGAAAAGTGTGTTCGGTGGTGGGTGGAATATGGCAAAATGCTTTTACTCCCCGTAAAACAATACTACATTTTTTTTTTCACAAGGAGGTTGTGCTTCTTGATGCAAGAGAGAAAAGACTTCATGAGTTGACCTGGAAATCTAGGGTTGTATCACGACGAGAAAAGTCGGTAGCGAAAGAAAAAATGTAGAGAATGCATGACCGAGAAGCAGGAAGTTGGAGGATAAATGGTGTACACGGTAAAAACGGATCTCTTTTGAAAACGGAAGGTAACAAAACACGGGAGTCTAATCGAAGCTTTCCCCAGTTTAAAGGGCGATGCGGTGCGATGCGAACAATTAATAATCTCTTAATGCAGAGGGTTGAAATCTTTCTTTTTTCGGAATATTTGAGGAATAATTTCCTAATAAAATCCAATCCAAAGTAGTGGTTGAATTATTTTTCAGAGAGTGGATTCCACTCCAAATGAAATGATCCCTAATTATGACGCCCCCCCCCCCCCCAAAAAAAAAGTGGATTGCCAATCCTGTGCATTTAGAGTGTGGGTGAGTTTTGATGAAACGGAAGGCAAAACAACGTGTAAAGAACACAATCTGTGAGCGGCAATTATGATTTAATTGATAAAATAATTAGAATCCAATGGCGAATCCAAAGGGGGACAAGGGGCGCATGCCCTTCTGAAAATAATAACTTATGCACAAAGTTTCTTCCCCTACCCCTCTCTTAATTTTCGCCAACTCTCTCCAAAAAAATGAAGGAATAAGGTTTTACAGATATCTCTTTACTTTTTGGCTAACACCAACGTAACTAACATTTGTGGGCTCCTCCTTTTATTTCAAAATCCTATCAAAACTGGATGGATCAATGTATTGGAAATAAGAAAATGATGATGATAATATGCACAGGCATATAATTTGTTAAATATTTTAATAGATAGTACACAATTTCCAGCGTTTGTTAATGGAATTTTATTTCTGTGACAAGCATTGATCGATAAAAAGTCACTCAGACCATGAACAATTTTACGATGAAAGAGTTGATTTTCTGGGAACTGATAGTAGCCCCATCTTCTGGTTTCTCATGAAGCTTATTTTTTTCTAACCGTGTCCTACATAAAAACGTAATTTTACCGTTTGAAAAACAATAAAGGCAATGCCCAAACTGAATTTCAGACGGCACTTCTGTTGTAAAGCGAGATAGGATTTCATTTTAATAGAAAATCGAAATCAAGAATACCCAACGCCCTTTGGAATGATTTCTAATCATACATATATATTTTTAAATTTTGACATTTTACTTTTTGACCGTCACGACACAGCTGTATGCCGATGCCCTCCAACATTTCCGTAGCCGGAGAACCGTGTACCCTTTAAAGATAATATGTGGTATTGTGTAACACCACGTTTAACCTTTCGCGTACTGACGTAAACTCAAGTAATATAGATAAAGGGTACAAAGTGGGCGATTTCACATGAGATGATTTCATTATAACTCGATTTGACCTGCGATCGTGGACAGAATAAGGGGACAAAACAGACATTTTACTAATGAATTGGCGACTGACATTTTAGTGGCAAAAAGAGCGACATTTGCACGCCGTATTTCTATTTAATAAGTCTTTTGGGACTGCCTCGCAATAGCACATCGAATTAAAAAGGTGAAAATCACTCTGAAGTGTCATATCTGAACATAACTTTGAGAGGCAACTGACGATAAATGATAACAAATATGACGAGGGTTGTTGACCCGAGAAGATCAGACTTGTTGTATCATGGATAAACGAATATTATATAGACAAAACAAGCAAACTTTGTTCTTGAATTGAAACATTGTCCCAGGATTGAAGTGTAATTGCGCGAAAGTTATCACAAAGGAAACTGCTGAAAACCAGAAGAACGTTTATTCTGTGTAAATATACTTACTCTCTCTCTCACACACACACACACACACACACACACACACACATATATATATATATATATATATATATATATATATATATAATGTGATGATGTTAAGTCTACTTTTACTATTGGTTTGGGTGATATAACATAGTGGGAAGAAAAAACGATTAACATTATTCAAGGAATTCAACAAGACCTTGACATCGGTTCTGTCCACGACAGGAATGTCTGCTTTATTATAATTCATTTGAAATTTCAGTATTTTTACATAATATTTCTACTGAGCGTGATATTAGTCCATCAATTTTTGAGTTATTGTATCTTCTCTTTGTATTTTGTGACTTATTCTCACACACTTAGTGCTTAATTGTTAATTTTTGTCATGCCTTTCTGAGTGATTGTATCTTCTCTTTATAACTGCTTCAGAATAAATTTCTGATGAAAGACGAAAGTTTAAATTTCCTGAGTATCATGCGTCATCTTTTGGCTTGAATTCATCGAAATATGTATATATATACGCGCTCTTAGCAGAAATGTGATTATAATAATAACAATAATATGTCCATTTATATAGCGCAGCTACTATACAAATATACTCTACTACGCTTAATACAAAGTATCACATTATTACCCCGGCTTTAGCCGAGCCGCCATGATAGGCGCTAAGGCATTCAAGGAATTTCTTCCTATCGGGTACCTATGTACTTCACCCGGGTGGAGAGTGGCAAATGTAGATGAATGTCTTGCCAAAGGACATTAGCGCCGCGTCGGGATTCGAACCGCGAACCATTGAGATCCACAGTCCGGTGACGTATCCACTAGACCACGACACCTCTACATATAATGTGTTACCATCTACCTTAGATGACCTCAGATACGATGCGGAGTAATAATAGTATAACGTATACTATAATTCCTGAGGGTCGTGCAATTATTACCCAAGCATTCACAGGTACTCATTTAAAACACCTGGGTCGAGGAGGACAGGTGTGGTTATGACACCTTGTCCAAAGATGTTAACACTGAGGACGATCGGACCCAAACCTCTTTTGCCACAAAGTCCAGAGCCTTCACCATTTTAACACAGTGCTTCCATAGAAGAAGTCTTGATGGTTCCTCTTATTTGAGATTCTACTCATCATAATTTTGTATTATATGCATTATACAAACGGTCACAAACTCACTCGATAAATCACTTCTTGGACAGTTTCAATAGCTCATTGTCCCAAAGACAGAAAACAAAAGCTGGAAACAAAATGAAAACTTGACTAAACTCTGGACAATTTCTTTTGCCTTATAGAAAAAGTAATAATTATACTTTCAATTCCAGTTAACGTGTGTACGAATACGGTAATTACACATTATTTTGTTGAAACTGCGGATGCCTCCGTGTGCGTTCTTATCACTTTAGGCATGTTGCAATTTTCTCCCTTCACCCCGAATTTACTATTCAGGCAGTCTGGTTGTAGTCTGCAAGCACAGACCCTAATTTGACACTTTATCAGAATATCATTTTGTCTTGAGAGGAGTCTAATCCAGGTACCTACTGATCCTCCTCAGGGTTAACATCTTTGGACTGGGCGTTGTGGCGTGCGCCTGTAATCCAGCTAACAATGGAGGTTTATAAACTGATTCAGAGGACCCAGGTTCGAGACTGAGTCACGTCTTTCGGATGGTGACGTTAAAGGTCGGTCCCCAGACGTAAATAATCATATCTGATTGATACACGTCTGTAAAAACCCAATTACACACACGCACACATGGTCGTGCCAAGAGCAGCTATAGTACATGGCCTATTGAAGTATTACATCGCAGACTCTCTTTTACGACTGACCAGGGTTTGTGCCTGCAAACTAGTCTGGTTGGCCCAGAAAACTCTGGCAGGTTTAGGAGCCATAACTGCCCCCCCCCCCCTTGAAATCGGAGTGGTCTACTTTATTAAGTATACAATCCTAAAACTATGTCCCATCTTTTCTAAATTTCAATAAAAAAGGAAGGCATCTGATAATTTTTTCTTGTCATAATTTTTCCAGAAATGTGCCGCATCCTTTTAACAAAATCTTGGATCCGCCCTACAGAAATTGTACATTATATTAAGAGCTGCATAGAATTACCGTCTGGTAAAGCAGGGACAGTTACCGAATTCACAGTTACATGGAAGTAAAGAGTGAAGTATAGAAAGGATTGATCGAATTTCTGGTATTCTCCCTCCCTCTTTCCGTCTGTCTCTTGTCTGCATGTCTATCTAGATATCTATCTAGTATTATATCTGTTTTTCTCTCTTTCTTTTCGGTTTCTCCCACTCCTGCTATCCTGAATATGTATCAAAATAATGTGTGACTGGTTTCTCTTTACTTATCGTACTTATCTTTGCCTGTATATACTTCTCTTTCTCTCCCTCTCTCTCTCTCTCTCTCTCTCTTTCTCTCTCTCACTCACTCACTCACTCAACACACACACACACACACACACGTTTACATGGCTTTACTTCCGAGGACAACTATTGTTCCTCTATTGTTACTCGTCCTCGGACAGTCGACGGAATAAAGCACAAATTCATTGTTCGACGTTCGAGGACTATTGTCCGGCTTCCGAGGACCATTGTTGTCATGATTTTTTTTTTGTTCTCTGTCCGAAAATGTCCTCGGACATAATGCTAAACAAACGCACAATTTTTCTCTTTTTTCCTACCTCGCTCTCTCTCTTTCTTTCCTTTCTCTCTCTCTCTCTCTCTCTCTCTATAATATATTATATCGTTCTCCTACTATTTCTCCATCCCTCAGGCTGTCTGTGTCTGTACATTGCATTGTGCACACATTCACGATTCCATTTCCTTTTCTTTGTCTGCCTTTGTATATCATGTCATTCTCTCCCTGTTTTGTTCAGCATTTCTTTTCCCCTCCTTTCCTGTATTCCTTTACCATTACATTACATTCATCACACACACGAACAACCCCCCCCCCCCCCCCCCAACACACACACACGCATTATTTCTCTCTTTCTCTCTCTCTCTCTCTCTCTCTTTCCCTCCTCCTCATCTCCCCCTATCCCCCGCTCCCTCCCCATCTCTCTATCCCTATCTCTATTATTTTGTCGCCATCTCTCCTGTTCTATGACATCCACAACTTCTTGTCTCCTCTCCCTTTTATTCTCTCCTAGTTTCTATTGCTGTCTTTCTTTCATTCTATTTTGAGGTCAGATTTTGATTTCTAGGGACCTGGTAATAGCTTGGAATCCATGTCCTCACCATGCTATGAGATGTTTTCATAATAAAACCTGGTATCGAACCGTTGACATCTCCACTAGGGGGTCTGCATTGACGAGATTCTTGCACCTTCGTCAGCCCAAACGTTGCCTTCCCAATCATAAATGTTGTCCTGGGCCCTGTTTAATAAAACTTGTCATCAATGACAAGTTGCAATAACTGTTATAAGCTACTGAACTCCTTGCATCTGATTGGCTAAGAGCAAATTTGTCTGTAAAAATCACTGACAAGACACTTGATGAAACGCCCCCTGGCTTTACCAATAATTCCATACCCTCTAACTTCAGTTTTGCCTTACTGTATACGATAACTCAACCCAATCTTGGGGGTAAAAGACTAATTCGACTAATTCGACCAATTAGCCTAATTATTCATGACAATTCATTATCTGAAATGAACACTGAATACAATGAATCTTTCGCTGATAGCAATGTGCACGAGTTAATTTATTCAACAGTGAATAGTTGCATTTTCTCTTCCATTTCTCCTTGTTTCATTATCATTGTCGAACAGAGCATCGCCTTTCATCATACTTTCTGAATTTTAAAGATTTCTTTTTCTCCAGCTGTAAGATCTCATTAAAAAAAAGACGTTATTTAACTCGCTAACTGCTTCGTCCCTTCCCCTCTGCCCTTCTCCATTGAAAAATATGAATTAATGGATACCTTGATGAATAAAAGATGAAGAATTTAGCAAAATAAAAATGGGGGAAATACAACAAAGAACATTTCAAACAAGTAACTGTGCCAAACTGCTTAGAACTTTTCTGAGGAAGTATTTCATGTTTTGCGATTACTGAGTTATTCCTCAGGCGAAAAGTATATACACCGAATCATAATTTCTCTTTTATTCCATCCATTTAATAAAAACGGCATCGACTTTACAACCTAACATATCCCTTGATTGCAGTGCTCTTAAACTTAATATACACACAAAGCTTAGCAATTGATCGTATGATCGATCTTTGCGATTAATTGTATTAATCACTTTGTGCAATTAATCGAGAAAAAAAATAAATCGTACGATCCATCGCTAAGCTTTGTGAAACAGGGCCCAGAAATGGAGATTGGACACAATTTGAGGTGACTCTTTCCATTCCTGGTGGCTCGTGCCATTCCAGGATCTCAATCCGTACCAAATTGAGCCCGGTCTCTTATTGATTAATTGCATTAATCACTATAATTACGCGCAATTAATCGCAAAAAATAAAGGTTGCGTACAATTCATCGCTAAGCTTTGTGAAACAGGTCCCAGAAATAGAGGTCGGACACGATTTGGGGTGACTTTCCATTTCCTGATGGCACGCGCCATTCCAGGATCTCACACCGTTGCAAATTGAGCCCGGTCTCTTCGGTAGACAGACAGAGTAAAGCAAAGGACAGAACGCCAAGTTCAATGCTATTTGGCAAATTTCAATCTCAGACCATGCTTTGATCCATCCATTCTGATGCAATCGGCATCGAGGGAGGGGCGTCACCAGGACGTTTTCAAAACCAGGTCGGACAGCTGCTAACGGTGTCAACCTCTACCGACATGCCGCGCATGAAATTATGACAAGCAAATTGGAAGACTACTTTGCGGTCTTTGCCAGCACCTTGAAATACTTTTAGGGAAAGCGATCATAAGATCAGGGTTGATCACAACCAAGCACCCAACATCTTTGCGTGGTGACCTTGTCGCCATTTACAGTCCATAATAGGCTATTGTCAAAGAAACTATTATCTCCATGAACTACTTTGCTACATTTGGATATTTGTATGTCCATGTCTGGCTTTATAGCTCTGAAATGTGTCGATGGGGGAGGGGGGAGGCACGTGCCCCACCCGTTCTCCCTATAGCTTCGCTACTGCTCTTACCGTCACGAACAATTATGAAATGAATGGCAAGTGAAATACTCGATGGGGTCATTCGAGTCCTCTCTAATTTACGTTATATCAAACTAAACAGAGTTATACCATTGATCACATAAACAGACGAGGGTGAGGGAGACTGCAAACAGACACAAGGCTGAAATGAAAATGTAAGGTGATACAGATCACAGAGAGAGAGAGTGGGAGAGGACATAGAGAGAGAGAGAAAGAGAGGGAGAGAGAGAGAGAGAGAGAGAGAGAGCCAGATAGACAGACAGAGACAAAGAGAGACATACAGACAGAGTCAGAGAAAGAGACAGACAGAGACAGGGACGGCGTTCGACAATAATATTGCTCCCCTGTCTATCTCCAGCAGTAACCGAATTCGTAACTTACTTAAACTAAGGGATTTCCTGCTGAAACCCTAGCCCTAAATCTAACCTAAAACCATGGAGCTACAAACTAAAACCCAATAACATTAACCCAACCTTATATCCCTTCGCAGCAAATGTTTGGTCATCAGACAAAGAGAGAGAGGCAGAGAATACGGAATGGAGAGAAAGAGGTGTAAAGCTTTTACATATTATTCTACAATCACATAGTGACAAAACTTTTAAAAAACAAATACATATCTTTAATACACTCATTCTAGGTTTACAAATACGGACGTGAGCATTTAATGTTCAGCATTATTTTTGTCTGGCACTCTTTCGTCAGTCTGTGTCGGCATTAGTTCGTACTGACAGAAAGAACAGCAACAAAATAAAACGCGCGAAAAATAGATGCCTCTTTTATGAAGCTAACCCGTCATCCATGGACTGTCGCATGCTACTATCAATAACCTCCTAAATACGATGTGACAGGATTGTGAGTCACCTAAAAAATTCACTTTTTTCCACCTTGCACATTCTCAAGCAAAAAACTTCTGCCCTACAGTAAAGCTAAGCAGATGTCCAGAAATTTGATATGCAGGAAAAGAGAAGACGAAATTGCCGCGCTATGCCGGAGAAAATTGGTTTCTTCTTTAGCCCATCAACTACAATCATGGACGTCGAAATGAGAAACACGTTTGCAGACAAAAACCCGGAGCTCGTTCAGCCAAGCATAGCTGGAACCATAGAACTCATATTCATACCTGGGTGTTATGAAATTGATTTGGTGTCTGGAAGATATTACAACAGTGATACAGGCTCAAGGGAATGCAAGAGAGATAAGGTAGAGAGAGAGAGATTGATAGAGAGAGAAGGACAGAAAAAGATAGACATACATACATACATACAAAGCGAGAGAGTGTGTGTTATAATAGAGGAATATGCTAACTAGAGATAGACTAAGATAGACATGAAGAGAGAATATGAGAGAGAGAGAGAGATAGATGGGCAGAGAGCCATAAAACACACATACACACAGACAGACAAAGTAACAGAGAAACAGACGGATAAAGCCCCCCACTAAAATGTTATACCGATTAAGCCCTGGAATCCCATTGACGCGTAATTGAATTAAGAAGAAAGCAAATTAACCGTACATTACCTATCAGGTCGCATTTTGCTTTGGATAAAATTTAATGTTTATAATTTAACGTTTGTATTTTTCATGTTTTTTTTCTCCAGTTCGTGATATTATAGTAGAACTGGAAAAGCATGATAAAAAATACATTGGAATAAATTAAAAGAAGAAAAGTCTAAAGAATGAAGAGAAGACGGAAAAGAAAATGAACTGCATATTGAAGAAGAAACAGAAGAAGAAGGAGGTGGGGAAGAAGAGGAAGAAGAAAATGCAGATGCGAATGAGAAAAAAAATAAAATACGGATGAATGTCATGCCAAAAAAGAGGTCATATTATCTCTTTTGCTGACATCACATACTACCCGTATCATTTTTTGTGTAGATACTGGGCTTGCGAAGGTTAAGCATTAGACACTCCATCAGAATTAAAAGTAACCAAAGAAAAAATACATCCACAAGAATATTGTCTACACTGATATTTTCATGGGCTAAAGTGCCCGGAAAAACACTTCACTCAATTACACAACAGGTAACGTCATTTAATGGAAGCACTTAATTTGCATTTAAAACGCTTACCATCCCCTCCGATCCAAATGCTTTAATTTTTATCCTTGGTTAAACGTGAAAAAGAGAAAAAGTGGTATGCTTCTGGTTTCTGTTCAATACGCTGAGATTCTATGATTTATATCACTTTATTTTGTCTACCTTTTAAATATTTATATAATTGAAAAATATTGTAATATCATATTTAAATTCGAACGTATCGAGGCGTATTTGCCGTAAAATAATACATATCTAAAGTCCGTTAATTGAGAAATCAAAAAAGTTTTAAATCTTTAAAATCTTGTAAAAGGGGTAGGGGCGAAATTCCGGAAATTTCTGACGGACAAAAAAAAATCATTATATCAAATACCATTCTGGTCGATTTTTTTTTTTAAGTAGGGGTATATTTGGGGGTTGTGTACTAGGGTATGCCACATGGGTGTCAAGGAGGGAGAATGTGTCCACGCCTCCCTCAAAATCGGCCAGTGATTTGACGCCTGAACCTCGGTAAAATGTGCTACACCTCACAATCTTAGATGATTGACACTCGCTACTGTAGATCTATACTTTCTTGAAAGGTCATCCCATCAATACCAAAGTTACAAAACATTAACGTGAGAATGAGAAGGAAGGAGCAGCTGTTGATATAATAAAAAAAAGAGCATTGTTTTAAAGGCCAAGTCCACCCTAACAAAAAGTTGATTTTAATAAATAGAGAAAAATCTAACAAGCATAACACTGAAAATTTAATCAAAATAGGATGTAAAATAAGAAAGTTATGGTATTTTAAAGTTTCGCTTAATTTCGCAAAACAGTTATATGTACATCCTGCTCAGTATGGAAATTAGGGAACCAGTGACGTCACCCACTCACTATTTCTTTTGTATTTTATTATGTGAAATATAGATTTTTTAAATTTCTGCAGATTTCACAATTAGGAAGCTCTCATTGAATTGTGTATAGGTTGCAACAATGGCAATTACACATGTTCAGCGAGGAATCAAACCTTGTTTCACATTATAACAAGGAAAAATTAAAATATTTCGTATTTCATGTAATGAAATACAAAAGAAATAGTGAGTGGGTGACGTCACTGGTTCCCTCATTTGCATACTGAGCAGGATGTGCATATAACTGTTTTGCGAAATTAAGCGAAACTTTAAAATACCATAACTTTCTTATTTTACATCCTATTTTGATGAAATTTTCAGTGTTATGCTTGTTGGATTTTTCTCTATTTATTCAAATCAACTTTTTGTTAGGGTGGACTTGGCCTTTAAAACCTAAAATCTTAAGAAATACATTACTTGATTGAACTTTTGTCATCTCCTGTTTTGAAAGGGAGAAAAGGCTAAAATGATTCTTAAAACGTGTACATAGGCAATGAAGTCAATGAAACCTATGTAGTCCTTTTCTTCTAAAGTCCGGCTCACGCGTGGCGTCATTTCGATCTTGCGTCAGTACCTGCGCTAATCGATCCTGTGAAGGCGATTTATTAAAAATATTGTTTGCACTATTCATTTTGCCATCACTATTTGAGCGATATCAATCTTTCATGACGATAAAAAAGACCAGACAAATCACTGACGTGATTCTAACGTCAGTAAATGACCCCTTGTGTAAGCCAGGTTTAACACACTTTGTTAGTAATAATACACTGTTGGTCATAATGGTAGCATAATTCGTTTTTTCATAGTCATCCATTGATTTAATCATATTTAAAAGCCTAAATAGATAATATTGACCAGGTTCATTGATTACATAATGATTTTGTATTGTCGAGGTAAAAGTCGGTCAAGTGAAACTTTCCATCATGTGGCCTATCTTACTGTTTGGTGCTATGAAAGGCAGAGCCTCCTTTCTGCTGTTGTTTTGCTGTCCATTTCGTGCAGAAAGCCTACGTGTGTTAACAGCCCGTTTTCAGAGTTTGCTTGATCAATTCCTACCAAATTTGCTACACTGATTCCTTACAATATTCCTCGCCCAGTGGCACTTGCAATTCGTCAGGGGGTCCTTGCACTCCGACGGAATGGACGGACACAGGCCAAGATTGCAGATATTCTTGGACTATCGCAGAGTTGTGTGTGCCGCATCCTCAGAAGACATCGAGAGGTGGGTACTTTGAGTCCAGAGAGATCTACAGGTCGACCACGAAGAACATCCGCACGGGATGACCGTCAACTGCTGAACATGTGCCGTAGGAACCGGAGAATGCCAGCGAGTAGTCTTTGCCACTTGTGGAGGAGGCACTTCGGAGTGAACGTTTCACGGGAAACCGTAAACAGGAGACTTGTCCAACATGGCTACAGAGCTCGGCGAATGACCAAGGTTCCACGTCTCACTGTTCGCCACCGGGTTGCTCGACTCCAGTGGGCTAGGAGGCACAGGAGATGGCAGCTTGGTCACTGGTGCCATGTAATCTTCACTGATGAAAGCCGGTACATCCTTGACCGCACCGATGGGAGGCAGAGGGTTCGACGATTGCGGGGCGAGAACCTCCGTAATGACTGTGTCCAGGAAACCAATCAAGCAGGTGGAGGCTCAGTGATGGTATGGGCCGGAATACATTATGGTGGAAAAACGCCATTGGCTGCACCTGAAGGAAACGTCAACGCCGTCGTGTACCGCGATATCCTGGAACGCCATTGTCTTCCATACGCGAGAAGAGTATATGGCAATAACTTTCAGCTCCAAGACGACAACGCTCGACCACATAGGGCACGTCTGGTGAGGGAATTCCTTGACGCAGAGGACGTGCAGCAGATGCCTTGGCCTGCCTGTTCCCCCAACATGAACCCCATTGAGCACGCCTGGGATGCATTGGGCCGTGCCATCAATGAGAGAAACAATCATCCTCAAAATGTGCAGGAGTTAGCCCAGGCACTAACCGAAGAGTGGGATGCACTGCCCTTGAACACCATCAACAACTTTGTGGACAGTATGCCACGGCGTGTGGAGGCACTGGTGCGTGCCAGAGGTGGCCATACCAGGTGCTAAGTGACCCAACAAGATTAACTAAAGGAACACTTCACTTCAATAATCAAAAGATCCCAAGATTTTATTTTTCACGATAAACTTATCATGGTTAAACATTTACCAAAAACGATACATTGTTTCAAGGAATCCAAAGTCTGGATGATTGTGTTTGTCAAAAGTCGTTAACCAGTGTATTAAGTTTGTATGAATTAATTTTTGTCTTATATTTTTTATTTCATATGTTGAGAACAAATTTATCAATACAATCGGTGAAGACATAAACTTTATTTTGCAAAAAAATGACTCGTAATTTTGTTAATAGTGTACGCAAGGTAGAAAAAAAAATTATGCCACCATTATGACCAACAGTGTATTATTGTAGATTGGGTCAGAAGAATATATTTATCATTTTTTACTTCAGCTATATGTGGGTAGAACCACTGAGCTCCATAGTAAAACACGCATACATGAACTCCTGCATTTTCGATATTACATCGATTTAATCTTAGAACAAATTAAAAGATGCACCAAGAATGACCATGGATAAGCCGCAGTCACGTGGTCCCGGACGCGAATTTTTTTTTTTTCTGTACCTTTGGGGCTATCCAATATGAATATTCATGAAAGAGGCTACAAGTATCGGACTTGTATTTTCTTACTCAGTTTCACCTTATTTTTAAATCAGCAAAAGAAAATTTCGTAATATATTCCTCTGCCGAGATTCGAACTTGCGGTCCTTTCATCGATAGCGCACCAGATTATCCGATTGCGCCACACAGAACAGCTGCTCAATGGTCTTGCTCGTTTTATCATATCCCTCCAGTTCGTTTTCATGAATATTCATGCCGACTAGTCTTGACGGAATAAACCGTATTACTCGTCATGCGCATGCGTACACTCATCTCTAAGACCCAAGTCATGAATATTCATATTGGATAGCCCCAAAGGTACAGGAAAAAAAAATTTCGTGTCCCGGACCACCCTCTATACGGATGACCAAGTATGAAGGTTTTACGGTAGTGCCAGTCCGATTACATTCGTCCTTATCGTTGATCCGGTACACTCTACGAACATCATCGGCGGTCCGGCAAAAACCTCATATTTTTAAATGTTACAACTTTCATGCCGGTTGAGCAGACGTAGACAAGCGTTTGGTCGCATTCATCGGGTTTCTGGGTTTCTGTACATTCTACGCTCGTTTTGCACTCGAAACTTTCATGTTAGCAGAGCAGGAAGAAGTTTCAAGTGCATCTCTGGCATATCAGATTTACATTTTCCAAATGAACGAGAAAAGAACACTGCTCTTCAAATGCTAGCGAGGCTAATCGCACACGTCGGGCCTTTTGTTCACTGCTCTACTGCAGTATGAATTCTACTGAATGTAATCATAGTTGGGGTGATCGACACGAGTGAACTAACGCACAATGTGAGCCAGGCTTAAAAAAGGGTCAGTTCAGGCTCACGAGGCCTTATTTCAATAGCGCCATTCGGGGACATTCAGGCATAAAAATGCAATGAAACGGTAAAGGCGCAATCTCTTAAGCCTGGCTCACACGATGCGTCATTTGCCGACGCTGGGACCGCTCTTACCACTCTATTGTTTAATTCAACATGATTCATGCCGGTGCGAACGTGCACAAAAAGGCCAAAACGTTCGCATTGCAATGTGTTGAAAGTTCCCTCACAGATGTTCTTTATGTGCTCATATTCACTCATTATTTTGTCTGCATGCATGGTTGCGCAAAGTTCCGATTTTTCCGAAAATCAACTCTCAACGGAACACTGGCGTAACAATGGACACAAACTAATGACTGTTGTTGGGAACAGAACATTTGTGTGGAAACTAAGGCATAACCGTCATTGTGTGTAAGGGCCTATTGTTCACTGTTTATTCTGGCATGAATTATATTGAACTGAACAATCAATTGGCGTAATCGGCGGCAGTGGAATAGTTCCTTTTATAAGTGCATCCGAGTCAGGGATGTTCTTCGGATGTCTACCTCTAAAAATGCAAGGAAGCGCACCGTTTGCTGTGGGATGATCTGACGGTTAACGCAATTCGACCTATATTAGACCTTTACACTTGTTTTCTTTTCTTTTCTGCCCACAGTCCCGAAGGAGACGTGACGGATGTTCCAGGGTAGCACTGGGGCGCTAAGACGGTTGTACTCGGGATTTCACCACGGTTGGCTTAGATTCTAGGCTGAATTGTTTTTCACCCTCACAAGTAAAATGTATTGACATCTATAGGAAAGAGCGTCGTGTCACGAATACGGACACCGTAACACTTCCGCAGTGCTTCTGTGAAGATTCATGGACCTT
Source organism: Heliocidaris erythrogramma (assembly GCA_025617745.1). Lineage (NCBI taxonomy): Eukaryota > Metazoa > Echinodermata > Echinoidea > Camarodonta > Echinometridae > Heliocidaris > Heliocidaris erythrogramma. Next base: position 34,443,971 of record CM046856.1, read on the forward strand.
GGTCGTACCACCTTATTGCATCAACAGTAAAATTTCGTATAGTAATTACGCCTTCCCGTTAAGGTATTTCTCTTTTACACGTCATACCACAAAGTCTGTGGTAAATCTGTGTTTTAATGCATGATATTTCAGAGAGCTTATGAACTTCTTGAGCTGTAAAAGCTTCACATCTTGTCATTATTTTGTCTTGTAAATTTGGTGCCACATGAAGGGTAAAATAGCCAAAGACTGAAGACGGGAAAATCGGTTGTAAAGTCGCTTCCATATAACACGCACTTGACAGATATCTTTCTGTCTTATGATATCTCTCTAATTACATTTCTTTTCTCCACATCTGTTCAAAACCCGATCATAACATCTCATAACGATATGAAATAAATGCACAGACTTAATAAATAAAAGTGTCTTCATATTCATTTCTCTCTCTCTCTTCCCGCAAGAACCAGATTCCTGCAGGCAATAAGTCGTGTCGTTTACATGCGTGTTATTTCAGATGCTTGCAGGCAATAAAGAACGGATATCGGCTGTATAGATAAGTCGATTGGCTACTACCAAGAGGTTAAATACATGGTGTTCTTGTCATGATTCATTTCTTCAAGTTTTGTCTCTTGAAGGAGCGTGAGAGATAACACTCAAACCTGTTTTAAATTAGAAGTGTTTTTGTTTGTTAAGCAGAAATCTAAAGATAGCAAATTATAGTGTGCGAATATACATGTATGGGCGAAGGGTGGAGAGAGTTAAAGATGAAAGAGGGAATATGAGAGAGAAAATGAAGTCATACATGATGAACCGTTTGGGGAAAGAGAAGCAATAAAAGAGTGAAGAATAAATTGGAAAATTAGAAAGAGAGAGAAAAGATAGACAGAGAGAGAGGGGGGGAAGGGGAGGAAAAGAGAGGAGATGTGGAAAGAGACGGAGATCATGGAGATAGAATGAGGTGCAGAGGGTTGCTGACATCGAGGTAGGTAGTTAAGACAGACGAAAAATATTAAAATATACACCTAGAAGGCAAGCTTTTTTTTTTCTTTCTTTCTTGTTCTGCAGGGCAAGAAGTGCAAATCGATTTCCCAACCCCTATCTTCCCGTCTCCAAGCCAGTTTATACCTTCTCAGGATCAGGAATTGATTCAACTTCGGTGAACGACTCATGCATCGCAGTGCAAGTGGCACAGACTTGCCGTTATTTTGCTTGGGCATTATATACCAGTGGAGGAGGCGGAACGGAAATCAACACCTTTCACTGATACTTCCACCCGAACACGCCCATTATCTCTTTCTCTTTAGTTCCCCCTCGATGTCAGCCTGCACTACCTTCGTATTCAGGTATCACCCTCAACACAAATGGACATCTGCAGAATTCATATAATAACGCCTCAATGTGTTCCAACCCCGGTTCCGAATACCAATAAAAAGGATACCAATGAAATAATAGTTGCCGCATCAACGGTCATCAGGGTATTAGGGTTAATGCGATCTTTCGGGCCTACCGTTTTTATTTCGAAAAGGTCAAAGAAATGCTATTTCTATTTCTTTTTGACAGGTTTATGGAGAATTTTAAAACGCCCAACGTATTATTGAGTTAGGACTCATATATCACATATGCCTACTTGTTTGAAGGATGATATTGCTTCGTCGCATTTGAGAAAAGTCAATATAAATGTCACGAAAGTGGTGTATGTCGGTCGTAATAGTTTTAAATTTGGTTTATATGATGTTTGTAGGTTTAGAGGTTAAATTGACATTTTGTTTATAGATTTACTCTTCTTGTGAAGTATTCGGGAAGCTGAGTCCTTTCATTATTTACTCAATGATGAGAGCGACCGTGCGGATGTGATAAATTGTATTTGGAATGTAATTCCTCTTTGGGTTTCAGCATAACGTGGTCTGTCGTATATTCCGTCTGTCTGTATACACTCCGTCCGTCTACATACAATTCTGTAGAAGTGTAGTAGTAGTAGTAGTAGTAGTAGTAGTAGTAGTAAAAGTAAACCCCTAAATTTTATTGAACGCCGTTCCTATATTAAGAATTAAATTCAGTCTGAACTGTGTGCAAACATATAACCAATAAATTACTACTCTTTGCGCGCTTGCTCTCTTGCTCGCGTGTAACTATGAATTCTTTGAATAGCGCTGTAACTAACGACACTATACCCTGATCAAATAATGTAACGAACAATCAAAATTCATAATGATTTACGAATGCAGAAACATGACAAAAACAACTCAGAAGAAGAATCCCTGCTCCTGCTGCAAAAAATTCTAAAATCGCCTTCTTAGTAAAAATCCTGTGTATGAACATATCCGCAAACTCTATCTCAACTACTTTTAATCGAAAGTGATGAATGGAGCTAATTCGTTTTTTTCACACCTCTCCAATAATGAGCTGATGAGTTCGGCCACATGCATGAACGCCCATGAAAAATGGATGTCTGCAAAAATGCCAGTCTCATCAATCCATCATGAACCAGATGATGAAAAAGGTAGTACTTAAAGTAAGAAATCACCTGAGAAAAGGCTTAGAATTGCACAGCACTATAATGCATACTCACCTGTACATCAATGCCACGAATCATTACACAAAAAGTGTTTGTTTAAAAATGCTACTATGGAAAAATATTGGCTATGGCAGAGTTATGAGTGCAAACTGCCTTCATTATATAGAGAGTCACTAATATTCGTTCAATAATCTGTTAAACAAAACAAAGGCATCTTTAGGTTCCTACTATCGTTTTCTGCATGTAGTTATTAACTAGTGCGTTCACCAAACCAAAGAGACTATGGCCCAGATGCCAAATATCGATCTTTGTTTCGATGTACATTCCCAAAATGCACAATAATCCCTGAATAATAATATCAGAGAAGTCTGAAACGACATTTAAAAAGAAAAAAAGAAAACATTTTGAAAGTGATATACATGTAGATGCATGGCCATGGTAATCAGTATTTGGTTCCCGTTTCGAAAAGAATACATCAATACTTCTACCTTTACATCAAGGAATGTAATGATTTCATAACTTTTAGGAACTCACATCCAGCTTTTAAGTCAGTTGCTTAATTGGTCCAAATAACCTTTTAAGTGCTCGTGCTCAGACTATAACCAGCACGAGCTAATGTACTATTCATTATTTCAGATTTTGTAAATGTCAAACGCAGTCGTTTTCCCCTTGTCTTTTGTCACTAACGCAGCATTATAAGGCACATCAGCATTTTCGTCATCATAACCACTGCAGACTCAGCTAAGAGCGGGTAAAATTAATGATTTCTGCATTGTCAGCTCCGAAATTCAACCAAGCATTCATTAATCAAAATAGAAGATAAAGTACATGACACTATTCTCATCATGTTCATATTTACACTGCATCGTTGTGTTTTTTATTTTCCTTCCTGGCTGATGGACGGGAAGAGAAAGTAATAACTGGGGAGCGTTTCATGAAAGGAAGTTGTCGGACATTTTATCCGACAACTGTTATAAGCTACTAAAATCCTTGCATCTGATTGGCTGAGAGCAAATTTGTCGGATAAAATATCTGACAAGTCCTTTCATGAAATGCCCCCCTGATGAAACCAGGACTATTCCTACAGCCTCTGTGTCCGGATAGAGCTGCGTGCATTTTTACTCAAATGATTGACTTACCCTGCATGAAGGAGATTTTCTTTTTTTTTTAATAATTCATCATCATACCATGGAGGTGTCGTATGATTATTGTGTGGATTATGATACTAATACATGCACTTTTAATTCATCGCACTGAAAATCCAGATCTACACGGCTGGACCAATTTGAGGCCTTTTTGGGGAAAGTGCTGGATGGAAACATGCCTGTGACAATGATAATTATTATACACTTCCGATAGATATCAATATATGCGCACATTTCATCAACGATACACACGTTCAAAAAACAACAACAACAACAATATCCATGCTGATGACAGAATGTTGAGTACTTTTATTTGTCTCTACAAGTTTGTATTTGAAGCCCTTTGTAGTAAAATGAATGTTTTATTGTGGATACAAGATTTTAACGTGAAGCATCTTGTGGTAGAATTTCAACTTCAAAATAACAAACTCTCTCAAAACTATTTACAAATGTTTATAGTATGGGAAATATAAACAATTGTGTATTTGAGGATTTGGAGCCTTTAAAATCATCTAACAAAAATCACCATATGTGAATATCACAGTTACTGAATAAGCACTGCATACATAGTTACTTGCGTATTGAGTCCAGACAAGCAGTCATAGCGGAGACAGCCGTTTTTGGAGGACAGTGGATGTCCTCTTTTTACGAGACATGTTTTGCATCAGTGAACACACCTGACTCGCTGCGGCGCTGCACAGTAAATTGTACGGCTTGACTTACATTATATTTTTGAAAATCATTTCAAAAGTCCCCCTTGTATCTGAAAAACACAATATATCGTAGATCACTGTCCCAAATCCTCGGGTTCAACACATTTGAAACCCATTTCTATATGATCCTGTAATAAGTGAAAATTGTCAAGTCTATGCACGGGCAAAGCGAGCAGCATCGCTTGAAGGTTACGCGTGTGCACTGATGCGGAACTTATAACATTGTCCTCCAAAAACGTCCGACTCCGAACTGACAAAATGCGGGGGGAAACTTGGCCCTTGGATAAGATATTTTTAGCAATATTTCGAATATTAAATCGATTCAAGAGAAATCCTTCTCATTGTGTGCTTCTACATGGCAACGGATGATTACTATACAGCTCACAAACTATTTTTTCACTTTATATCCGTATGCCAATCCAAACACTACCTTTCATATCGATTTCATGCTCTGACGTATGTCTTTTGGGGCGGAGGGATGGACACACCTTTAATTGACGTATCATTTAAATAAAGGAATATCTTTGATCTCAAATCGAGTCGTTATTCGTTTACTCTCATGTCAAAACATGATTCAAGACGACATCATAGGTAATTTTGCCTCCAACAGACCAAATGAAGCCTTGAAGTCTCAACAAGTTAGCTCTCACATCACTTAGAACAGTGTGTAATATAAGTTTCATATGGAGTTTAGTCATGAGTCGTTTGCTTTATATACCAAGTCAAGTTCTGAGCCGGTAACCCTAAAAACAATTAAGTTAACCCACTTAAAGCTCCGTAAATCAGAACATGAACTCAACCAACTTTGTCAGGGATAAAAACCTTGCTTAAGTTTAGTATCCTTTCAAGAATACCAGCCTTAGTTTTTAAATCAACCTATCACCATTCGCGAAAAAGTCTTGATTTATAATTCAGATAAAGTCTAGATATGAACTGACATTACAAGTCAGCACCCGTCTTAACGTTTGTACGTGTTTTCTTATCACACATTTGCCCTTTTCTCTGTAGAAACATTCAGTACTTTAAGAGCAGATTATGAAATATGAACAAACTAGAATATCTGGGGTCATTTCTTCAACCTTTAGCTCAAAGAAGAATGTAAATAGTCTATGAGCTTGGGTGTATCTAGACTGACAAACACAGGGCGACAAAAGCACCTGGGCGGAAAGCACGCCGGTGATTTGGGGACTGGGGCATGCTCCAACATATTTTATTCCTTTTTGTTTCGGGGGAGGGAGGTGGTTGAACAATAATTCTAATACAGTTCATAATAATTATGATGACCTCAGCGATTAATCGAATGCTACACAAATAAAGGAAGGCAGAAAGAGCTACGTCAACGTCATTACTTTTTTGTTGTTTTTTTTTACTACATCTCCTAACTAATATCACCACCTGTGTTTTGTTAAAGGTACATTAATCATGATAATATGCAATTCTATATAAAGTACATATCACAAAAGATACGCCTATATATGCGCTTTATAGAAAATGTGAAGAAAAAACAACAAAACAGAAGATACACTAGATCTGAGGTATCCAGAAATCAAAAGTGGTTTACATTAAGCATAATTTACGTTTATTATAAAGAGCCTAATACATCGGCGATGTCTCTAAGCGCTTTACAGATATATTATTATTACCCCGGTCGTTGGATTCTGGCTTGCCCGCACACAATGTATGCACATTCTCCACTCCCTGGGGAGTATTCCAGCAATTGCTAAGCAAACGACATTAACTTTCGCATCCTACCGGGTACCCATTTAACACCTGGGTGGAGAGTGGCAAATGTAGATTAATTAACGTCTTGCCAAAGGACGCTAGTGCTGCGGTGGGATTCGAACCCCGGACCTCGTGGTTCACAGTCCGGGGACTTATCCACTGATCCACAGCACCTCTACATGCCCTTAATGCCCTTAAATCTTTCGGTTGTGCAAACGGGGCGGGGGCGTACGCCGACTCTGCACTGACATAGCTGGATACGCCACAGCTAAGCAGATAAGGATAACAGGTGCGATATTGCTCCATAATTCACTCTCTACCTCCCACACATCGCCTCTGAACTAAGAGAAACAACATAAACGGGTCACGGCCAACATTCTTCTATAAACAAACATAACATGACACTGACTTGCCTTGAAAACATGCTAACAACATTATACACACTTTCTCATTTCTGTAGTATTTGTTTTCAGTAGTACTTTAAGGTGCACCAACATAACCAATACAAGTTGAAATGTACTGTACCCTGCTGTATAGACAAAAGGAAACGATTGTCATTTAAAATTCGTGGACACTTAATGAGAAAACACGTAAAAGCAAGAAGAGTATATTAGGCATTTAACTCAGGAACTCTTGTTCACGTTCAAATGGCATTGTAGGAAGAACATAAGTGTTTGGGAAAGTTTCGAGAACAATGTATAATTGTGTAATTTTACAGTTGCTTACTAATGTCAAAATAGGGCACTTTTGCTTCGTACTATAAAGGCTTTTTGGAAAAGTAAGCTTCGCAGAAAAGACCGCCCGAGAATTTATGACACCTTTATTCAAAGCAAACAAGTGAAAGAATATAGAAATAACCTGTACAAACTCACAATGCATTAAGCTGTATAACAAGGGACCAGCGAACTGTATAACACTTCCATTATCCCTCGATCTAAAACAATGCGTTAAAAAAGGTTGAGTATTCAAACTGGTATCATGCCATGGCTTTATGGATGTTTCGGCGCAGAGTCTGCCCGCTGGCTAAACGTATTCAGAGTCATTTTAATAGTATATACACATTCGTTCGTCTTCTCTTACTACATAAGTCGGACAAGCCTCGGGCAAAATACTTTGTTAGACTCAAAGATCAGCATACATATATCTCAGGTATCGTTGATATTTTGTTGTAAATGGTCTATCGGAGGCATGGACTGGGTGATACTAAGTTGCCGGGATGAATCCATCTATGACAAATTCTGCATTTGACAAAAGGGTTTTCATTTCGCGTTGGTGCATCCAGGCCAAGGCCAGGGGGTTCCCATGTTGCCATGTTATCCGCGCTTTTACTACTTTTATCAGCATAGGCGGATTTTTAGCCATAAAAAGGGCCGTGGGCGCCCCCCCCCCCCCCCCCCCCACACACACCCTTTCAGAGCTTTGGGATGGTCGGTGGGATTTCCGTTGGAATACATAATTTTTTTTGCTTTGGTTTGTGTTTTGCCAAACACTTTTCAGACTTTTGCCTACCCCGGTGGCATGTGTGTTAACTTCGGAAAAACTCCCCCCCCCCCCCCTCTCAGAAGAGGGGGATGGGAGAGGGTCGACGGGATTCCTGAAATCCTCACATCATTCTGGGTGAATTTATTGTTAGGACAAATTCCGCACCCCCTCCCTTTTGTACAATCACGTATCCGCCCATTTATCAGGACATATCAAGATCAACATGCTACAGGCTGATTGTGGAGGAAATCTGGCGACAAACTCACTAATGAAAAAAAAGTGAATAATATTCATTAAAATATTGAAAATTACAAGCTTTTTTCAGCAGTATTGATAACCACACCAGGGGAGGATAAAAACCATTTTTACAAAAACTTTGCCTGGGAGGATTGCCAAAACTCTATAAAAGACACTTATTGTTTTAAACTTCACTCCTTTTGGACAAGATGGGTCAGATTCTTTTCAACTCTTCAATCACAATTTCAATTAAGTTTTTGCCTCCTGTCCAATGCTTATGTTTGACATATATGGCAGTAATGCTTGTATTGAACCACCATCTTCACTCATCAGAAAACAAATGTTTCCGGCATTATCATGATTAAGACTTCCCAATTTCTACTTCTAAAATCTTACAAAAGGTACCGCTAAGTTCTGCGATTGCGCGAAAAGGAACTGGTATGAATTTTAAATGATCAAGGCCTCATGCCGTTTCGTGAAAGATAGGCGTACATGTGCTAAGCGTTTACATTCCCCCTTAAAATTTTCGATAAATTTTAGTGCAAATACATTATCCTCTTTTTTGTCAAATCCAATTCGAGGCTATTGCATAACTCTGTCTATGCCTGAGCTCAGGTACATAATAATCCCACAGAGGTATTTGTTCACACTCTTTGAGGGTTACACGCTTCACAGTCCGGTCGACTGTGGGAATTTCTTAAGATGGCCCATCTAAACAAATCATTTAAACTGTGTTCTACAAAGATTATCCAACGAAATCACAGTAATAATTAGTCATATTTGATTGTATTCCTCACCTCATGAGGCATCCTGGGGAGCGTTTCATCAAGCGTTTTGTCATTGATATTTACCAGCAACTGTTATAAGCTACTGAAATCCTTGCATCTGATTGGCTGAGAGCAAATTTGTCAGTAAAAATCCCTGACAAAACGCTTGATGAAACGCTCCCCTGTTCTTCTGCATGAAACTGTACGCAGAAACAGACTTTCAAACAGGCACAAAGTTTTGGATAACTATAGAAACTAAGACCCATTATTTAATATAGAGCATGCTCTTTGCATATTAGTCTATGCATGATCCTACTATATGCCTGACTATGCACATACATCATACAAAATTAATTGAATGAGCCTATACGTAACACTGAAACAATAAATATCATAACAGACGATTACACACCTAGATGAAAATGTCACCTTTCTAAAGACATATTTGTTTTAATCAAGGGGAAACGTGTTGCTAATATTAATGCCTCAATCACTCACAAACAAATCAGAGCCAAGCCCTGCAATGTTTACAGTAGTGGACATGAAGTGACTATGATTTTGTATTACAGCATATTTGCTTGAAAGCTCTTAATTCAAAGTCCTCATCTCGTATGCCCACCACGAAGATAAACACTCCGTCTTCATTAAAAGATGTCCCTTCCCCAAACATAGACGCGATTTTTCATCATAAAATTCGCGCCGCCGTAATTTTCAGGTAGACTATAGAGTCGAGCTGGTCATGACAGGGAATGAATTTTTCACCGAGTCCAACAAACTTATATAAAAATTAGAAGATTAATCATGAATAAATGACGTCTCACAGATTTTCTAGATCCCGTGGTCAGACAGAAGCACGACATTTTCTAAAGTCGTGTAAATGAAGCTCTCGACACAACTAAACCTAGTGTTACAACCCCCCCCCCCCCCCCCAATCGACATACCTATTCCGCCAATATCTTCATTGTAGGGCAACCTAAATGCACCCATAAAATCAATTAAAGTAGCATCTCATCAAACATAACTTGACAAAATCCAGTTCACTTGGTTTTTTCTGATGCAATGCACTTATTGGCTCAATGTAGACACCGAAGTAGGGATGAACAGTGAACCATACGGTATACGAGATGTGTCTTAACATGAAGCTACAAAGCTTCGTGGTCTTAACCTGTCTTTCTTCATTAAGTGTATCGTCTATTTCCTGCTAGACTCACACCCTTCTTAGCGAAAACTACCGTTCTACAGCACCCAGATTATTCATAGACAAATTTTATGGGTACCGTAAAAAGCATTTGCAGATATTGTGAATGTAGCCAAGATTGTTGCTATACAAGCACCAAAGCTGAAATGTTGCATCCAGTTTATTCGAACAGATCGCATATTTATTCATATAAATGGCGCCTTACCAGGGAATTGTATGCTCAGAAGCAATTTAATCTGTCACACATTCATTAATAAGCGAATCAGCCGTGACACATTCATTTCTATCGATAGAATAAATACATATATCCACCCAAAATCTGGACGTCCCTAGAAACGTAGATGTCCCCCCCCCCCCCCCGCCAAACTTTCGTGCGGATACAATGGTTACCGTGTTGCCCAAAATATACAGATTGATACTTCGTCATGGCCTAAAATAAAGTTTAATGGTACTTTTAAAAAGTCCCAGGACACCCCATAATCCTCATTTGGCTGATGAAGGTTGATCGTAAATCTTTCAGCAACTAGCAATATGGAATTCTTATAGAAGCATTTTGTCAAAATACAAGGTGTGTAACTCGAATCTTCAAAAAGAAACATATAGCGTTTAAAAATGATTCATATTTTTAATCTACAAATGATTACATCCAGACAATTTACGTTCCGTATTCAGGATTATGACTGCCAGTTTCAGAATTGCAATCTATAAGTAAAAGAAAATTACTAGGGAGTGTTGTGTGTTCTAAAACTCAATTTCAAACACAAGATTGCTGATATTAAGCTGTGAATAATTCATCCAGACAATTTTCGTTCCGTATTCAGTATTATGAACGCCATTTTTAGAATTGCAGTCTATAAGCATGATAAGTAAATGAAAATTACTGGGGAGTGGTTTGTGTTCTAAAACTCGATTTCAAACACAAGATTAATACGGTATTATTATTAAGCTGTGATTAATTAATCCAGACAACTTTTGTACCGTATTCAGTATTATGAATGCTAATCTTAGAATTGCAGTCTGGTAAGTAAAAGAGAATTACTAGGGAGTGTTTTGTATTCTAAAGCTCGATTTCAAACATAAGATTGCTGGTACTAAGCTGTGAATAATTCATCCAGACAATTTTCTTACCGTATTCAACACTATAATACTAATAATAGAATAATTATAGACAGTACAGAAAACTACATCACTAGGGAGTGATTTATGTTTTAAAACTCGTTTGCAAACATAAGATGGATGGTAAGCTGTGATTTTCACGTATTTTCCCCAGGGCGCAGGAGGCTATTGGCAAACTATCGATATTTGGAATTCTCTGCGACTGCGCTCCGTACGATCGATTCGAAAATCGATTTTAAGGCTTGGTAAAGTGGTTGTAAATGCAAGAGGTGAAATAAAATTTTTGACTCGTTCAAGAGCCTTCCACAGTGAGCTATGACAAAATCTTGTTGATAACTATTGAATATTGAGATTATTTCAAGGGATTTGATCTGTATAAATTTGCCATTTTTCGTAGTTAAGAACCTAAAGGTTATTGGTACTTTTACGTAAATGGGTCGTACAATCTTTAAAGTATTTTACAGTGGCGATTTTCTATAAGAGAATAAAGAAGTAACTCTGATGCTGACATTCAATTTTAGGGTAAGGCTGTACCGATGTTGTGATCATATGACGTCACTTAAATCATCTGAGCTTTTATGCTGGCAGGTGGTTGCCCATAATGCGTAAAAGATGGCATTCACATAGAGGTTTTTCTACTTTATATTGAAAAAAAATGGACAAAAACACACGATTCTCTGAAAAGATTGAGAAATGATAATGTCATTATGGTAATGACGTGCTTCGTGTGTACTAGGTCTTTTAATCAAAAGCACCTATTATATGTCCTTGCAAATTATTCATGACAATCCCCTTACACTTGCGTACTCTCCATTATTTTTTTCCAATATCTCTCTCTCTCTCTCTCTCTCTCTCTCTTATTTTCACACACACACACACACACACACCCACAGACACTCTCTCTCTCTCTCTCTCTCTCTCCCCTCTCTCTCTCTCTCTCTCCCTCCCTCTATCCCCCTTTCTCACATACGTCACGCAATTCATTGTTCATGGTCTGTCATTCATTGCCCAAACAGACCAGGCAGTAGCAGTGAAACATGATGTTGAGCATAGCCAGCATTCTTGTCACTTACGTCACATAACATCGTCCTATTGAACGACTATTACGCCGCAGTGTGAAAATACTTGGTACTTGGAATTTGATTTTATTCAGACACAGATAGGGTTTGAAGATGTCTTGCTTTAAGCCCATCCCCATTGTTAAAGGTCCCTGTTTTGTCAGCGTTGCATTAAAGTATCAAAAATTAATACATCTATATAAGGCTTTCGAATAGCACATTTCCCTTTTTCATTTACGTTCACCGTTATTGTCTTTTGGGAGCGGTGATGGGCGGGTTGTCGATGGTGTTGGGAATGGGGGCCATGCTAAGTATCTTTTTTTTCTTTTGCCATCAAATGACACCCATCACAGGGACATGATACATATGCCCTTATGACTCCCCCACTCACACACACACACACCCCCCCCCCCACACACACACCCACCCACACACACAGGTTTACATGGCTTTACTTCCGAGGACAGGTATTGTTCCTCTATTGTCCCTCGTCCTCGGACAGTCGACGGAATAAAGCACAAATTCATTGTTCGACGTTCGAGGACTATTGTCCGGCTTCCGAGGACCATTGTTGTCATGATTTTTCTTTTGTTCTCTGACCGAAAATGTCCTCGGACATACTGCTAAACAGACCCACACGCACACACACAAGAAAAAGTCGTACCCCTCCCCCCCCCCCCCCCCCCCCCCCCCCATGTGCCGCTTTGATGTACTTTTCGCAACGAAATGAACGGCGATTTCATCTTCTAACAACATTCACGAGAGTAATCAATTTTGCTTGCATGCTTGGCAATGCTTAGAACCCCCTCGGTACCACCCCCAAAATGCATTGACCTTGTATTATGTCCATACTTTACTGGATAAACTTAAGCTACCATGATGTCAACTTGTGCTAATGTACTTTTTCTTCCATTTTGTCTCTTACGAGGCGGGGACGTGCTTGCGTGACGTGATGAAAGATGCACACATTCACAACATTCTATCAAGAACAGAGTCTGTATTGTATACGAAGTGAAGACCGAGGCTCTGTTCAGTTGCTACATCTAAATTCACTATCTTCATTCCTTCCCTCTTTTAAAAATATGGAATCATAATGATTCTATCCAGACCGGAATCACGATCTATTTCTATACGAAGGAAGGGGATTGTTTATGGCAATAATAATCGATCAGAGAGAATGAAGGAAATCGGGAGATGAATAGATATGATAGATGAAGACACAAAAGTACATTCCAAGCAGTCTGCAAGATCCGAATCAAGCTCAAATAGTGATGAATGCTTTAATTTAATCACCGGTCTTCTAATACCGCGAATACATTACAACATATAACTGCATGGAGTACTGTCATGTACATGGAGTATAAATTTAGCCGATTCATAGTTAAGCAAGTCACAGTCCATCAGTTACACATCTTCAAGTGATCGAATGATAAGATGGTTGAAGACGGATAAGATGGTTGAAGACATTTTTTTTAACCGAGTTGAAAACTTCCACATCCTTCTCATTCAAAACATTACGTGAAAGATATCTGCATAATTACTCCAATATAAGATCATAATTATTGCAATATATCTCTTCCCCATAAAGTTAAATATAAATAGAAAAATTTGTTTTTAAATATCATGCGTCCTTGCTCCTATTTTTACATATCACTTTGGTTTTGTCATGTCAACTAATTTTATGAGCACGATATGTTTCGTATTTTCAGAAGTAAAACCAATTTTTTGCAGCATTATTAGAGTAATATGCATGGCTAATTCCATACAACAATGCACTTTTCTAAATACATGGAGATAACCAAAAAATAATAATAAATACAGTCATGAAGATATTCGGGAATTGGGCGTTAAATCTCGACAGACTGAACGCTTCGGGGTGATTATAATTTTGATCTCCTTTTGAGGTAATCTTGCGGCGATTTCTATATCCGGATTTCATTCCTTCCAACTGATTGTGTTGGCGTTATAAAAGAGCATGAGCTTATTGTTTTGACATGTTCTTCTGCCTGGTTAGGTAATGAAGAGAGCATTCCAAACACGAAGAGAAAAAGATGTTTAATCAATGTGAGTTGGCGACTGAAGCATACGATTATCCAAACAAAATCGCATCTGAGTTACAGACTCATTTATTGGAGTTGGGTTGAGGACTCTGCGATTTTGTGTCTGCATGTGCATGGTATTAAAGAGAAAATGCATATTTCAATGTACCATTTTAATCTACCAATCCCATGTACTATTAATTTTATACCATTTCCCTGTATACTATTTGCATGTAATATTTCTACGTACTATTCCACGTACTTTTTCCCATGTACTATTTTGCATGCACTCATCCCAGTTTTATCATTCATAACTGCAGAAGTGTCGTAGTTGAGTGGTTTAGAAGGTTTTGGCTGGAAATACGATGGTCATTGGTTCCAGTCATGTGACGGCCTTAATAACTGCCCTTCTCTATCTATGTGTATACATGGAAACAATGTAGGATGCGAATGTTATTGTTCCGCCTATACAAATGTGATCTGAGGCAATTGGATGATGGGCTTTCCAAGAAGACAGTTTGGTCACAATAATATTGACCGGCCAATAATCATAAGATAACTTCAACTAGTAACTGAAAAACATTTTTTTGTTTAAATATTCATCACAACAATTATTCAGGTATGTGAAGCCATGCATGATATGACATAGGCAAAATGCCTCCCAGTGAACAAACGGAAATTACATCCTGTTTATTCTACTTTAAATAGGATTACAGATCATACAAAAATAAGAAATCATATGTTGTTTTTCAATACTAATGAGCTGACTGTTGGCCAGATGCCAAGAAAAAATATGAAATGGAAATGAGCTCTGTAGATTGAAGGTTCGATCAGTATTGATTTTCTATAAATTCATAACTCCCGGAGCGACGATTCACCTCCACGCACGCTGCCTTTAATGCTCCGGTAATGTTTGCAGGCATACTCTTCATAACGAAAGGAATACATCTTAATCAATCTGACTTGACGACTGAAGTGAGCGATTGTACAAACAGAACGGATCCGATTTAGAGTACCGTTTACATCAGACCCTGTCTGAATATACGATGATGTTTTTTAGCTACAGTGGCATGGAGGGAGGGTGGGTGGTGTATTAAACGGGAGAGAATTTATAAATAAACAAATTTCCGTTCCTGATTAAACTCGAGCTGTCTTACATTCATTCTGTTCTCTATATCTTAATGTCAAAGATTTCTAAAACATTTGCATCTTCATACATCTTTCTCTCATTCAACCTTCTCCGCATTCATTCTATTCCTAATGGAGCCTCCTCCATTGGCAGACTTAAAACCGGCAGGCTCCCTATTTTGTAAATTAAATACTCAGTGTGGCATACATTAAGTACGCAAATGAAAAATGAGGCCCCTGCCCTCCATGAGTTTTTGTGCCCCCATTTCAAATTTTACACAATAGCGGGAAGTGAAAAAGTAACCTATGCCTCTCCCCTTAAAAAAACGTGGATCGGCTCTTGACCTCCTCCTCATTAAAACCTTCCTCTCATTCAACCTCTTCCTCATTTCAAGCTTCCTCTCTTTTAACCTCTTCCTCATTTCAAGCTTCCTCTCTTTCAGCCCCTTCCTTATTTCTAGCTTCCTCTCTCTCAACCTCCTCATTTCAACCATACCTCTCTTTCAACCCATTCCTCATTTAAAGCTTCCTCTCTTTCAGCCCCTTCCTTATTTCTAGCTTCATCTCTTTCAACTTCTTCCTCATTTCAAGCTTCCTTTCACTCAACCTCTTCCATATTTCTAGCTTCCTTTCACTCAACTTCTTCCATATTTCTAGCTTCCTCTCTTTCAACCTCTTCCTCATTTCAAGCTTCCTCTCACTCTCAACCTGCTTCCTCTCTCTCAACCTCATCCTTATTTCTAGCTTCCTCTCTTTCAACCTCTTCCTCATTCCAAGCTTCCTCTCTCTCAACCTCTTCCTTTAATTCAAGCTTCCTCTCTTTCAACCTCTTCCTCATTTCAACCTTCCTCTCTTTCAACCTCTTCCTCATTCCAAGCTTCCTCTCTCTCAACCTCTTCCTTATTTCTAGCTTCGTCTCTTTCAACTTCTTCCTCATTTCAAGCTTCATCTCTTTCAGCCCCTTCCTTATTTCTAGCTTCCTCTCTCTCAACCTCCTCATTTCTAGCTTCTTCTCTTTTAACCTCTTCCTCATTTCAACCATACCTCTCTTTCAACCCATTCCTCATTTAAAGCTTCCTCTCTTTCAGCCCCTTCCTTATTTCTAGCTTCCTCTCTCTCAACCTCCTCATTTCTAGCTTCATCTCTTTCAACTTCTTCCTCATTTCAAGCTTCCTTTCACTCAACTTCTTCCACATTTCCATCTTCCTCTCTTTCAACCTCTTCCTCATTTCAAGTTTCCTCTCTCTCAACCTCTTCCTCATTTCAAGTTTCCTCTCTCTCAACCTCTTCCTTATTTCTAGCTTCCTCTCTTTCAAACTCTTCCTCATTCCAAGCTTCCTCTCTCTCTACCTCTTCCTTTAATTCTAGCTTCGTCTCTTTCAACTTCTTCCTCATTTCAAGCTTCCTCTCTTTCAACCTCTTCCTCATTTCAACCTTCCTCTCTTTCAACCTCTTCCTCATTTCAAGCTTCCTCTCTCTCAACCTCTTTCCTTTAATTCTAGCTTCGTCTCTTTCAACTTCTTCCTCATTTCAAGCTTCCTCCCTTTCAACCTCTTCCTCATTCCAAGCTTCCTCTCTCTCAACCTCTTCCTTATTTCTAGCTTCGTCTCTTTCAACTTCTTCCTCATTTCAAGCTTCCTCTCTTTCAAACCCTTCCTGATTTCTGGCTTCTTCTCTTTAAACTTCTTCCTCATTTTCAAGCTTCCTCTCTTTAAACTTCTTTCTCATGTCAACCTTGCCCTCTTTCTAATTTCAACTTTATCTTAATTCAACCTTTCTTCCTCTTTCTCCATCTCTTAGCACTTTTTCTATCTCATTTGACTTTCTGCTCTGTATCTCTTTTGCCCCCCCCCCCCATCTCTCTCTCTCTCCCTTTGTCCCTCCCCCCTCTCTCTCTCTCTCTCTCTCTCTCTTCCTATCTTTTTATATTGCTCTGTTTTTCTTAACTTTCCATTATCCTGACTTATTCAACCATTCTTTCTACTTCACACCTCCTCTTCCTCGCCCCTTCCCGCATCTTCTCTCTCCCTTTCTCATCTATCTCACTTATTCTCCATCCCCCTCTCCCACCTTCTGTTACCCTCCACCCCATCTCTCTCTGTCTCTCTCACTGTCCCTCCCCCTCTCTCTCTCTCTCTCTCTCTCTGTCGATCTCTTCCCTTTCCCTCCTCTTTCATCCCCTCCCCATTATTACTTCCCCTCCATCTTTTACCTCGACCCCTTCTCTCACCCTCTTATCTTCCCCGGCCACCATTCCGTCCTCCTCTTCATTCATTTTTCTCTCCCAAGCACCCTCTCTATTCACACCCTCTCGCGTGCTTTATTCCATTAATATCTTCACGTATACATGACATCATACACATAACCATGCTATCATCGATGTGTTTTCTAGAAAATAGTTTGATATCCCCGTTCTCCGAATAAAGCGATTTCCTGTTCACTATACCGACTAGAACCGTCGTCTGGAACATTAATGTGCTTTTCATATGGCCAGCATCGAAGACCAAAATATTAATAGAATTTCCGGACAATCTCCGACAAGATATGAATGGATTCCGCTGTCGAGAATTCCATCCTAGTGAATCAACTTTGTTAGAAAAAGGTGGCCATTGTTAAAACGGTAAAAAGTAGCATGATGTTACTTAAGAGCTTCTTGACGTAGAGCAGATTGGATCCTATAAAATCCGTGCTGAAGACTCATTAGGATATATAGGTGAACAACGTTTCCACTGAACCTTCAGGGAACAGATTTTATAGTTATTGATAGCGATGTGATTATCGTTGATATGAGACCGGTCCCTTACGCTCCTTGTTCCGATCCCCCCCCCCCCCCCCCCCTTCAAAAAAGAAGGAAATAGAAAAGACAGATATTTCTTTAATATTGTTGACATTGACAAGTAACAGACTATTTTATAGGTTGGCACGGTTGTTTTTCTAAGGTGTAGTAAAAAAAAAAGATCTAAGAGGTGAAATAAATATTTATATCACTGTAATCCACACCTCCCCCCCTCTCTTTTTTTTCTTTTTTGGTATAAAACTCAGTCACCAATATAGTAGCAAAAAAATGGCTTTTTGATGTGTAGTAAAACGACTGCAAGTGTCCTCTAACTTATTTCAAATAAAGCATTACAGTGGGTGTTGATATGGTATTATATCAGTATTGGCTGATGTGACAGTCTACAGCGATAACAAGCCGTAGTAGTAGTGGTGGTAGTGGTGGTGTTGGTGGTAGTGGTGGTAGTAGTAGTAGTAGAAGTAGTAGTAGTAGTAGTAGTAGTAGTAGTAGTATTAGTAGTAGTAGTAGTGGTCGTAGTAGTAGTAGTAGTAGTAGTAGTAGTAGTAGTAGTATATAGTAGTAGTAGTAGTAGTAGTAGTAGTAGTAGTGGTAGTAGTAGTAGTAGTAGTAGTAGTAGTAGTAGTAGTAGTAGTAGTAGTAGTAGTAGTAGTATATAGTAGTAGTAGTAGTAGTGGTAGTAGTAGTAGTAGTAGTAGTAGTAGTAGTAGTAGTAGTAGTAGTAGTAGTAGTAGTAGTATATAGTAGTAGTAGTAGTAGTAGTAGTAGTAGTAGTAGTAGTAGTAGTAGTAGTGGTGGTAGTAGTAGTAGAAGTAGTAGTAGTAGTAGTAGTAGTAGTAGTAGTAGTAGTAGTAGTAGTAGTAGTAGTAGTAGTATAGTAGTAGTAGTAGTATAGTAGTAGTAGTAGGAGGAGGAGGAGGAGGAGGAGGAGTAGCTTGAACGTCGCTTGAACTTTTTTCAACAGCATACCTTGCATCATGTTTCGATTAATTTCAATTCAATTTAAAAACAAATGCGTTTTCCTTAGAATAATGCACAATGATTAAAGTAGAGTTGGTGACAATAATGGAACTGGATAAAAACATCGAACAAAAGGAAGTGGAGACACCTAAAAGTTAAATTTGCACGCTTTAGATTAAAAAAAAGCCTGATATCAGTCACTATACTGTTACGTGCTCTCGACAGATTGCATTCCAATGTCGAGGCATAAACACAACACAAAAATTAAAAGACCTATAATTATTTAGGGCGACAGTTTGATATTCGTAAAACCACTTTCCAAATGATGACTTTAAGATAGTGCATTCGCCTTTTTGCTGTTTGGAGCAGCCGCAGTCGCTTCGCCTGACGGGGCAGCGTTAATTGAAAAACGAAAACAGTCCAAAAATCAAAAAGCTGTCGGATACGTTACAGACAAGAATGAGAATAACAAGAAATACATTTTTCAATAACGAAGGAAGGGAAGTTTAGATACTGACTCACCGTTTATTGGCTGTCCATCTTTGCACTCACAAAACAGAGCTGAAAAGGAGAGAAAAACGGTACGTCGGCGTATAAAGGATCGGAGGGGGGAAAAAAGTCCGAATTATCCGAGGTCTTTTGATGGAGTGGGTTTTTGCGGGAGAGAGATGGGAGAGAGCAGAAGAATGCACGCCTACACCTTCCGACTTCTGGCGCACTACTGAAAGAAGAAAGAGACAGGCTTTTATGTCATCGCTGCATGTCAGTGAAAGGCTTGCTGGCTGGCTGCCTGGCTGCATGGTCTCTTTCGCCCTGATGAGGATGATGCCTGGTGGTGATGCAGTGCTGCGTTGTCTCATCTCATACAACGCTGTCCCTCTCTCTCTTTCTCTCTCTATCTGTCTCTCTCTCTCCCTGTTTCTCTCTGTCTCTTTCCCCCTCTCTCTATATACATATCTCTTACACCTTCTGTCACCACCTCTCCCTCTTTTTCGTATTCTCTCTCTCTCTCTCACGCACACACACACATACAAATTTTCATCTCATCAATTTTCTCAATGATATTTCACCCTCTTCATCTCTCTCTCTCTCTCTCTCTCTCTCTCGTTCGCTATGTCATGTCTTTCGTTATTTCATTGTCTTTGGATTCTCCATCCCATCTCCCCCCCCCCCCCCCTCTCTCTCTCTCTCTCTCTTTCTCTTTCGTCACTTTTCGACGCTCTCCATTAAAATTCCTATTCTTCCTATCTTGCTCTCACAATCGCTCTTCCATTATCACTCATTCACCGTGCCTCCACTTGCTCTCATTCCCTTTGTCGCTCTCCCAGTCTCACCCCCCTATAGTGTCCCTTACTATATCTGTATCCCATCCCTCTCTCAGTCCACCCTTCATCCATTATCTCTATCTTTATCTACCTGTGCAACCATACTCCCCCTCACTATCCTTCTCTTTTTCTTCCATCAAGATTTTTCCTTCTCCTCTTCTCTCTCCTCTTGTATCTAAAACCGTAATCCTATTTTTTCATTGCAGGGCTTATTCCCTCCATAATTATTTCTCAAATTCTTCATAATTGGTATCACTCCATACTTGTCGGAATCTCTCTCTCTCTCTCTCTCTCTCCATCCCCCTCTCTCTCTCTCTCTCTCTCTCTCGCTCTCTCTTCCTCTCTCACTCCCCCCCCCTCTCTCTCTCTCTGTCTCAGGTGCGATACGTCAATGTCTTTTCCATGTAGTTTTCTTTCCTCTTCTTGAAATCTTTGTTTTTGAAATCAAAACCGTGTTTATTTTACCACCTGAGAGAATATTTTCTGCATTTAAATCGGATGAGGACAACTTTGTATTGATATTTCGTTTCGACATCAATACGAGATAGCATAAACGTATACTTATAGTGCATTTTGACTGAATTACAACTTTTTAAAAGGAAGTTATAGCTCTAAATTGATAGTTAAACTGTTACAGAGAGATGAATACTATGTGAAAAGAAAATATGAAAACCTGAAAAGAGACAGGTTAGTCAAGAAGAAAATAATCAAATCAAATATAGTAGTCAAAATAGGTGACATACTTGAAATCCCGGATTCAAGTATTATTCTAAGAATAATGCTTTGAAATCCCGGATTCAAAGCATTATTCTTAGAATAATACTTGAATCGGGGATTTCAAATCATTATTCTTAGAATTGACTTTTTTTAAAGGTGGGTACTTATAGGATTTTTGATTTAGCCTAAATCAAGATACAATTACGAAGAACGGTAAACTATGTAGAAAAGGGGGTGGCATGTTAAATGTGAGAGAAAATTATGTCTTATAAATCAGATTATAGGAATGGTAAACTTTCATTTACGAAATCAAAGTAAACAATTAAGGAAAACATATTTACATGAGATAGAATCATGAAAATGAAAGAAGAATGAATGCGATTTGGAAGAACGTCACCAGTTTTTAGACTGAATAATGTTTCAGAGGCAAAAGACGCAAAATAGACAAAGAACGAACTTACGAAAGCCTGGACATACAGTAAAAAGACTGCACAGAGAATACCTTGCACTGTATAATGTATCTCTGCGATACCACCGTTGTCTCTGTGACAAGATGTAGATCGAATGATTTAGTGCTTATCCAACACAACATATTTAACCCCGTACAATTGTGTGTATCCACCTTCATATAATAGTTAGCCTGTCATTTGGATCATCTCCAACTTAAATTCATCATCATCGTCGTCATCACGATCTGTTGGCGTAATCTACCACGTTGCCCGGTATTCCAGGTATCTCCCACACTCATGATACACCCATCTTGCCCTTTCCAACTGTGCTACTCTCCTGGACCATGGACAAATCTGAGTCGATTAAAAACCACTCTAATTACTGTTCATTGCCACCATCAACATCATCACCATCGTTACCACCACTATCATCATCATCATCATCATCATCATTACCATCATCACCATCACCACCATCATCATAATTTGATATGTGCTATACAAGAACGGCATTGTTATTATTATTATTATTATTATTATTATTATTATGTTGCTGATCCTTTTTTCAAGAATTATGATATTTTCATGGACACATGTTCTAACAACTTTGCTGTATTATATTTATCATGTCATGTTTCTTTATATTTTGTTTATGTGAAACGGGAAAAAAAGAATTTAAAAAAAATTATCATTATTATTATTATCATTATATTATAATTATTATAATTGTTATTATCATTATTATTATCATCATCATCATCATCATCATTATCACCGTTCATCCGATCAACAATGTTATCTGATCAGCCCGAACTACATTGCCAGTTAAGTTCGAATCTGTTTCCTTTTTCTTTTCTTTTTCCGCTTAGTACAGGCTTTTGATAATTCCACAAATTATAATATTTGTATAATTATGATACACTTCCCCCTTCCTGGTACAGAAGTCCGGCTACGCCATGGGAGACTTGTGCACTGCATTTAAATGTTAGCGCCCCCGTTTTGGGGATATGTGGAAGAACTCTAATATGCACCTGTTCTCGCCGCGGCGTGCGATGTAATATGAGTTGTCGCTCAGAATTTAAATGCCCTCTTTTTCTTTTGGTAAGAGATCGTCGCTGAACGTGCACTGCACAACGAACGGGCGGGGTTCAAGTTCAGTCAAATATCAACGTTAAACCAGGTGCTGCCATTTACGATGCGAGACGAAAAAAGTCTGAGACATGACCGAATTCAGTTTCAAAGAAAAGTATTTTTGAGACAACTACTGAGGTGAATACAGGCGAAATAGATAGCGAATAAATGTCACTGATGTGTTCTGTTCTACTAGCAAACGAGAATTCTCAATATTATTACTGCTATGGAGCTGGAAAAGACAGCCCATCGTAAATCAGTATCTGCATGCTTTATTCAGACAACAGCGTTCCAGTTCAGTCAATAGCCATTCGAAGAACGCTGGTAATCCCCCCCCCCCCCCCACAAAAATCAACAACAAACAAACAAACAACAAAACAAAACAACAACAACAACAAAAACCCCGTTAGATTTCTTTGATTTTACTTGATAAAATACTTGCAGGAAGATACTAACATTTCCAGGTTGCTGTGACTTCTTAAAAAATCTCTCTGAGTGTAATATCAAACAAATGAGAGGAAAAGATAGGCCTAATTCAATTCTAGCTAGGATGTACATTTCCTCGGAAATGAGTTCACGTAAAGGACTAATACCACAGTCACACCAACAAGACCATGAAGACCGACGCCAAACCGACAACAGACCGAACAAAAAATTGCATTGCCACCAATGGCCAAGAATCGATCGGTTTTGGAGTCGGCGTGGGATCGGTTTCGCAGTGTGACTGGGGTATTACGAACAGCTGTATGGATATATGTATTAATATTGTACGACTCACTGTGTGGTTCCGCACTGACTAATGGGGTGTTGCAAGAAAGTTGCAATCAATTGCAAATTGTAAAGCAAATTAGAACTACCATTCTGAATGGTTCAGGGTCTGCCCATTCAAGAAGATGCGCTTGCAACAATGATTTTGATTGGTCAGTACCGATCAGTTGCAACTTGCAATCAATCGCAACTTTCTTGCAACACCCCATTAGATAACCGTTATCCTCGATTTTTCCGATATGTATTTAATTTACACTAAACAGCTAAAATTCATCCTTGATGAATCATCTATAATATATTTCATGCACATTAGACAAGTTTCATTCCAGTTTCTTTTTTTTTACGACGAGAAATGAAAAATAATCTTGAAGCGTGTAAAATTGCGTTTTTTTATGAGACTTTGGCAATCAAGGCATATTGTTGAAAGACATCTTCAGAATTGATTTTCTATATACCTCAAGTTTTGTTTTGCATCGTTATGATCATAATATTTTGCCCTGATTAAGAAGTTGTTTGTCACTGCGTGAGTCTTTAAAACACAACAAAATAATTGGTTGATATTACTGCGAATGAATCTCTATTGTTTGTTGGAACATATTTCCTCGATATGGAAATCATTAAAGAAAATAACTAGATATATTTATGATTGATGGCTTCAGATGACAGCTATCAATCTTTTTTTTCAAAAAGGCAGCCATATATACTCATTAACATTGTACAGTAGTTGTACGGTGGAAGGCCACAAAGTGCTTCGTGGAAATATTAGGAAGCGAGGTCGGGCAAACTTGCTCAATCTATTTACCCTGTAATCTAAAAAATATATATATATCCTCCAATGCCTTATCTTCTTCTCCATTTTTCCCATCTGTTGTATTTCCTCTTATACCTCGATCTACTTCCTTACTAGAGATTTGTTTTCATTAATGATGTTTCTGCAATAATCAGTGCTAATTATTTTGTCATTTATCTGTTCTGGGTGATCCGAGCACATGTTTTACTTTTCGAGTTTTCGCCTCCTATTTTCTGAAATATAATACTGTGTCATTATCATGTTATCCATATTGTATACCGATCAGAGATAGAAATGTAATATGTTTTACAAATAAACATGGGAGAGGGAGCACGTTTCACAAAATGCACTAGGCCTATACCTTGGCCAACTCTCCTATAATAAGTTTATATCTTCCGCAGATCTCGTGGTTATGGATGCAATCATAGAGCCATAGTGTTAGTGGTTTGGACACTTGGCAGGAGATAACAGGCCAGAAGGTCATCGGTTCAAGCCTGGATACGAAACTTCTGTCCTTAGGCAAGGTATTCCATGGGGAGGGAGAACGTTTTCACAAAATGCACCATACACTGACCAACTCTACTACTAAGTTTATATCTTCCGCAGATTTTGTGGTTATGGATGCAATAATATAGAGTCATAATCTTAGTAGTTTGGACACTTGGCAGGAGATAACAGGCCAGAAGGTCATCGGTTCAAGCCTGGATACGAAACTCTGTCCTTAGGCAAGGTATTTCATGGCTTCTCTCTACTCTGCATAACGGATCTTGGCGTGAAAAAAAATCATGAGTTTAACCCATGTTAATTTTGCATGGGTTAGTCACGAATGTAATTTGTACGGGGTCCGCTCGCTATTCATAAGGACAGCTATTCACAGAAAACCGCTATTCATTTAACACGCGTTATGAATAGCGGTCCTTATGAATAGTTATGAATAGTGGTCCTTATGAATGGAGGTCCTTATGAATAGCGAGGTAATTATTTTGTCTATGGTTTGCTCGCTATTTAGAAGGACCGCTATTCATACAAAACCGCTATTCATTTAGTCACGTGTTATGGATAGCGGTCCTTATGAACAAGTGGTCCTTATGAACAAGTGGTCCTTATGAATAGCGGTCTTTATGACTAGCGAGGTTACCCCATGCAGTTGAAATAGCATATGTGCGCCTAAATACAGACTGTGGAGAGCTGAGAGTCTACACTCAAGTATTATGATTCACTTTTTATATGAAATGTTGATTTTACTCTATCTTCGGGCTACATAGTTTGTTGTTTTTTAGTAAACAGTTTCATTTCAATTCATTTCCATTCAAAACTTAGAATCATAACTGAAAACAAATGACTGTGTGATGATGGTCATCTGTAAAGCCATTTGTGCAATAGATTAATTTGATTTCATTTCATTTTATGTATTTGGTTATTATTCATAAATCATTGCCATTTGAAGATAAAATAGGGGAGGCCAATCTTCTTTGGAAGTTGAATTGGCAACACAATGTATGGACACCCCTGTCATGCCTGTTGTACAACTCTCACATTATCATCTACCCGTATAGCGTGTAACAGCATGAGCCGGATTTCCAATGCCATTCTCCAACGAAACACAGAACTTTCCTCCCTCCCCCCCCCCCCCCCCCATTTTTTTTTCTTTTAATACCTTTATCAGGGCATTACATCTGAATCTCCGTGGCTTCACGACCTCGATAAAAGCATGAAAAACATGGCATTTTACAGAGTTCACCCGAAAAGCAAATAAAGAAAAAAAAAGAGGAAAGGGTAAGAGCATACGAGGAGAATCCCATGAAAAGGCCAAGGCAATCAGGCTCTTTGACCGCGTACCACAAGCCAACTCTTTTGTTAAATTTACCCTCCTGCATTGATTCAAATACAAAATGTCGAGTTACCGGTAATTAACCCTACTAAAAGGTATCGACTATTTTTAAATGAAATTGGTTTAAGGTGCAAAATAATCGCCGAGTAGTGAGCGGAAGAGAGGAAACTGACGTATGCTATTCAATTCATCAGACCTTTCCTGACATTTTAATTCGAAGCAAAATGCATGATGCGGGTATATATGTATGGGGATGGGAGACGTCAGTCTCAGTTTGTTGTATTGTATAATAGAACCGGTAAATATCCTTTGTGCCAACGCCTGGATGAAAATGTCTTAAAGGGCAACATCAGAATGAACTCTGTCTTGGGGAATTTGGTTCAAAAATGATTTAAAAGGTGTATATACATAGTTTCATCATGGTGGTGAAGCATTATAGCACTGTGATCATCTATGTCATAACTCGAAAGAGAGAAAAGGGATAGAGGCATAACACTGGTAGATAGAAACGTAAATATAGACATTAAGAGACATAACAATCATTACATAGGGATAGAAAAACACAATAGTGCGTGAGGCAGATGGAGAGAAAGTAGGTAAGACAGAGAGACAGCAAGAGAGACAGACATAGCTACATAGAAAAAACAGACCAAAATAGGTACAGAAGAAGGTGATGTATTGATCAAATATACTATGCGGAATTATTATGCATAATATAAATTGCATTGTATTGTTATATGTAATAGTAGTAGTAGTAATTATTATAATAGTAACAACAACGATAATAATAATAATAATAATTATAATAATAATAATAATAATAATAATAATAACAATAATAATAATAATGGATTTATATAGCGACTGATACATCTACGACGTCTCTTTCGATGCCTCCATAAGCACTTTATCCAGATATATATATTATTGTACGTCCTCTGTGATCCTCACAATGTTCAATTGCTTCTCCCTCTTAAATCTTGTTATTTCCTCACGATATGCCCATCAATATTAACAATATTGATAAAATTCATTCAAAAACATATTTTAGAGGTGAGATATAGGCAAAACCTAGTTTTAGTAAATTAGGCTTTAAAAATTCTTCAAAATTGCATAATAAATGTGTCGTAAAAACAGTGATGTTTATCTTCAATACAAACCAATGTACAATGCAACACAACTACACAAAACCAACCTGCAACCATCGATATAATAACGTAGGCAAAGACGTGGGTAAAATTAGGATATTTTAATAAACCACGCAGATAGTGAGAGAATGACAATATACAGTCTCAAGATCGAGTCGCAATTTCGTCATTATGTAACGCCCTTTTAAATGTTAAAGATAACTTTAACATTAGTTGCATGATTTTTCTCAAATCTGTTGACATGTTACTCCGATTTTCTGCGTTTCTTAAAAGCATTATTTCTTTTTTCACCTTATAAATCTAAATTTAAAGTTGAAGAAAACCTATACTAAACCAAGAAATGGCAATTAGAAAAAAACTTGTAGGATTTCAATTCTATTCTAAGGGCGATGAAGAAATACATTAGTTGTACATGTACCTTGAAGATCTTGTTAAACTAATCTCCCATATAGGCTTCACACAATGACATAGCTTGGGTCCAGTAATCCCACAATCACGCAGCTCATGTAAAGCCTATAGCCGTAAGCGCCACGCATGGACCAATTTTATTTCTTAACCACGTAGGGGCCACGTAGCTGCCGTTGGCCACGTAATCCCACGTAATTGCAAGAAAAATGTCACGTAAAGAACCGTAACACCACGTTCCGCCACGTAAAAACCACGCAACACCATTTAGCTCTATAGGCCCTATACGTCAAAATAAAGGGCTTATTTTGCGTAGTGAAATCTTGAACGTGTAATTTTCGCTCTACCTTGCAGTAAAGTACATTCTGAAGGTTACGACCACGTACATCCCGTAATTACCAGGCAGATGTCGTAAATGCCAAGGAATAGCCACGTTCCACTCCGTACCACATAACATGGCCTTACGTGGCTCCTACGGCTGGGCTTTACGTAAACATGCTGAAGTGTGACTGCGCCATGAATGAGGCATGGGTCTTCCCACGCATGTGATGAAATGCGAGGGATCAAAGTGTGGAAGATTGGTCCCTTCTTCTTCTTCTTCTCCTCCTCCTCCTATTTTCTTCTTCTTTTCCTTCTTCTTTTTACCTTCTTCTAATTCTTCTCTTCTTCTTCTTACATTCCCTTATCCAATATCCCTTTGAGCATTCGATGGGAGAACATTGCTCCGGCAGCCCCCCCCCCCCTATATATGTAACACTGTAGCTTCAAACGTATCATACACTACCCACCATGCCCATAAGTTTATACCATATCTATTTTTATTTTCATTTTTCGTTTCTTTTTAGAAATTAAGTAGGTTTTGTGGAAAAACACACAATTTTCGACCACACTTTTGAATGTGAAGATCAGATTCAAATGTAAAGGGCTAAGAATAGCCACGTCCCACTTCGTATCACATAAAATGGCCTTAACGTGGCGCCTACGGCTGGGTTTTACGTGAAAGTGTCATCCATGAGGCACGGGTCTAAGTACCACGAAAGTGATGAAATGCGAGGGATCACAGCAAAAATGTGGAAGATTGGTCCTTTTTTTCTTCTCCTCCTCCTCTTCCTATTTCTTATTTTCCTTTTTTTTTACCTTCTTCCTCCTCTTCTTCTTCTTCTTCTTACATTCCCTTATCCAATATCCCTTTGACCATTCGATGGGAGAACTTTGCTCACACAGCCCCCCCCCCCCCCCCCTCCCCTATAGATGTGACATTGGCTTCAAACATACTACACTCACCACCATGCCTACATGTTTGTATTCCATACCTATTTTCCTTTTTTTTTAGAAATAAAGTAGACTTTGTGGAAAAAAACAAACCCACAATTTTCCTTAAAATAAAATATTCTAGAAAATTTTCAATACATATACGAAACGCACATGCACAATAAAACAGAAGAATACAAGTGAGACCAAGGATTTCAACTCAGTCGGAACTTGGGGTTGAGTTTGTCATAAAATTGAAGAGCACATTTTTTATGTTACAAAGTAAAGGTCAAATTGTAAGGCCGACCTTTGAAATATTTAATTGTGTAGTTATTGATTAGATGGAGCTTGGCATTTTAGACGATAATGTCACTGACTCCTATTAGTACCATCTCAAAAGCATGTATGACTTCTTCGGACGTTTAAGGCAACATATTACTCGGAGGTTGATTACAATAATATTGTACAATGACGATAAAAATAGTAAGGTTGAGCCTACGCATCAGAGGGCTGAAAGTCTTCTTTAAAGAATCAAAGGGTTTCCTAAAGTGTATGACCAATTAATCAGGAAAATCAAAGCCGAAGTAAGGGTTGGATTCAATACGATGCTAAAGTCACATGCATCAGCATGTGTATTACATTTAAAAATTGTCATGGTAAAGCATCAAATACGGCATTATCCTGATCATGCTTCGAAAAAGAGAATTTATGAAACTCCAATATTTACGAAAAGCTCCAATATGTGCGGAAATAGTCGCAGTAGCAACAGTTGTAGCAGCAATATATTAGCAGAAGACGTAGTAGCAGCTGCAGGAGGCAGAAGTAGTTTAGTATTGTAGTATAAGGAGGAGAAGGAAGAGTAAAATTGGTGGTAGTAGTGGTAGTAGTAGTAGTAGTAGTAGAATCGTATATAGTATATAGTAGTAGGGGCGTCGATCATTGGGGGGGGGGGATAGGGAGCAGTTGCTCCCCCAGTAAATATGGGGGGAAGCATATCGTTTTGCGCCCCCCCCCCATAAATCCGTAGGTGTAAAACAAAATAAGGAAAATTAAACCTTCCAAACGATGAAATACCAAAGGTATTACACGATCAGAGTTCAATTTCGCCAAGCGCAAATTCTTTAATGTCCCATGCTTCATCATAAACCGTAAAGAAGCTGGTAATTAGTAGGCGTTACAAAAATCATATGCGAAATGAACATCGTTACTTTAGGCTGTCTTGCCCCCCCCCCCCCCCCCAATCTGAAAAAACCGATCGACGCCCCTGTCTGTCAGTCATGTATTTCAACTACTATTCTACTTCTAACCAAGGAGTTGTCATTGATAACTCTTTGTTCTAACAAGTAGCAACATTGACAGAGGGAGAGATGGGGAAGCTTTCGTATATGGCTGACAGATTACAGTAGAGGGCGCAATAGGAAGATCATGTGCGATGTATAATCAATTTGTACAACCACGACTTCTCATCTCTGCGGACGTTGGCCGACCCCTAAAAAACGTGGCGGATCCTGCAGTGATCGAGCAGGCACCGGCCGTATTTCGGCCGTATTTTGGGCGAAAATGCCATTTTGAGCTCGCAAGGAAGTCGGGCGGGCTCCGTTTTGGACATGTGACGGCCCCTTTACCAAGTTTATGTTTCATTGTCGTGTAAATACATGACTGTGTAGGTATCCATGCAGACAGAGAAAACTTCGAAATCTTTTATTCCCTTCCAATTTTACCAGGCAACATTGTGCAAGTATCACATTATGAACAATGATTGTTCAATCATTATTCACTCATAAAAGCAATATAAACATATATACAAATTGTTAGATCATAGGTGTATATTTCAATCATAAAATCAACATCAGGAAAAAAAAGCTTCAATGAGTAAGAGAAAGAGCCTCGCACCAGCTAGTCTAGTTCTGGACTCTTTTTATTGATTTTTTTATTCGCCGACTATACGCGATAAGCCGAGTGATACCGAGAACCTGTTGGCCCCGAAAAAAATGAGTCCAGTGCAATAAGCCAGTTCGGGGTTAGCGCATGGTACAAATGACCCCAAATATCCACAGATATTTTAGACATGGAGGGTCCCTTTATGTGCACTTCAGAAAAATAACTCTGGGAGTGATAGAGGTGCCTCATGAATAGCTTTTGTTTCCCCCTTTAAAAAGAATACTTCCACCTGGATATCATGGAATGCACCATTAGTGCATAATTGAATAATGATTACATGACATTCATGAGCACATATCGAATATTAGTGTCAGTGGGTTTTAGAATTTGGTACAGATGACCTTTATCTGCTCATGCTCAGATTGCATCTCCGAAGTGGCTTATTGCTCCACGCTGACGTCAGGGGTCCAAAGTTCACTAGCGCTTTAGCTGGGGAGGTGCGGCCAATTTTAATTGCTCTCCCTGAAAAATCTCAGGGAAAGTCGTCAGCGTGGAGCAATTGCACTGGACTCTTTTTTTTTTCGGGGCCAACAGGTTCTCGAGATCGCGTCATCACTCGGCTTATCGCGTATAGTCGGCGAATAAAAAAATCAATAAAAAGAGTCCAGAACTAGACTACGCACCAGCTAGCTTTTGACTAGATCTAAAATTTCTTACTTTCTATGAAACAAAATAACGTCAGCGATAACACGAGTAGACCGAAAATCAATTTAAATTCAGAACTTATGCCCCAAACATTGAATTTGTACTAGGCCTGTATACATGTACAGTGTATATGATTTTTAAACCTCAAAATTATTCTTCCGTCCCTGGATAATTATCATGAACAGGCCCGTAGCCAGGGTTTCTAAAGGGGTGGGTCGTTTTTTGGCAAAAGTGGACCTTTTTGTCATCAATACGGCACAGGTCCTTGCTAGGGTGCTCCGGGGGCTCCCCCGGAAAATTTTAAAATCTAGATGCTTTCTGCTGCAATTTAAGGACTCCCGAGGGGAAATTTAGGGGTTGTGAATGATGATTTTGAACACACATTTTTGAAGTCGCAGAAACAAAATATTTATTTATACATTCACTTGTAACAGCTAGACCACTAGCAGATAGGCCACAGTGACAGCATTTTGAGCAGCCACAATGACATACTCGTGACCCATTTTTCTTCAAAAATGGACCTATTAAAACGCACCAAATAGCATCAAAATTTCAAATTTTCAGAACCCCGTGACGACAGGGATCACCCCCCCCCCCCTCGTGCTCTCCCCGCGCTGCCGCTCCGGAGCTATGGCCACCTCTTTTTAAAATCTACTTATTACTTTTTCCAAAATGTTGGCAACACTGCAACTCACTACACCAGCTTTGATGCTGTACAACTGACAGCGTGTGGGTAATTCTGGTAACAAAGATTAAAGGTGTGTTTGTGTTTTTTTTTTTCATGAAGCGGACCTCAGACCAAGAAGGGGGGGGGGGTCGTCCGACCCCTCCGAACCCCCTCTGTGGCTACGGGCCTGATGAATTATGAAATTTCTCACTTCTATAATTTGAATTTCTTTCAAAACCCATGATAATGCCTGTAATATGGCTAATGAATAAGAGAGGTTGTGGATTAAACTGAGAATGAATGTTTAGAAGAAGAATGACTACATGAAACAACAAACAACAAAATCCAAGATCAAATTGTCAAACAACCGTTTAATTACTGTGCTTAATCAAATACATCCATTCCAGATTTTCAGCCATATATGATTAAAATTCACAATGAATTTGAACAAGACCTTCTAAACTACTGGAGAATAACACTCACGGATTAAACAGCATGTTGCCATGTACAATATACATTTTCTATTAAAGTCGAATTTTGCATAAGTCGATTTTTGTTTGGTTCCGACAGAATCGACTTACGCAAAGTTAACTGAATATAGAAAATGCCTGGCTTTGTTTACAGCTTTGACGATTTTACGGCGTTGACAGATTTTTTTTCTCGACAGAAATTACGTTAGCATCATACACAAATCCAATCACTTTATATACGTTAATTACAGAATTTACATGCATACAAAAGTTATTCAACACAAACCATATACTACCGTTTACATCCACACTAGTCTGATGAAAGGAAGTGAAGACATAGGTTAAAATGTGCTTCGTGAAACGTAAGTAGTCAGAAAAAATGGCATTATTGATCAATAGACCGTTTTTGTATTCATTCACCTTTTATGTATGATCGCATGGATAGGATGGAATCCACCTTATACTATACATTAGTTGTTACCATGTCGGCAAAGCCTCACACCAACTAGCTTTCAAGCCGTCAAGAGCTCCTTCTGCTAAAATCAAAGGATGCATAAATTTGAATACATTGAAAAACTGGTCTATTGTACATTGAATTACATTATCACATCTAAAACTTTCTTTTTTTTTTGTTGCTAAAATATACAAAGAAAAGTTAGCTAAACCGTTGGTATAGATGTAGATGCAGAGTACATTTTTTATTCGGATGTATTTTAACCTAAAAAAAGCCTAGGATTTTAGACTGCATCTTGGTGCATATTTTTTCTCATTTTTTTTTTTTCAATCAACAAATGAATGGGGTGCTCCAAGCGCTTGAGAAAAAAAAAAGATTAAAAAAAAGAGCCTCAAAAAGACCCATTCTTGCAAATAAATGACAAAGTAATTAATATTACAGCTCAATATAAAACGAAGAGTACTTTTGGAAATCAGCAAAGCATATATAGTACAGATAAAGTATAGAAATTACCGTCAATACACCGTTAGATACGACATTAATAAGAGGATATAGGAGCTTTTTCTTCGGATAGCATCTAACTTCTAGCTACTACGTACAAAGACGAGATGAAGCGTCATTTTGTCTCATCACGATCACATATGAACGAACCATTATACAGTATACAAATTATGAATCTACAATTTTGAGAAGTTATGACCACATTGTCAAGGGATCTGAAAGTGTACACATTTCAGCCAGATTGCATTTTCAAGCACTGGCACTCAGCTCGATGCTAGCAAACACGTTTTTATATTCTTATAAGTCAGTCTGTTTCACATGGCCACTGGTTGCTTTAAATCCAATCTAGTAATGGGAAAGTAAATATTTACCACAGCAATGAGTATTAATATCAATTACACTTCTAAGATCGTTATGTATATATGCAAGATATGTGCTCTTACAGATAATAATATACTACATGTATTGTCTTACTTTCTGGTGTAAACATGTTTGCGATTACATAAGGCCACTAAATATTGAGGCATCAACATAAATATACAACGGCATGCTTCAAAGTTTGTCCAAAATCACGATGGATGGAAAGACAGACAGATGTAAATACTTCAAGCTAACAACAACATACAGACACAACCACGTTTCATTATTACATGCTGTCTAGGTAAGAAATACTAAATACATGTACTATATATCACAACACCATGTAACAATGCATGTACCATGTAACATTGTCTAAAGAGCACGCATTTTGCTGATCAGTGCAAACGAGTTATGGGCATACGTAGATAAAGGGAGATGCAAAATGCTGAGGAAAATTCATCTTCTAAAATGGCTTACACCATAGTGTTTTCATTTGAAGATACATGTCAGTATCACAATGTAACAAGTACCAAAAGGGAAGGACATAAATCTACCTTTTTTGCGGACTACAAAATCAAAACTTTCTAAACGTGATGAACACTCAAGTGTTGTTTTTTTTGCAATGGATGTATTATTGCAACCGGTTCCGCATCCTGTTCCTTACTCAAAGAAAAACTTGATTACCGTTACATGATATACATGTACCTCTGAGATACACAAGGCGTCATATCTTCCACAAAACCCATTTGCAACGCAAAGTTTGCAACATTCTAGCACTCCACTGACAAGCATGGCTGATTATGAGGTACATATATCGGGTGATATCACACAAGTCTTCTTATTACAATCCAATGTAATACAATCCAATCTAATGGAAACAAGTGGCGCATAATTAGTTCATCGTTATTTACATGCATGCATACGGAGTAAAAGTGTAAGCCATTGATGTATCTTATATTTTGGTAATGTCTGTGGAAAATTATCTTTAAAATCATAAAGTTGTGACTCTACGAATGTGCTAAAATGGGCGCAAACAAATGAGAAATTGCACGATTTGTCTTCCAAATGAAATCAGCTGTCCAAAAACACCAAACATTTTAAATTTATTATGATTTTTTTTTTTTTTTTTTTTTTTTTTTTTTTTTTTGGGGGGGGGGGGTTGTTGTTGCATGTACCAGCAATTAATATACATGCACTGACAGATTTCAGGGACGGGAAGGGGAGGAAGTATATCATATCATAAGCGGAAAAAAATTGTAGGCAAGTGGACCCTGCCTCCCTCTCTCGAAATTTTTGTTACCATGCAATTCCCTCTCAAAAATGTATCCCAAATAATGGATCAATATAATATTCATACATTTATAAAGCACTTAATACCCTTTTTTTCTACGTATGACCATCAATTGAATGGAATACAGTATTATTCTTTTGATACAATTGGAATAATCTTAATAGGCCGATTGTCCCCTCCCCCCCCCCCCCCCTACACACACACACTCCCCGAAAAAAAATCATCATCTGTCATTCTTTTACATTTGAACCACAATAGGATGTTGACCAGTTAGCTAGATACTAAGTCACTGGTTTATATTTAACAATGTCTGTGGGGCTCAAAGATTTTCTTCTCTCCGATCTTCTTCGTATTGTTAATATACATGTAGATGTAAATGTAACATGCCATTTACAGGCCCCCAAATCATTACAAAGAATGTGTCACATCTGAACCAAAGAGGGCAGTGTTATATCTCTATATATTAAGTATTGTCTATACTGCTTTCCACCAACACACACACATACACATACACACCCACACGAAAAGAACTGACAATATAAAAAGGACTACAGGAACATGATCAAATGTAAACAATAACACTTCAAGAAAAGAAAGAGTATTAAAATGGAATTATACTAAACTAATATATAGTATTAAACAATCATAAATATACAAATGAAATATAAAAATTGAATTTGCTTTACAACAGGAGCAATAAGGTCTCGGCTACATGTCACCAAATATATTTTTACAAAGTAGATATTTGACAAGTAAATAATTATATAGCTGAATAAAAACAGAAAAATAATTACATTTGAAGTAGGCTTTTTACCTCGGTAATAAAAAAAAAAGTTTTTGATCAGACTACTCCTGAAAACTAACCTTAACCCTTTTAAGTGCTGTAGGCATTCTGTGGCACTAACTGCAAGAAAAACAGGCTAAACAAGTTATAACATTAATGGAACGCTACAGAATATAAAGAACTGGGGGGGGGGGGAGTTTCATCAAGTGTCTTGTCTGTGATTTTTACCAACATATTTGCCCTCAGCCAATCAGTTGCAAGGATTTCAGTAGCTTATAACAGTTATTGCAACTTGTCATTGATGACAAGTTTTATGAAACGGGGCCCTGTTCCTCCAGAACAGGAATGGCAGCCAGCAGTATGAAACTTAACCTATTGCCTATTGGAACAGGGGAGCGTTTCATCAAGCATATTGTCAGTGATTTTCACCGACAACTGTTATAAGCTACTGAAATCCTTGCATCTGATTGGTTGAGAGCAAATTTGTCGGTGAAAATCACTGACAAAACGCTTGATGAAACGCTCCCCTGGCTAGTCCCTGTATTAAGCATATGGGAATGAGAAGGTTCAGCATTCAACGGGTTTAACTATTCAACAGCATTTCTACATGTCTGAACGCCACTATTCTCAGGCGTTAATAGTCCGCAAACGGCATAAATGACTGTTGAGAATCAGGCTTGAACTCAATGAGCTACCGCATTACTGAACTGGGGAAATAGCCACTTACATGATGTGCTCAGCAAGTGTGCTGCCTTCTACGCGATATTTAATATCATATGCTGAGAGCCATAACAGATATAAATCATGTTGCCAATTCGTATAAAAGTAAAAGTATACAGAAATAGTTTGATAGACTCCAAAGTATACCTTGGCTCTTGCTGAAGCTTTTATTTGTACTAAAATTCTAATTTTTTTTTTTTGTATAGAATACCAACGAAATCCCCTTTTGCTACAGAACTATATTTCAAAATAAAAAGAATTCAAAATACAATAAATATTATTATCAAAAGAAAAAGTAAAATAAGATATTCACCATGGTTATTGGCACATGTATCTTCAGATTCTTAAAACCAAAGTATGCTTTTCCTTGTTCTAATAATAATAATAATACCTGTACCTCCATTTACATGGCGCCTTTCCAGTTAGTAACTAACTGATCAGGAGATGCATGTTCATAAACTGGCTTGTTTTCTGTAATTCAACCAACAACAAACAACATAATTCTTATATTTCCATTCAAGCCAGAGATCACATGAGTCAAGTCAGGATGAGGTGCAAAACGACAGAAGGGTGCATCTCTGACTCAGATGGCTACATCGGGTATATTAATGGGCGAGTTCAAGGTCTTTTGTTAATTTGGTGTCCAAAACATTACCAAGTATTATGAGATTCTGAACAAAAACTTGACATCAAATGTGTCATTACCCTTGGTATTTGGTCTGCTCTAAGCTCGAGTAGGGCTGTAATCAGGTGTGGCCGGTAACATACGGGGGGAAAATACCCTGGACTTGCCCAAATGCACCCAATTTCTTTCATGATTGCACCATGCACCTGATTGGCTAGTCTCCTGATGTTTCAAGAAGCCGACTTTACATGAATTCCTCAGACGGAAGACTTCTTGCATGAACAGTTGCGAGCAAACGCAACTCCAAAATGCGAATGCAACTTGATTTCAACCTATAGGAATGGCCTTGTTTAGGACATACTGGATATTTTATTGTGTACCTGGCAGGAGGGTGTGAATGGATGAGCAGACAACAGGTGAGAATTTAAAAAACACAGTTCCTTGTTTCCCTGTCCATACATTATTAACAGTGATAGCATTAATCAAGTAATCAGCACAAACAGTGATTTAAAATTTGCCAATAATGTATGTTCATGCCATTCTGATGAGCTACGATGATTTGGAGTTGCGTTTCATCACATGTGCTCATGCAAGAGGCCAGATTGCTATAAATGATGATGGGAACACCATCTACACATCGAGAGAAGTTTTCTCCTCAGGTTGGATAGCTACATACAGCACGGGATACGTCGCCATCACTTCTGACGGCCTTTCTTCTCCTATTGTTTCAACAAGGTAAGCACTCCCCCCTCTGTTGATGGCATCTAACGACACGGTGAACTCTACCTGCACGTTAGTTCCATTTTGCCTGCAGAATAAAATATCGAGAGATAGATTTAAGGGGAAGGGTGAGTTCTGGTCAAGTTGAAATAAAATTAGTAAGCTTTCTCATTCTTTCTTTGTTAGTTTGCAAGAATGTCATAGTAGAAATGTCCCCGGAAAAGGACTGCTCTTCAAATGCCCTCATATTCAAAATATATCACACAAAATAGCTGAAGTATTTGGCCCGAACTTACATACATGCACCACATGTGTGTGCAGTCCCATATACCTATTTCTGTGTACAGTACATGTGCTTTTCAGCAAAACTGGGTCCATTACTCCATTTCTTATCAATCTGATGCTTCAAAAACCTCACAGTATATACCAGTTCTTATGTAGATATGATCAACCTTTCCCCATTGCTTTGAGACAATTTCTTTCACAATGTATTTGCATGACCAGAACTCAACTTTATTTTTAAAATACATGGAGGTAGATTTGTAAGTTTCAAAAGAACATAATTGATGGGGTGTTCGGAGAATTACAGAGGGGACATTTTCAGCGCATGAGCACTTGATTTGCCTTTACTTTTATGTACCACATAAATTTGCTGAAAATAGTTTTTCGAAAAATTTACTGTAAACCTGCAATATTTTGTGCCATGAAATTGCTGTGAATACAAGAAAATATTTAGATATTTCTTTGCTCAGGAGCCTGGCACGTTTGCGAAATTAAAAACACCTGAAATTCACTTTACTCGGCCAAGCACAAAAAATGGACTGCGTGAAAATTTCACATTTACAGTATACCATAGATGGGATGAATGAATGTAACATATACCTAGAAGCTATTCACATAATATTTACATTTTCTCATTACATTGGAAATTAAGTCAGATAATTGACCTTGACCTACATTATGAGCCTGACTGCCTAAGAGTAGGCATTTTGTCCGTCCATGACATTGAATATTTTTTTATTATAATTTTAATAAATGATGATCATGGCAACCAATTTTTATCAAATTTCAACTCCTTCAGTGATGCCTTTCACAATGAATCATAAATCTCTGCGATTAAATACCTATTTTCTAGGACTTCAAACTTTCAGAATTTGTCAAAAGTCCATCTGTGACTAACCTATCAGGCTCATATTATTTAAGATTAGTCTATAGGTATTGTAATTATCCTGTTCATATTCTTGCTTATAACAATGTTGCTGCTGTGCCTCTGTATGAGATTTCCCATGGCTACCATCAAACCAGAAATACTACACTGTAATATTGCATTAATCCCCCATAATTCATATGAGGAATCACAACTTCATGTTATTTCAAGAAGGTTCAAACTGATGGAGTCATAACAGACAACTTCCCTTTGACAAATATGCGCTCTCCGAAAACATTCTTCCAAACGAGGAAACAAATCAAAAGCCGTTTCATTGCATAACCACGGATACGTACAATGGAGGATGTTCTGTTATAATGATAAATAGTTTTCGCAAACCCAAATGTAACTTCAAAAAAGTGCACATGAATGATATAACAAGGTTCAAGCGAACATACTTAGTGTCAAAAATACAAGAATTGCGATGACAGTTTCTTGACTGGCCGTGTGCCCACTAGTTTGGTTGGCTATATTTCCTAGAGCCATCTTTCACGATAGTAATGTATGAAATGTTAAAATTGCCCTTAAAGAGGCATACATTTGTGACACTTAAAGGCTATATCTCAAAAAATTGTTCATCCTGAGACAGGGGAATTTCAGAATGATATCAAAATTATTTACATTCAAACTGCACATTCACTTTCTGTGTTTGTCGATTTATGAATCTAACTGCGCATCATGAACATTCGATTGTCAAAGCATCTCTAAAGCTTTCCCATTTACATGTACTTTGGCGGCATAAGACATCGACATCAAAGAATCAAGGCAATTTATTAATTCAATTGTACATCCTTTATAATCTGTCAGGTGTTTGCATTAATTCTCGTTAGTTGAGACTCCATCTGTTTGAACCTCCTTGGTTATTTAGTTCGCTTGGCATGCTATGCATTGAAAAGCTGTAAGCTGGAAACACAATGCATGTTTCTTTGCTGGGTTCGACAACCCATGTAGATGCTAAGTCAATTCGTGAAACCAGTGACCACTTGACGATGTTCATCCAATGCACCGTTCCTTTTTTTATTCTTAATGAATGAAGAAAAAAAAGTGCAAGGGTCTGCATCATTCCTGGGTGAGAGATTATTTCAAAAATATGATCCACTTTTTTTTCCTATTCACCTGATCTTCCAATATTCATTAAAAATAATCAAACTTGTTATGCAACTGAGAATTTGCAAAGCGTTAGATTAGGGTGGCGCCAAATTTTGAAAACTATGTTATCTCTTATTTTTGGAAGACATTAACCCACTGGCTACTGAATTCTCAAATTCCCATAGGCTTAGTAATACAGTTTGTCACAACAAACTGAAATTATTTGGGATAAACAAACATTACTCATACTTGCCCAGGTGTGTCTTTTAACTATGCACGCATACACAGCCATCTTTACACCGACTTTATGACGGGTCCTAATAATTATTTATTTGCTATGACAACTAATAACATTTACTAATATGAAAGACAACACAGTTTGCAGAATGGCTTGGTTATATATACATGTACATGTAACTTATCATATGCTTTCGTCAATGTACACTCAGCAAAAAAAGAAAGTGGACAGCCTTTATTCTTCAAAATTTTCATATAAACCGTCAAAAATATGTAATAAAATATACATTTAATGGAAGAAAAAATAATACTCTATACCAACATCAATGAACATCAAGTTTTGAATTTTCATGCTTGGAGGAGTACATCATTAACTGTAAAATGATTAAAAGATTTGCAAAATTAGAGCAAGTAGCCATTCGAATATTGTGCATCTGTAAGACATTCTAATGAGAAACAATGAGGAAGATTGAGCTCAGGGCCAGTTTCATGAAACTTGCTTTCACTGACAATTTACAATAACTGTTATAAGCTACTGAAATCCTTGCATCTGATTGGCTGAGAGCAAATTTGTCAGTAAAAATCAGACAAGACGTTTGATGAAATGCCCCCCATGATTTCATCGGTAATCTCAGGACTGCATGGTTTTGACAAGTAAATTGAAGTGTTTCTTGTGATTGTTTTTTTATCATTGTTTTAATATTACTCTACAAGTTGGAAATGCTCATCAACATTTGAATGGATAAGGTGCCACATTTTTGCAATTTTCTTTCATTTATTTTAAAATGGCTATGCTCAGTCATGTGTGAATGGTATGATTCCAATTGCATATCATCTTAAAGAGGATAAATTTAAGTTTATTTTGATATATATGAAAGTAAGTTTATGTCATAATAACTTTCTATAAAAGGTGTCCACTTTCTTATTATGCTGAGTGTAATCAGAAATGTATACTTACAAAAACTGATCCACAACAGTGCTATGATACAAATATGGGGCAGCAGGATCACTGAACACTAGATCCATCTACAAGTGAAAAACATTAAAAAAAAAGAATCTTACAACAGTATTTTGATAAAGTACAAATACACTGATTGTTTTGATTCTATAAAGAGCAAAGCCTGGCCTACGCATTTGTCTTTACATCTACATGAAGCCCAACGATTGGGCCAGTCTTCTTAAATCTTGCTATAATTCCTTTGAATTACAGCTCTAGAGACACATGTTGCTTGGGGCCTAGGGATTGCTTGGCTTCAGCCCACAAGACCAAGGGCCCTAAAGAGCTACAGCCCACAAGACCAAGGGTCCTATTAAGCTACAGCCCACAAGACCAAGGGTCCTAAAGAGCTACAGCCCACAAGACCAAGGGTCCTAAAGAGCAACAGCCCACAAGACCAAGGGCCGTAAAGAGCTATAGCCCACAAGACCAAGGGCCTTAAAGAGCTACAGCCCAAGAGAGCCAACAATGTCGATCACACAGGCCTTTCGTAAACTTTGTTGAAGGTTCACTAGACAGACTGCCCATAACGCCAACATTTTTGGTCTTTTGGACCTTCTGACAACTTCTTTGAGGGTTCACAAGACTGATGGCCCAAAAGACCCACTGGCAACAACCCAATACCAACAGCCCAATCAACAGGCATTCCTCTTCTTTCTTCACATATTTCTTTGTTTGATTGGTCTAGTGGGCTTTCAGTCTTATGGACCTTCTGGAACTCTTTTCTATCTTTTGATATTTACTTAAATTTTTGTGTTGTCGGTCTCTTTTCTCCGGCTGTTGGCATCATTCTGCTTGATTAAGAATTTCACATCAGAATTTGAACAGTACATCTTTGAATCTGGTGAGAAATATATATTGGCAAATAGTATAAGTTCATTATTAATCATGACTACAGAGAGGTTGGGCGCTTTATAAACTCACCGCTGCTGTGATATTGGCCTTTAAATCAGTTGTCAGGGTAGCACGGTTATCATCAAAGGCAGTGTCATAAGGTCTATCCATGACCAATGTACCCCGAAAGGAGCCGGCAACAGCGGGACCAAATGTTGTTGGAGGAGGAGGGGCAGGGGTCGTCAACTGAAACAGAAATGGAATGGAACTGGTTTTAGTACATATCAGTTGTACCTTTCACATATATGTCCGGTGCATTTTTACCTGCCGCTACATTTTGCTGAGCTAAGACCCCAAAACTGATCAGGTGTGTTAATTTTACTTCACAAATAGCAAAATACTCTTAATTCTATATACATTCGCACAGCGTAGCATCCAGTCTTCAGGATCACACAGAACTCGCTCTCAATAATCATCTCATCATGTCAGGCCGTGGAAAAGGAGGAAAGGGTCTCGGAAAGGGTGGTGCCAAACGTCATCGCAAGGTTCTACGAGACAACATCCAAGGCATCACATGTAGCTACAAAGTTTTGTTGTTGAAGTGTTTTTGTAAAGCTCAAGTACAGTTTGGATAGGAAATTGGAAAGAAACAGGTGTGTTAAATATAATCTCATGTTGTTCTCCTTGTATCAAAAGATGTTTGTACGAGATCATTTGATATTCTATCCATGATTTCCGGTGAATTTAAGTCCAAATATCTGTGAGGAACGCTAAATCATGGTAACATACTGCCCTACGCTAGGACCTTTCCACCCAGACGGCTCCCGCCACAAAAATCCAGGGCTTCGCATGGATACTGCATGTGTGTATTATAGTGTGTAGTGCAAGCTGCCGTTGTTGGGAGTTTACATCCCTGGCCCATTATCTAAATTAATTTTTTTGCCTTTCATTTCTTTAATATTCCACTTGGTACTGCTAGGATCTTGCGGGTCCGCTCACTATTCATCAGGACCACTATTCATAGAAAAACCACTATTCATTTAACACGCGTTATAGCGGTCCTTATGAACTGTTATGAATAGTGGTCCTTATGAACGGAGGTCCTTATGATTAGCGAGGTAATTGGTCTATGGTTTGCTCGCTATTCATAAAGACAGCTATTCATACAAAACCGCTATTCATTTAGTCACGCGTTATGGATAGCGGTCCTTATGAATA
This sequence comes from Heliocidaris erythrogramma, assembly GCA_025617745.1. NCBI lineage: Eukaryota > Metazoa > Echinodermata > Echinoidea > Camarodonta > Echinometridae > Heliocidaris > Heliocidaris erythrogramma. Next base: position 34,487,399 of record CM046856.1, read on the forward strand.
AGTGGTCCTCATGAATAGCAGTCCTTATGACTAGCAAAGTTACCCCATATACCATGCTAGTCATCAGATTTGTTGGTTAGATATACATGTAAAAAAGTGCCAGTGCAAGTGTATTCCATGCACACGCAATGATTCATGCAACAAGCTATGTATCCTCATGATAATACCTTGAGTGATTGCTAAAGACAAGGTCAGCACAGGCACTCAGTTACCTCGGCAATCATGACTAGCAATTTCAATACATTATTAATTGGATTCTTCTTTTTAATGTTTCTTAAAGGGGATCAATTTGATAAAAAATGTGTGCTGATAAACACATAAATTCACACCAAAAAACAGTTACAAGAGGAAATTCAAATAGTACTTTAGGATTACAAAGCATAAATGAGGTGGGAATGGTTTCGCAGCAGGGCAAGCTGACTTGGACTTGTAACTGCCATGAGTGCACACACGAATACATCAATCAATTCACCCTGACCGGTCACTTTTTCCTTCATTTGGACTATTTGGTATTCAAACTTGTAATATCTCTTTCCCAAAGCAATACATTGTATTTGAAGCTCACTTACTGAATAGACAGTATCATAGTGGCATTCATGGAAGCTCAAAAACACAGGGCAAAATATCTTGGGGGTTATTGGTCTCCTTTAAGCCACTTCCTGATCGTGTTAGAAGAACTCTATATGTCTAGCCTGCTTCTGGTCGGAGTGGGATTTCCCCACTCCCGATAAGACTGTAAATACTGAGTGTACTGTACCAGTAGAATGCTATTTCTGTATTTTTTAAAAATCCTATTGTTTACAGGACAAGAGGTATTACATGTATTAACAGTAACAGATTCTTCAAAATTCACTCGCATTCTCAATACACTAATAAAAGTATTAGATACATATTAATACTGTGGTTGAAGCATTTTTTTGTCATGATGTGGTGGATAAAGAATGTAAAATGAAGATGGCTAGATGAAAAGCATGAATTCACATATGGATTTTTATATTTTACAGGAAAAACTGCTACAGTGATACTACTGTACATAATTTACCTTCAAGGGGTTTATTTGGTAAAGTTCTTAGGAAACTCAGTGATACCTGTGGCGCATCTTTGACACAAAGTTTCAAGAAAAGTACGTAACTGGCCTATCAACATTCGCTTTTCTGCTATCTTGGATCAAGTTAGCAGCAGCGGCATGCAGGATTGAACAAGAGAGTTGGGGCAAAAAGAAATTTCCTACATTATTGCAGCAATTTTTCACAGGAACATGATTTCCGGAATCCCACCAATCATTTACAGTCAGACAAAATCCTCGCCCCGGATAAAAAAAAGAAGCTTCTTATATTTTTCAGAAGCACATTACAAATAATCAAATTCCTTGACAAGCAAAGGAAAAAAGGTCCTCTGATTTTTAACCCCAACAACTCAGAAGGACCTTCTCACAATCAAAATGGATGGGGCTGCTGGCCTTTCTTACTGTAAAAGCTGGGTTCTCAAGGTCCCCTCCCCCCCCCCCCAATCGGTGGCACCCCTCCCCTAAACATGCTTGTGCCAGAGAGAGTATTTCAAAAGCTGCTTCATGCCTGCCTCGGTAATTAGCCAGATTTCATGATAAATCCGGTTTAGCTTTGTAATAAGACACACTGTCATGCACTTGCACTGATCTAATATAAAGCCATAAACAGTTCCATGCAAGGGGCATGCACACAGATCATAAAGTATTTATAACTTGAAGCAAAAGAAAAAAAAGTGTTGATCAAAGTGACAGGATTTACAAAAAAATAATTTTTCCCCCGCAAAATCACATGTTTGTATGGTTTATTCAGCATGTTTCATATAAAGTGAATTTTCCTTCTGAGACACGCACAGTAGAGCATTAAGTTGATTCTAGAATATCTGCACCCTCCACAGATTTTAAGATTTATTTACTGAATACTCTATTGAGGGTTGCATATAAAATGTCATATGACAGGAAACCTGTGTACTAGCTGCCCGCATTTCTGAGCTTGTGTCTTAAAGGTAATGTGCACTTTTGGTAAGCTCTCAAAAACTTTCCATCAGATATCTTTGATTTTAGATAAGATAACTAAGCTCCTGTGAAGTTTGTCCTCCTCAAGTTAGATATCAAACAAGTGAGAGGTAAAAAATAATTTAGATACCAGACAGGGATCTAAACTCCTGCAACAGCAATTTGTATTACCGGTACTTGAAAACCTACGGGGGAAATGCTACACACGCTTTCTCTATGTGAAGCACCGACATTGTTGTGCCGGCACCCGTTGGGGTGGAAGTGTCCTAGCAAGCGTAGCAAGCGTAGGGCAGCGTATAGCCATTATCTAGCGTTCCTCACATATTATTTACACTAAAATTACCGGGGAATCATGGATGGAATACCAAATGATCACGTACAAAAAACAACATGAGACGTTTCTTTCCAATTTAATTTTTGCTTCCAATACTGCACATGAGCTTTAAGTACATGTATGTTTCTAGTCATGTGATTACATCATGGAAAGTTAAAAACAATTTTTTTCTACCCTTGCCAAGTATTACATGTTTCCTGAAAACCATATGACAGATTCTGGTCTAAATTTCAAAGGAACAATAAATCCATCGGATCTGTGTACTAGTATGTAAGATAAGTTCACCGGGATATTTTTTTTCAATTATAAGATCCATAACTTCGACCAACACTGCAGTTTTCCTAAAAATCATATTCATTACCATTTCACCCATAGACAAGCTTGAATTCGACATGGTAGTAGTTGCCTGTGAAAAGTAAAAAAAATAAAAAGATATACACTAATAATACACTAATAGCATAATAGTAATAGCCCCATGCCATGTATTGAAGCTTGGTAGTGTCTGAACATTGGAGTGTCAGTACACAGGGGTGTCAGCTAGAGGAAGGGGGTATCGTACACAAAGGTGTCAGAGCATTGGTGTAGCGGCACATAGGGTGTCCAAGCATTAGGGTATCTGTACATACAATGTAGGGTGTCAGAGCATGGGGGTATCGGTACATAGGGTGTCAGCATTGGGGTAAGGGTCGAGTGTCAGAGCATTGGGGTATCGGTACACACAGGTGTCAGAACATTGGGGTGTCGGTACATAAGGTGTCAGAGCATGGGGGTATCGGTACATAGGGTATCGGTACATAGGGTGTCAGAGCATTGGAGTATGGGTACACAAAGTGTCAGAGCATTGGGGTATCAGTATGTACACACAGGTGTCAGAACATTGGGGTGTCGGTACATAGGGTATCAGAGCATGGGGGTATGTGTACATGGGGTGTCAGAGCATGGGGGTATCGGTACATGGGGTGTCAGAGCATTGTGGTATGGGAACATAGGGTGTCAGAGCATTCAAGTGTCGGTACACACGGTGTCAAAGCATTGGGTTATGGGTACATGGGGTGTCAGATTATTGGGGTGTCGGTACATAGGGTTTCAGAGCATGGCGGTATGTGTACATGGGATGTCAGAGCATTCGGGTTTCGGTACACAGTGTCAGAGTATTGGGGTATGGGTACACAGGGTGTCAGAGCATGGGGATATATCTGTACACACAGGTGTCAGAGCATCGGGGTATCGGTTCATAGGGTGTTAGATTATTGGGGTGTCTGTACATGACAGAGCATGGCTGTATAGGTACATATGGTGTCAGAGCATTGTGGTATGGGTACATCAGCATCTTGAAATAAAGGGGTGACTGAACAGAGGATGTCAGAACATAGGTATATATAGGAACAGTGGGATGTTGGAACATACATGTAGGGGGCTTTAACATACCGGTGTCAGGACACCTATGGAGTAGGAAAAGGGGTGTCAGAATATAGGGGTGTCAGACAGTATGAAGATGTATCAGATACCTTGTCTGAACATACATGTATGGGTATATTAGGGTGTCAAAACATATGGAACACATAGCATGCTAATGCATAGCAAACATTACTATACCATCAACACTGCAAAAGGAAGGCTGAAAATGTTTTAGTGGGGAGCATGTCATATAGCACAGAATTAGAATCAGTCCTCAGAAAAAGGTGAGATGCAATATTTAGGTATCTCCAAGCATGCAGGAAAATTCACTAAATATGTGCATGTACACAAATGCTCTTTGTTTTCTTTTCATGGCAATTTGTCAGCATTTATACTGTGTGCAGTATTTGCTCAAATGTGAAAACATCCATATTTCCACTGGGGTTTTTTTTTTTAGCAGAAGATCGAAAGATTTGGAAGTTAAAGAAAATGCTGCTATTTCAGCATAATTCATGTTTATAAGATCACCAGGGTTTTAAAGATCCATTTAACCAGCTAGACCACCACTGCAGTTTTCCTTTAAGGGAAATCCCACCTTAATGGCAAGTTGTTCTGAAATAAACAGAAAATTCAGAAGCAGATTGGTGACTACCAGTATTTGAACAAAATCAGACAATTAAGCAACAAGAAAGTTATTAATTTTGGAAAGTTTTAATCACTATACATATGGGAATTTCAACTAGGCCAAATCGGTAATGTCACTGTGATGTCATTTGGACAACTCGTCCACTTGCTCCAAATCATGTCATTTTTCAAAATGTGTTACTCAGTAGGATATTTTTCTTTTATGAGGACCTATAACAATATGTATATATTTTGAGTGCTGCCCCAGCCCCAAGGGAAAAGGCGCTTAGGAGAAAACTGCAAATTAATGATAATTACATTTAGATGTACATGTACAATAAACAGGAGTGTTAACCGTTAATATGTCACGATTGACTCACCAAATTGCAAGATTTGATTTCATTGTTCAAACATCGATATCTTTCTTATTAGTTGTGCGATTTCTTTCAAACTTTCACCATCCTGTTTTCTTATTGTTCTGCTTTCACACAACTTATCTCATTACCAACGTTGGATTTCCCTTTGAAAAATCATCTACATGTAATTGCCATTGCCCCCATTGGCATGCTTGATTGCAACATAGTAGGAATTACCTGTGAAAAGTGAAAACAGTGAAAGATAAGTAGCATATGAGTGATGGTCCAGTGTTTTAACGCCCCTGCGGCCAAAAAGGAGGTTTACCGATATGTGAACCAGGAAATAAACTGCATGGTTTAAACCTCCATAAACAAATGAGCATGTACATGTAACATGTGGACCCTCATGTCCAGTGAACAGGCATTATTCATGTACATTAATCTAGTTATTTTAGTTCGCAGGGGCAGTTTCAGAGAATCCTCAACCATTTAATGATTTTTCTGACAAGAATGACAAGTTAATACTCCCCTATATTTAAAGCAATCTTATTTAGAGGGCAATGCTGAAGAGATTTGGATATTTTTATGCCTCCGCCCACCGAAGGTGGTGCCAGAGGCATTATGTATTCGGGTTGTCCGTCCGTCCGTCCCGCTTTCTCGTTCTAGCGATAATTAAAGACCACATGAGATACGAAATTCAAACTTGGTGCTAGTACATGGATGTATCACCATAGAAAGATAATCTGTTTAGATTTTGGGTTACGTAGGTCAAAGGTCAAGGTTACAGAGGTCAATTTCTGAAATTTCAGGTGTTAGCCTCGTTCTAGCGATAACTCAAGAACCATTTGAGGTATGAACTTCAAACTTAGTGCTAGCATGTATCACCATAGGAAGATGATCTGATTAGATTTTGGGGTACGTGGGTAAAAGGTCAAGGTCACAGAGGCCAATTTCTGAAATTTCAGGTGTTAGCCTCGTTCTAGTGATAATTCCAGAACCATTTGAGGTATGAACTTCAAACTTTGTGCTAGTATGTATCACCATAGGAAGAAGATCTGATTAGATTTTGGGGTATGTAGGTCAAAGGTCAGTTTCTGAAATTGCAGGTTTTAGCCTTGTTAACCATTTGAGGTATGAACTTCAAACTTGGTACTAGTATGTATCACCATAGAAAGACGATCTGAATAGATTTTGGGATACGTAGGTCAAAGTTCAAAGGTCATATAGGTCACTTCTGAAATTGCAGGTTTTAGCCTTAAAGTGATATCTCAAGAACCATTTGATCCATTAACTTCAAACTTGGAACTACATGTAGTACATGTGTAGTGTATGTACCACCATAATGAGACAAACTGATTAGATTTTTGTTCACATAGGTCAAAGGAGACAGGTCATAGATGTCATTATACAGGTGTATGTGATATTAATGTTACGTTCTCAAAACTCTGGCTTACCTGTTATTCCTAGGCTTAACACAAAGTGGGGGGAGCGAACCTTCGCTCATGCTGGGCCGTCGACATGGAATACTCTTCCTCAAGGGATTAGAAATAACAGTTCTGTTGAAGTGTTCAAAAATAATCTTAAAAAGTATCTGTTTAATTTGGCCTATAATTGATTACCATTACCTTTCATGTCCGTACCTCTCCTATTGCACTTTTGCTTATTTGTGATGTATTTCATCTTTTGCACAAGTTGCGCCTTCAGCATTTGATCATCAAGTGGATTCGGCGCCTTATAAATCTTATATTATTTATTATATTTACCTGTGTTATCACCATATCTCAACTATTTTGTTTCCATGACTAGGAGGAGATAAAGTGATCAGACTTTCGGGTTATAAGGTGTAAGGTCAAATGTCAAAGAGGTCAATTAACATGTAATTAGAGGCTTTTTTCTGGTTATCACAATATTTCAAGAACAGTTTGAGCCATCAACTGATTTTTTTTTTACCTTTGTTATCATCATATCTTAAGTATTTTGTATTAATGACTAGGAATAAAGTGACTTTTGGGTCATAAGGTGTAAGGTCAAATGTCAAAGAGGTCAATTAACATGTAATTAGAGGCTTTTTATTCTGGTTCAATCAAAATTTAAATCAACATGAATATGCGATATATTTCTGATCTGGCAAGGGCAGAGGCATAAATTTAGCCAATATTAGAATAACATCGAGCAAGAGCTGCAAAAAGAAGGCTGAAATGTTATGTCTTTAGAAGGGAGCATGTACAGTATGGCAGGGGCGGAGTCAGGATTTTGTAAAAGCGGGGGCCGGAGCCGGAAAAGTACACAATTAAGGAGGCAATTTTTTTTTATTGTGTACTTAAGGTATGCCAGTTGGGTTTCAAAAGGGGGGCCGCGGCCAATTCCCCCCCCCCCCCCCCCCCCGATCTGCCCCTATATATGGGATACAGATTTAGACCTATCAGAGCTCAAGAAAAGATAAATTGCAAATAGTTTACTACAATGTAGCAGGGAAGCCCATTGACATACACACTAGAGTGTGATATGTATACATGTACAGTGAAACCTGTATATAAAGACAGGGAGACAAGAAAAGCAGGTTGTCTTTATGGACATGTACATGAACAGGACACTTTAATACATGTTTCAATGAGAAACTCTTTTCAAGGGAAGCAAAAATAGTGGTCTTTCTATACAGGTGGCTGCTAAAGCAGGTTTGACTATATATATATATATAGCACAAACTTTATATAGCAATTTGTCAGCACTTATACTGTTTGCAAAATGGGAAATAAAACCTTGAAACTCATTTTTATTTGCTACTTTCTTTTTCTTTATAATTTTGTAGCTAGGGATTTATTTAATGTTTTGATAAACCCATACATACACATGAAAAAATAATGCCACATGAGATCTGTAAAAGAAAGTCGTCATTACACTTCCTGTGTTAATTGTGAAAGTTGTTTTGCTCTCCTAAAAATCAAGATTTTTGAGCTACAAGGTTTATTACCCCACCAACTATTTGCTTTTCTAGAGCAGATTGAAAGAAGATTTGAAACTACAGGAAAATTCTATTTGAGCAAAGTTTCTTTTTACATAGATCTGTATTCTCATAGATCTTAGAGTGAAAAATAACGAGTTACTGTGCCACAAAGTTTACAAACATGTATCACACACATGACAAATGTTTCATTATTCAACCGACTTCAACGGGGCTAATTAGATATTCATAGCCATACCTGCGCCACCATGAACTGATTCATGTCAAATTTGATGTGTGAATGTTTTCCATCATGCTCTACCTAAATATGGTCATAAAAATACTGAAATACAAAAATCAAAATTTGATGACGTCACATTTTGGTACTCTATTACGATACTATCGTCTGTTTGAAGCCAGAAGGTCATTAACTCTGTACGGATGAGACTTAATGCCCTTCTGCATGGTTCCAAACTGACGTTAACATCTGCTGAGAGCCAGACAAGCATATTAAGAGATCTACATAAATTCATGTTAACGTCCTTTTAGCTCTCAGCAGGTGATTTCATCTGCTTATGGCCAGATTGGTTTGGAGTAAACACTGTCCTAAATGTCATGAACCAACACTATGTCTGACAGAAGATGACATGAGAGTGTGACATGATTTGTAACAACCAAACACGTTGAAAAGGGGGGGTACTCGTTTTCGCGAAGGTTCGTAATTCCGAAACGCAAATTTCCCATAGCAAGGTTTTTATTTTCTGAAAATGAAATATGGCTCGTATTTCCAAACATTTGATGCAATACTACGAAGGTTCGTTATTCCGAAGTTTTGTAATTCCAAAAATGAAAAAGGGTTCATACATGTAAATCCGAAGGTTCCACAATTCCGAATATACATGTACAATAGAGCCCTACGTAACTTTTCAGAATTATGAACCTTCGGAATTATGAACTGTTGCAGTACTAACAAATCTTCAGAAAAATTACATGTAACAGTTGAAACAAGTACAAGTACATGTATACAAAGTATGCATCTACATGTATGTCCATATTACAGTGTGCAAATACAATTCAAACAAGCATTATTCATTCATTCATCCATTTATTTATTCATGAATTCATTTTGTTATTTATTTGTTCATTCATTCATTCAATATACATGTATTTATCTACATGTATATTTCTTCATTTATATAATTCATCTATTCATTCATGTACATCTATTTGTCTGTTCAAAATGCATCTTCCCTATTTTCACATTCCTGTACAGGTCACTCATTGTACGTAAAGGAATGCATGATGTCGAAGCAATAAACAATGAACTGCTGAGAAAGAAAAAAAAATTGCACAATTTTAAAACTACCTACACACAAGATACATCCTTCTGTTGAACATGCAGTAATCCTATATACATGTTCTACATTATGGGGAAATGACCAATGTTCAAATTTCAACTTTAATACAATTCATATCAAGAGGAAATATTAACATTATTTATAAATACATGTATCTATTTAAATACACAAATGCAAATGTGTACAAATATTTACACTTGTCAAAACAAACTGACCTTTTCATACTACATCACTGCCTTATTATAAACAAGGCCAGTGCTTGTATGTATGTAACTTCATGATGTTACAATGTACATGGTGTACATACTGAAGCTACAAATTGTAGCCTCATGGGTACATGTACACATACATTTTTCAGTGTGCAATATGCAATTTCACCATAGAGTACTGGCCTTGACTTGATGTAGTACTGAAACCACAAAATATAAAATCCCCAGGAAGTGAAGTCTATTTTTCCGACATTCATTTAGTACACATTGTGTTTTTGATGAGCAGTAGTTTCAGATACATGTAGGAAATTGCTGAAACATACTACAAATTTTTCAACTGTCAAAAATAAGTAATGAATTATTAAAATATTCATATACCGTACACAATCATTTATTTGCATTATCATCAATTTCTTATTTACAAGGTATATGAAGTCAGAGAAAGAAATTTGATTGCCAATTTGAAGGAGGGCAGCTGATTCACACAGCCCGTCATGCAAAAAAAAAAATGTCCTCATCCTTGGTGGAGTTAATGACATGATAGAAAATGAGATGCTCAGATGTGTGTAATAAATACTTAGCATACATGTACATGTAATACATTGCTGCATACATGTATGTACGGTGCAGTATCAGTCAGCATTCATTGACTACACTATTACACTCTTCAGCCCAGAACAATAGATTTGGTCCCCTAATCCCATTGTTCTGGCTTGAATAGTGTAAGAGCGTAGTCAGTGAATGCTGACTATACTGGCAGCATTATACGCTAAAGCATAGAATCTAGTAATAAGCGAGCTCATGAGTCACCTCACTGGTAGAAATTGAAGTGAATGCATTATCAAAGCATACATGCTATGCACAATATTACAATGAACTGTCATTTAAAAAAAAATTATCATTCCACAGAAGGGACTCTATAGAGCTCAATATTACTCATACATACAAAATCATTCAAGCGATACAAGTACTGGTATGTGTAGAGTAATGCCATGAGTTAAACTGCAGTAGTACTTGACGTCACACTGCACATTAAATTGACAAACCCTTCTCCAGGTCCGGCACATAAAACATTTGTGAACAAGCATGTATACGCCTAGTGTCTGTAATACACACACTTTTGCAAGCTGCCAAGTACAATCGATAACTGGCTATATAACCACAAATGATCTGGAGAACAGAACATTTTCAACTTTATTTTTCTTTATAGAGTCAGCAATAACATGATGGTATTTTGATAACAAGAAAGTGCTAATGGGTAAATACATGTACCCAAATTATCTAACTGCTGTTGCCACTATAGGAAAATACATATATACCAGAACATTGTTTTTCAGTTTGCAAGCTGAGAAATCAATAACCCTGGAGAATGATATTGACATCGTGATTCACAGTCAATTACTGCTTTAACGCCTTCCATGACCAAATGCCGATATATATTAAGGATTGCATAACATTTCACAACCCATCCCGTCCTAATCTTCGCTCTGCTAGGAACCCATTTCTTCTCACCATCCCCAAAACCCTTAGCAAAGCTGGCAATCATACATTTACTGTAACTGAATCCAAAAATGGAACAACATCCCCTCTTTCATAAAATCAGCTAATTCCATACACCAATTTAACAAATTTCTGAAAATATATCTCTTCCCGGAATATTTAAACCCCTACCATTTCCTTCAAACTTTATGCTTAATAAGTTAATTTTCATTAAAGGTATAGTGTTTGCAAAGATCATAGATTTTTCAAATGTATATTTTATTCGATCCAAGTGACTTGCAGAAGAAGATAATGGTCGTTGGTCCGGTTAAAATCGGTCAAGGTTCAGAGATATAAAGGGTTTTCTTTTCTCGAGCTGTATAGCGCAATCGTTGGCAAAGATATTCTCCTCCGCCAAAATAAAGGTTTTACATAAGAAATCAAGTTCGTCGTTAAATAATATGATGAAGTAGTCTCACATGAATAACTGAGATATAGGGCTTAGCAATTCTGCCTTTGTTGCTAAGGGATTGCATTTTTATCAGGGGTCCCCCGATAAAAAGGCGATCCCTGAATTTTCAATAAAATACATTAAATAGAAAAACGTTAATATCTCGAAAACTAAACAATATTAGAATCTGCGGTTTGGAGGGTTGGTTAGGTACCCCAAAGGGAGTGTTATAACAAAAAATGAATAAAATTTATTTTTGAACCCCTGACACTATGCACTACCTTTAAATGTTGTGTATTATTGATTTTGTCATAATGTTATGTTAGGTATTATTAATTGTATTAATGTTATATTAAGTATTATCAAGTTTGTAAATGCTGTGATATAGTTGTACTATGAAGAGCGTACCAAATGCTAGTTATTATAATAATTATCCTTTTACTTCAGATACATGTAAGTGCCCCTTCTTCCTTAAAGGGATACGCCACCAGGCAGCCATGGGGAAAGTCTGGATGACGTAAGCCCCATCACTCGTACACAAAGTTCATGCGTTGGACTACTAGGATTACATTTCGACTGCACGAGAGCTTGAGCTCGAGCTCAGGCGGAGCGTGCACGTTGCACGGCGACTAGTATATCCGAAGTTTGCGCCCGAGGCCCAATCCGCGGGGCAACGACATGATCAGGAAACGCGGCATAAAAACGTCCACAATCTGCAGTTGAGTATCCCTTTAACAACTGTCCCTCTTCCTTTGTAAGAAGTGCCACTTCCCCTTCTGTAAGTATCGCTTACATTATAACACGTCCCCCTTTTTCAATCTTATAATTGCCCCTATTCTTCCTAATTTATAGAGATTTAGAGCAACTTTACTTTAATTTCGTCAATGCTCGCTTGCTCACATTTATATCTGATATAGTTAAGTCACTTATTAGAGGTCTTTTCAGTCTCTCATGCCAAGACTGTGTTCAAAAACCTTTCAGAGATGTGTTAAAAAAACTATGAGATGGTATTGATCACCACGCACCCTCATAGAGCTTAAACCAATTGCTCGCTCGCTTCACTCGCTCCGCATTAATATGTATGTCATCAAACCCAACTGCAAACTTTGATGCTTAAGTAAATTATATTAGGGCTTACAGTGTTTTTAGAGTTTACAGTACATTTCTTGCGGAGATAAAAAAAATCTCAAAAGCAGTGAATTTTCTTTTTTCAAAACAGAATCTATTTTTATACAAATAAGATTCACTATAACTTGTATGAAGTATACAGTACAGTGAAAATTGAAAACAGCCAATGTAGTATTACTTATTACAAGTAGTAAAGAACATGAATCTAAATAGAAAAATAAAAGAGATGCAAATAAGCAAACATTAAACCTTAATCCTAAGCCATAAAGGTCACCAAATAAATGTACATGTATGTGATGAATGGAGTACATAATAAAAGTTGAGTTTTAAGCTCACAACATCAATTACATAGAAGGTTGCTTGAAAGTTGTCTATTTGTGAGGGGGCTGACAATATGCCCTCTAATTAAAAAATGTTCCACTATCGCTAGATGGATTCATGTACCAGTAATGGTTGACATTAAGTGGCCCACAAAAATTTTTTATATACATGTCATGATAATAATGTACATATCACATTATGATATAACGCCTCTACATGTATGCGCTTCCAAAGGAATTTTGGATATCATTACCATGGCCGCCAGCAACCGTAGCACTCAGTGCATTCAAGGAATAGATCCTACCAGGTACCCACTTACTACATCTGGGTCGAGTGCGGCAAATGTACAATTTGTAGATGCATACCTTGCCAAAGGATGTTAGTGCTGAGGCAGGGATTCAAACCCTGTACCTTGTGGCTCACAGTCCAAAGACGTATCCGCTAGACAACAACACTACTACATGTACATGGAACTGTGTTTCTCGCCCTCCTTGAAAACTGATTAATAAGAAACCCTCTTCTGTAGTGTGTAAACTGGGCCATTCTTTGATAATTTCCATTCATGCTTAACAGTTTTATATGTACATGTACATGCATGAACATCAGCAGTATAAGCTGAGATTAACAAACTAAGAAGTTCAACCAACGACTTGAAGTTCTTCCTACATGTATACTGTAAATGCGGAAATATTCGCGGTACATTAATTTTCGCGGATTTCGCGCTATATATTTTCGGCGGGCGCGAATTCTAGAACACGATTTCTTATGCTTGTTTTGAATGGACGCTGCATTGCGCGCTTCATCTGATTGATACATGTTTGCATCCAAATCATTTTAGAGAGCGAGTGAGTAATTGTGCAGCGCGAATTTAAGAACCCGCGAATGTGTTTTTCGGTCGCTTAGCGCGAAAATAACAGCGTTTACAGTATTAAACATGACTCAGTTCTAGCATCTAAGCATTCAAACAGACCCTAGACTAGAGTATATGTTTTACAGCTACATGTATCGCTGAAGTTCTATGGTATTATAAGGCATTTAAAATTTTCATATGACTTTAAGTAAAAAGATGAGGGTTCGCATCTCTGCCTAGTGCATACCATGTAGATCCTCAGACAATGCGTTTTATCTACATGTACGGTTGTCTCTCTTGACCCACATGTTGAGTGGATACCCGACAAGATTTATTCCTTGAAATGGACATGTACTTTGTGCTGATTTGGATTCTGGAGGTAAAGCCAGGGTAGCAAGTTCTAAAGCACTCTGCAAGTGCGCACACTGTAGAGACTAGATATCAGGCCTCGCATCATGTAAAACACAAAGACCTCTGTATATATCCTAGTTACGTTCCCATGGAGATACAATTCCCTATTACCTTTAAACCAAAACCAACCGTACATGAAAGCCTATATCGTATATACACAGTGATAACAGGATGTGGAATGGATTCGTGCTTTAAACCTCTTATACATACAAGTACAAGGAAATCTAGGGCTAACCTAACACACCAAACTAAAATCGCTCTACTGGGGTGACTTCCTAGTACATGTACAATAGGGGAATGTAATCAAAGCTTGAGCTCACAAGAATTTTGAAGGAGCATGATTAATGGCTACTACAGTACCTCCCAAAAATGCCTTAAATTCAACTTGATGACGGTGCTAGAGATCCCATAGAAGGAATCACAATGAATTAAGATATTTGATAATCCTACACTGCAAAAGGCAAGTTTTCCCTGAATGTTAGTGTAGTCACCTTTGGCTCTGCAATTTATATGTCTAGAGGCTGACGCAACTGAAATTGGCACAGCCCAATAGATATTATACTTTAGGGGGCGTGGGCCTGCCTAGGTAGTTCCAAATGTGTTTACTTCATACATGTTTGGAGAGGTTTTGAGAAACTGGAAAAGGTATGGTACCTAAAATGTGAAGTTTCTTCCCATGAAAGATATCTTACAGTTACACGCGATCTTACAGTTCCACGCAATCTTACAAGACTTAAAAATAAATATTGGAATATTTGATAATTGTTCATAAACTTTGTGGCACTGTAAAGCTACTGGTGGTTTGCATGTACATGTACATGATCTGAATCTTGTTTCATGTACATGTGTTTGTCCACCTTACATACAGTGTTCAAGGTGTCAATTAAAATAAAACACAATAGTTGAGATATGGGGATAGTAAGAGTAATAAATATTTAATTTCATGCATATTGACCTCTATGACAGTTGACCTTTGACCTACTAAACCTAAAATCATTTTTGTCACACTAAGGCGATTACTATAGTACAAAGTTTGAAATTCACAGCTATAATAGTTGAGACATGGTGATAACAAAACTTTAAAAAAAAATATTTACTTCACATATATTGACTTCTCTGACCAGTGACCTTTGACCTACATAAACAGTTTGTCTCACTATGGTGATGCATACTAGTACCAAGTTTGAAGTTAATGGCTGATATTGTTCAAGAGATATTGCAATAAAGATGCTAAAAACCTGAAATTTTATTGTGCATGAACTCTATGACCTTCGACCTTTGACCTACATACCCCAAAATCGAATCAGATCCTCTTTGTTAGGTGATACCGTACCAAGTTTGAAGTTCATACTTCAAATGGTTCTTGAGATATCGCGTTAACAAGAAACCGGGATGGCCGGCCGGACGGACAACCTGAGGACATGCCCCCTGTACCACTTTCAGTGGGCGGAGGCATGCAAATTTCATTCTCTAGGCCTGTAAGTGCTTGCCTAAAGTTTCATATCCAATTTGTTTAGGATATCAAGGCCATGAGAACAAAATAAATTGTCAATAGTTTCCTGAAAACACTTACCATTTCCTGGGCATGGGAGACCGTTGGCGTTGGAGCTGTCCATGAAAGTAAAAGGGAAGGAAAGAAAATTCAATTAGATATCTGCACACCAATACATCACAAAGGGTTTTCTTCATCATGAATAAAATTTATCATGACATGTGATAATAATTAGACTGATTGGAAATGTGCATTTAGTATCATTCTTTGTCCTCTGACAATGAGCATATATGTGGAAAAAATTATTTTCAATATCCTATACAACCTTCTGATTTAAAAAGGAAAGATTCAATGTGGCCCATTTATGATGAGTTATTCTACAGCACTTAGACACAACACATGTATTTAACCCTGTCAAGACAATTGACCACATTTTGTGGTTTGGCTCCATAACTTTTGATTCAAAGCTCTAAAAAATATACCAGATGCATTGAGTAGAAAGAGCAAAATTTTCTGCACACATTATGTACATTTTTGTTGCATGTCCACATTGCGTTTGATGCCTGGAATTAAAAAGAAAGAATAAGCTTTAAAATCCTTAAATTGGTAATACATTGAGAGGTTCAAAATCATTGCTTTTTATCAAAATATGCAATTTGTAAAACTTTTCGACAAAATTCCTAACCATGTATATTGTTCTCAAAGACATTACCCCTTATTAGAACCATTTAACACTAAAAGAAAAATATTATTGTTCCCAATTTGAAGAATAAAATGTGATCAAATTAGCCCTTGAATAATTCCTGTCCAGAAAGGGTTAATAAACACAAGGCATGGCATAGCGTAGTCCATTCATGAGGGGTTGGGGGTAAACTAGCTAGCTAGCTGGGGGGGGGGGGGGGGGGGGTCCAGAAAGGAGGGGTCATGTCACGTCTTCTTCTATGCTATTCTTCCTCTCAACCTTTATTTCTTACTCTCTCTTTTCATTTTTTCATTTTTTTTTTGGCAATCAGATCTGGGGCAGCATGTGGGGGAGCACATACATGTACCCCCACCCCCCTCCATTATGGTACACTCTAGCTATGCCACTGACTGAGGAAAAGGAAAGTAAATTTATAAATACCATATCACAACATTTACGGTACACTTTTCCTTTGTTTCTCAGGTGTAATGTTGACAATAGTTCAATTGAAAAATACTACTTACAGGAAAATGTAGTACTTAGTATTTTTTTAAACAAAAGTAATGATTTTCTAATCGCTTTTGGTGTGAATTTTCCATAAAAATTACCGTTGGGTTCAGTAATAGAAATTCTTCATTGGTGACCCAGGATCAATTTTAACTTTTAAGGTGTGAACTGTTTAGTGTCTTGAGAAAAAAAAGAAGATTGCCTTTTCTACCATCTTCCTATTGGTGCTCTAGAGATACATGTATCTGCAAACAGGGCCCTATTTCATAAAACTTGTCATCAATGACAAGTTATAAGCTACTGTTATAAGCTACTGAAATCCTAGCATCTGAATGGACGAGAGCAAATTTGTTGGTAAAAATCACCCAGGATTGATGTATTGAAATAAAATTTCTCCATCATGTACATTAATGTACATGTACATGTACTCCATGATACAAGTTGTATTTGCATGGGACCCCAAACATACAGAGCAAAATATTTTTGGATGATTGGTACCTTTTAAATAGATTCATAAGACATGATTGAAATGATTTAGAATAAGGAAACAGCCATCCAATATAATCAAATTACTGTTCCGGGATTTGAAACTGAAAGATCATATTTCATGTATGTAATACTTTCATTATGAGTAATATTCCTTGTTCTGAACTGTTTACGCCATAAATTTTCTGTGAATTGCACTAGCCAGACTATTTTGCGAGTGGTTGAATTTTCAGATCTACAAATAGCAATGATGGTGTACTTTCGCAAAGCTAAGTGGTGAATTTCTGACCAGGAGACAACTAAATCAACTGACTATTTCTGTTGGCAATATTTTAGGGCGTTGTTAAATTCACGACCCACTCGTGATTCGTAAAATTCAAGAAAATAAAAGTTTCCGACATTTGAAGATCAATCCTTTTCAGGGGACATTTCTACTATGATAATCTTCCAAACTAACACAAAAAAAATGGGAAAGCTCACAAATGATTTTTTTACCTTTCCCAGAACTCGACCTTCTCTTGAAAAGAGTCTAAAAATACTAAAATACAAACTGAGATTTTATTCATGACTTACCTACTGTTGTACCTTGAACACTTTGTGCACTCTTGTTGTTCTTTATTACAGCTACAGCAATAACGATGGCGATAACAATGACTACTACAAGTACAACTGCAATAATAATAAGTCGCTTCAGGGTACAAGATGCGCACATCCCCTGACTTTTGGCGCCCGGTTCGATGGTCACCTTAGAGTCATCTTCAAGGGGAGCTGTAACTTGAGCATACGCTCCTCGATTCCCTTTTCCTTCCATTTTGCCAGTTTGTGGAATATATTTTCTCAGAGAAACTTGCTACCTGTATGCCCCGAGTGAAAGGAAAAACAAAGAAAAGATGCTGTCATTGATGCAACTTTGTTCATGCAAGGAGGTACGAACATTAGGCAGTGAAAATATATTTTATCTCTATTTCCCCCCCTATTTTCTTTCTATTTTCTTGAAAACATGGCTATTTTTTTACTATTTGTCCTGATAAAATAGGGGGGAAATAGAATATTTTTACTCTATTTTTTCTTGAAAGCTATTTTTCCCCTATTTCCTACAAACAAGTAAAACCCTTGGACTATTTTTCTGCTATTTTTTACACACTCGTAAATCAGAAGACTATAATTTTCCTTCTATTTTTTTCAACTTGTCCTGATAAAATAGGGGGAAAATAGAATATTTTTACTCTATTTTTTCTTGAAAGCTATTTTTCCCCTATTTCCTACAAACAAGTAAAACCCTTGGACTATTTTTCTGCTATTTTTTACACACTCGTAAATCAGAAGACTATTTTCCTTCTATTTTTTTTCAACTTGTTCTTTTCACAATATTCGAAGCTGAAGAAGATATAAAAATAGAGAAAAAATAGAAGAAAATTAGTGAAAAAATGAATTTTCACGCAATTTGTGTAGTCTCGGAAACTATACCGAATTCAAGCTTGGGAAATTTTGAATTTAATCATCCTCCTGTGAAAATGATAGAATAAGTAATTTTAATGACCTATCTGTTTATTTCTTACTGAATCAACCTGTCTAACCTCACACTAGAATAATATCCATATGTGAAAAACATTAACGGGATAGCAAAGTCTGAAGCTGGACTAATTCATACATGAGCCAATCAGGTTGCAGGGCTGAATATTTCAAATTCATTTGGAGGCTGTGTAGAGACAGCTATGGATATTTTACTCTAAATTTCTTACAAGTTAGTATAAGTGTGCAGACATCACTTTCCTTCATGTTCTCTATATTCATCTTCCTTTAGTGTGAAGCGTGTGAAAGTGAAAAGAATGTGTGAAAATGAGGCATTTCTTAATATGCAAAATGAGAGCATAATTATGGTTGCAGTCCCATGTACTAGTTCTTGTGTGTGGTACGTATTCTGGACATGTGCATATAGCCTACAGTCTAGCTCCCATTATTCTTTGAAAATAGCATTCAAATCTTATTCAAAGCCAATTTATCTTTTGGGAAAAGTATTTTTGTTTCTTCTCAGGTGTTTATTAAATGTATTTCAAAAAAAAAAAATATGTAAATTAGTGACAGAGCATACATGTATGATAAAAATAGTCAAAAAATATATTTTAAGAAATATGTCATTTTTCTTGGTCTATTTTTCAACTATTTTTCATCTCTATTTTTTGTCTTTTTTTACGTTTTGATGTTTTTTTATCCTTATGTTTCCTGCTAACAGAAATATATTTTTTCCCTATTTTTCCCCTATTTTTCTCCTATTTAAAAAAAAATAGCTCTATTTTTTTCATATTTTCGCTGAAAAATAGAAAATAGTCTATGTCCATGCTATTTTTTGAAAACTAGAAAATAAATAGACTATTTTTTCACTATTTCCCGGCCAGCTTGTTATTAATAACTATTTTAAAGCTATTTTTTCAAAATATTATTTTTACGGAACTATTTTTAACCTATTTTTTTTCTTCTGCACACATGATAGGCTATTTTTAAACTATTTTTAAAACATTGTCTACTATAGATTTTTAGACTGCAAATTACTTAACTATTTTCATGCTATTTTTTGTACTTCTAATATTGCAAATTACAGTACTATCTTTAAGCTATCTTTTGTACTTCTAATATTGCAAATTACATTTTCTTTTCTTTTTGATAGAAAGAAAGAATAGTAAAAGAATAGAAACTAATAGATTCTATAAACAGTACTATTGGGTTTGGGTTGTTTCTATTGGTTTCTATTGGTTTTTGGATGTTTCTATTGGTTTCTATTGGTCCTATTGGTTTTTGGATGTTTCTATTGGTTTCTATTGGTTTCTATACATCCTAATCAATCATGAATATTCATGAATAACAATCTAAAATATGAAAACTAGTGGAAATAGATAAATACATTTAGATTTGGGATTAAGATTTGAACTGTGATAGAGATTTTACTTACGTGAAACTATTGTAATGTTGTACAGAATTTCAAAAGGCATTTTCATATTTCATTAATAAAAGTGTAAATTAATTTTAATAATAAAAGTGTAATCTAGTCAGTAACCATTTTTTTATAGCACTACAACTATGTCCCTATATATAATGAATGTGATACAATTGCTTAGTAGCTAGGTATAGGGCATAGGATGTAGGTTATAGGATTTATAGGAGTAGGAGAGGATAGGATAGGATATGATTATGATTACAAGATAGGGTGAATAAAATTAGTATTAATAATTAATAATTAATTAATTAATGTCATGTGATTTCAGTTCCAGTAATATATAAAAAAAAAAAATTTTTAACTAGAGATTTCGGTTCCAATAATATATGAAAAAAATATATTTTTTTACAATTTTTCCACGCTATTTTTCCTCTATTTTTCCATTGAAAAAATAGTCAAAAAATATATTTTCCCTATTTTTTCACTATTTTCCCCATATTTTTAGGCTATTTTTGGACAAGAGAATAATTTTTCTTGGTCTATTTTTCAACTTTTTATCATCCTATTTTTTGTCTATTTTTTGTTCCAAAACATATAGGGTAAAAATATATTTTAAACCTATTTTTATCACTATTTCCATTATATTCCTGAAATATTTTCTCACTATTTTTTAAAGCAAAGAAATAGTAAGAAAATATATTTTCTGGGTCTATTTTCTTTCTATTTTCCATCTAATTTTAAACTATTTTATTTCGACTGGGGATAGTACCTCCTTGGTTCATGTTGCATAATGACTCCTATATATAGAGTGTAGTGTTAGTCAGTGTCATGTCAACTCCTTGGTCAGATCCACTCACACGAATGCGAGGTTATGATCATGTACATATACACTGTAGACATTGTAGTCTGTATAGTGTAGTCATTAAATCTAGAATTGACCGTTTGGCCCAGATCATAAGATTTTTTTTACTTAATGATCAAGGCGGGTAATACAAGGTCAATGATATAGTACAGTGTATGACCAGGGAAATGTAACTAAGAAGGAAATGAAGCTCGAAAAGTCAGAATTTCATGCTTATCGTAAGTGAAATTGATCGAGGACACCCCGTTGATAACCACTGATAAATCTGTCATCAGTCCCGAATTTCGCCCGCATGCTATGAATATTACGCAACTCGGGGGAAAATTAATGTGAAATATTTTCACATAGCTCTAGAAAGTAGATGTATTTACTTAACTTACTTAACTTAGAAAGGTCTCTAGACCACTCATAGCTACATGACTACATATAATTTGTGTGTAGAATCTAGGCAGTCATACACCTCGAATTTTTCAAACCCCACTGCACAAAAGTCACCAACATTCACTCAAAATCGGCATTTAATTTACAAAACCAACCCCAACATATCCAAGAAATACAATAAATTCAACTCACCAATGTTGGAAAAGATAATTCCAAAAATGAAATCGGAAATCGATTCTCACGAAATGAGCTATTGGAGTCATTGTGTACATTTCCTGGTCGCCGCGGGCGCCAACATCTCCCCAAAGAATTGTTGTTAAATATTCGGTCCCTATCGCATAGGGTACACGGAGAAGTTCCAATTTTATGTGTGCGCGATCATAGAGATCGATGTGCGCTTGCGATCCAGAGTTTCTTCGTGGACAAAAAATTATTGGCTGATTTTAGTCTAAGACATCGGTGGTATGTAAACAACACGCGATCGCGAAACAAATCGGTGGGGGTTTCTTCGGTTTTGGACATGATTTTGAATTCGGATTTTGCTGGAAATATCAAGTTCTTCATAACGGCCATTTGAGGGAGGAGTGAGATATTTAAGGGCTGAATTTGAAAGCAAGTATCAATTCTATTATCTGCACCTTACACATTGTAGTTTGTATGTTTGTCTCCAACATGCGTACGCTCACGTCTATCAAAGAGGTCAATGGGCGGAGACTATTCAATGACCGTCCACACACTACGCAATACATGTATGTGAGCATTCAGTCTCTCTGTATGGAGGTCTAGTGGAGCCAGACGTAGTCTCAGCGGAACACAACCAACGATACAGAGAGACTGAAGCTTTTGGTCTACCGACGATACATTTGCACTTTACAGAGAGAGACTGAAGCTTTTGGTCTAGCTTTCAAGATATTTTACGGGATACATTGATGGTTTTATTAAATCAAAATTTTGGGAAGAATAAAGTTTATTTGGCTATTATAGCTAATACTAATAGTAATATGCCCAGTAATCCTCAAATTGACAAGAATCCTACCTAGGATATCAAAAAAACAGCAGAACGGAGGTATAGATCATGTAGATAGGATTTGTATGGAGCGGAGGTATATAGTGCAGCAAGATCAGATTCGCTGTCAATTGCTCGTGGTCTAGTGGTAACGGTGTCTGGTCAGACTTCTCTTTCTACACTGCACTCGCGTTTAATTTTTTCAGTTATGAATCGATATCGATAACGTTTATTCCATTATTATAAATAACTGAACTTCAACAATGAAAACCAAGAAACTTGACTAATTATTCACTTGTTCAGGCGGATTTAATGGCGGCTGGGCATAATAACGACTTTGGCCGTTTATTTTAGCAGTAGGGCCTAGGCCAAATTAAGGAAGTGGCGACTCAATGCGCATGGACGTTGGTTACACTTCCCTGGTATAACTTTCAACTTCTGTAATACTATTACTAATAGTAGACTAGTAATACAAGTACCGGTATAGGCCTATACATGCACTGTGCAATTCGCGCGCTGGGCCATGGGCGGCACCAACACACAACGATCTGAACTGAACATTGATTGAGTCAACAGACAACACTAACATAACATGTCATTAGTAACAGTTTTCCCCCATTCATCACCACTGTTACTGTGTGCAGTGGAAGAAACGCTTAATATAAATCAACAATCATTCATTTACAAATTTATCGGTATTAAATTTTAAAGAAATACTCACCTCTCGGCTCTTGAATGCACCTGTCTCTTCTTTGTGGCTTTCGATAACGTTAATACATGTACAACTACATGTACCAAAAATGTATAGTGTATGCACTACTACGCTTTCGGGTCTAGTAGTCTCTAGCTCCTATACCTACCCTAGAGGCTAATAATCAAAGCGTTGATTGTACTGATGTAATAGGAGTCATTTGGACTTTTTTATAACACATTTACAAGGTAAAGTTATTTTCATTATCAACACTGTATTTGAATTATAAGGATAACCTCTGCTTCCTAATTTTCCAATTAATATAAAATAGGGTTGATTTCATGATCATTTCAGTGCACATGAGTATCAGTGATAAAACAAAGATTACCGTACGGTAATTGTAGACTAGACTTATGTGACTCAAAAGAATGGGGAATCCCCTCGTATCGGCCTCATATACCATGTATACAGGATCAGGATATGGCGCAAAGGCTTGCATGGGGTTTTCCAACTTTGCAAGATACCTTTCTAGTCGGTGCAAATACATGTAGACCTGTTCACAAAGTTATTCAAATCAGTGGCGGATCTACATAGGGGGAAAACCGACCCGCGTGCCCCCTCTTTTGAAACCCAACTGGCATACACATTAAAAAAAAAATTGCCCATAGTGAATTGTGCTTTTTCGACTCTGTGCCCCCTCTTTTACAAAATCCTGGATCCGTCCCTGATTCAAATTTGTGGATGTTTATTTCCTGGAGACCTATTCAATTCAACTTTATTCCAGACTCAGCTGCAAAAGCAGAGGTCCATATACATTTACATGAGAAGAGCAAACATAAAGAATCAATGAACAAAGAATACAAAGATAAGTGTATAAGAGAAACTACAAAACTAATATACATGTAGGCCTACTACTAGAACTAAGCAATGGACAAAGAATACAAAAGATAAAAGCTGCGATAATATAACATGAAGTGCATACTATCAACAATGGACATAATGGGCAAAGAATGGACAAAGAATACGAAAGAGAGAACATAAAAGAAATACTGGAGGAGGCACAATAAATAAGAAAGAAAGAGAAAGAGAAATAGACCCAAGAAAAAATATTTATAAGTGTCATGATAAATTACGGTACCAAGATAATACTAGTAACAGGTAGTGAATAGAAGAAAAAAAAATCGTAAAAGAGACGATATGGAAATATATAAAAGGCAAGATGAATTATTTCTTTACAAAGAACCATTAAACAATAAAAATGCATAATATTATTTTAAACTACTTTAGCCAACCACTTCCGACTGTGCCAACAAGCTATCAAACCAAAACTTCCACAAGTCTGAGGTGTACTTTGTACTGCTCAGCAATGGGTTAACCAGTATAAATACTATTTACAGAAGTGTCAATTCTCTGAGTAAACTTAAACATCATATTCCTTACTACAGCTTGACATGCATGTATTCACCTCAGCAAACATTCTCCTTGCACTGGAGCACCTATAGGTATCATAAGCATCCTCATAGCATCATTATAGGCTACAGTGAGTTTCTTCAAACTGCTCTTTTTATATCTGCAGTTCTGCACCAAAGATGTGCAGTATATAATGGTGTACAATTATACAATAAGTTCTAAATAACTCAACTTTAACTTTAATTCCGAGAGCACATATGAAACTACCCTGAGCATATAGCTTACGACATTGTCTATACCCTGATAGCAGAAAGTGTTAAAAAATGACGTGATATTTACGTCGTGGTTTTCGTCTTTTTTACGTCCTGTAATTACGTCAATAAGACGACAACTTGCACCAACGCAAGACGTCAAGAGGACGTCTTATTTTGACGTCATCTCTACGTCTTCATTCCTCTTCCCTAATAGCAGAAAGTGTTAAAAATGACGTGATATTTACGTCGCGGTTTTCGTCTTTTTTACGTCCTGTAATTAGCGTCAATAAGACGACAACTTGCACCAACGCATCTCTACGTCTTGTACACTGTAAAAACTAAAGTGCTACTTTTAGGGGCATGTATAGTGACTGCACCTGAAATGCTGTTTATAGCACGTGTAGTGTGCTAATTTACCAGCAAAAAAAATGTGACCGTGGCGAGCCTCGAACCAGGTTCCGCTGATTGAGAGGCACTGACGTTACCGATGGACTAACGAATGCTTCTTGCAATCCAGTTTAGTCATGGGAGTCAAGTAGATAACATGAACTGTGGTGTCGTAAATTCACTATGTAACAATATGATCTGCTCTAAATCGTACAATGTGAGTTAGTCTAGCGGTAATGCCAGCAATTCTCGATCAGCGGACCCTGGTTCGAAGCTCGCCCAAATCATTTTTTTATGAATGTTTAGCAGTTTAAGGAGCCGGTCCAGCTCCCGTGAAAGTGCTGAAATGGCACGCTGTGTGCATTCAATAGCACTCTGAGTGCAGTCCCTATGCATGCCTTCAAAAAGTGCTATATACAGCACTTCAGTTTTTACAGTGTACAGATGACGTCAAAATAAGACGTCCTCTTGACGTCTTGCGTTGGTGCAAGTTGTCGTCTTATTGACGTAATTACAGGACGTAAAAAAAAGACGAAAACCACGACGTAAATATCACGTAATTTTTACCACTTTCTGCTATCAGGGTATATGTATCTGTCATCACACAGATCATCTGTAAAAAATGACCAAAGTACTTAATCTCTGTACAAACATCAAGTTCTGCACCATACAAATAAAAATCTGGAAACACTAACTTTTTATGTTCTTCACAATTTACAATCATAACGTGACTTTTTTCGCATTATATTTTACATCATTGTCTACCCCAAACTGGGTACAGACATTTAGCAAACTCTGCAAACCTGCAGTTGATGGACTAAAAATTACAAGATCATCAGCATACATCAAATGATTAATCTTGGTAAAACCAACCAAGCAACCAGTTCTATAGAGGTATTCAATTCAGCAGAGAGGTAATCCATATACAAATTGAATAAGTATGGAGACAGTATACCTCCTTGCCGAACACCATTACCAACATGAAAGGTGTCGGAGAGGCAGTCACCCCATCTAATCATCATAGTTTGGTGACCATACCAATAAACCAATATCCGAATCAAATATTGAGGAATGCCCCTATATAACACTCATTTCTTTGAACCGCTTTCCATGATTCACCCTATATCAAAGGCTTTGGATGCGTCAAGAAAACACAAAGCTCTTTCAGAGCAAAGATACACATGTCAGTACCATGCTTTGCTTTAAAGCCAAATTGATGATCATTGATAGAAATGTACTGTTCTCACCTAGACAATAATACTTTTTCTAATACTTTAGAAAGAACACTAGTCAATGCTATTGGTCTATAATTGTCTTTGCTAGCAATGCGACCAGCTTTGTCCTTTAACACTGGAACCAAAATGACAGATATCATACTATCAGGCAATATTCCATGAATTAGAAACCCTTAAACACACTTAGACATAAAGGTACAATTTTGCACCCTTCAAATGCAACAATGGCTGCACCTTTTTGGGTGCAACTTTGCACCCTAAGAAGCATTTTGCACCTTTAAGGGTGCAGTTAGCTACAATTTGCACCCTTAGGCCTAAAGGGTGCAGAGTTGTACCCTTCAGAAAAGGTACAAATTTGCACCCTTTGGATGCAAACTTTTCTGCACCCTTAAAGGTGCAAAGTTGCATCTTTTAGGGTGCAAACGGGCAAACGGGCATTAAAGGGTGCAAACAAGAACAAAAAAGGTGCATTCTTGCACCCTTTTCATGTAGGGTGCAAGGTTGCACCCAAAAAGGTGCTGCCAGTGTTGCATTTAGGGTGCAAACCTGAACCTTTTTTTCTAAGTGTGAACCATTGCTATATATGACGTCAATCTATTCAATAAATTGTAGATTATTTTTACGAATGTACGCAATGGTTTAAGTCAGAGAATAGCCTTGGAAGTGCAGATTCGCTATTCCCAATCTTGGAACTACGAATCTACACTTTCTCGGCTATTCTCCTTTACAGAAAAACACAAAGCAAGTAAAGATAACAATTTGGAACTAGCAAACTTTAAATGCTCTGCAGTTATAGTGTCTAGACCACATGACTTTGACATAATCTAGCTGCTTAATAGCTTCTTTTATTTCCTCAGGGGCAACAATCATGTCATCATGAAAAGGAACATTGTTAACTTTAAACATATGACTTCTAACACAATTAAATAATTCTCTATAATGTTTCCTCCATAACTCACATATTTCAGCATTGCCAGTGATACCCTCAATGTTGATAGGTGAAGGAGATTTATTGTTATTCATGAATCGGATATCCTTCCAAAATTCCTGATAACTCTTTTTCTGAAGCTTACTATAAGTATAAGTAGAATCCGCACGTAAAGAGTCTTCATTATTCTTAATAAAACGTATAGAGCATATTTAAATCGAGTATTCGCTTTATTCTTCATCTCAAATAGAGGTCCTTGTTTGTTTTTGTCATTCTCCACCCAAAGCAAGAGGGCCTCTCGAGCCTGAGAGTGAAGCTCAGCAACATATTCATTGCAACCAGGTCTAATATTATGCAACATGCTTTTACACCCGTTAGAGAAATTTTCACCTGCTGCTTGTAAACCATCTACTATTCTTAAATCGTCAATGTCATTACTATTTGAACAATTAGAATCTCTACACGAAAAGGCATCATATACTCCAAATCAATGCTATAACCAGAACTCAGTCTGGCAGTAATATTCATCTTTCAGACTCTCATCCATCCTAGCCCAATCTAACTTTCTTGTTCTATTATTAAATGAACCTACATGTACATCCACATGACCAGGAAGATGCCCAAAATCAATTGCTATACAAATAGGAATATGATCCAATGTAGCAAACTTATATTTTATCTGATGATTCTGAATGGAAGCATGAGCATCTGCTGTGCTAACACAATGATCTAAACCAAGACGTAGTATGCCATGATTCACTAACATACTATAACTATCAACTGGTAAAAATCCAAGACTTGATAGAATATAATTATTGTCTCTACAAAAGGCTTTCATGTGATTTGCAAAGAGTGAAGTATATGATCAGAAAATAATGTCAGCATTCCAGTCACCAACTATAAAGACGCTAGTGGTATACAACTCTGCAATATAGCAGAAGCAATGAAACCTAATTTCTCCAGATAGATGCTTTCATTATCAAGGCTTTCAAAAGGGGTATAAATATTAACAATAACAAATTTCTTCTCACCAATTTTGAATTCAACTCCTATAGCCCAATCAACATTCAATCTGACCTCACTAATTAAGTGCTCATATTTCGTATGCTAAAGGATAGCAACCCCACCAGGTATGCGACCCTGCACCAGACCATTTCTTAAATTTGAGTATTTGAGTTTGAGTTTATTAACAACACATCACATGAATGACAGTATAATCATTAATATAAAGAGTAATAATATTACATGAATACATATACATAAAAAAGTACTTATCTACATGAAATTTATATAAATGGATTTACAATAATATGTAGTCATGTTTGTAGATCAATGAATAATCAAGTACGCGATTACACTTAACTGAATGTCATACAGTTGCACTATTTATCCTAAGATATAGTTGCTAATTGGAACTAGAAGTTAGCACAAGTGCTAGTCGAGCCTAGTTCCATTCTTTTGGCAAGATGCTTGCTTTATTTTCTTTTATTACATTTTATTTTTTTTTATTACATTTTAGTTTCATCTTGTATTCACAAATATTAAAAGACAATACAGTATAGTTTACATTTCTTGAGGAGAGAAAATATCACAAGCAGTGAATTCTCTCTTTCAAATTATAATTACAGAAATAACGTTTGATTAAAAAAAAGAATCTATTTTTACACAAATAAGATTCACTATCAGATGTATGAAGTATACAGTAGAGTGAAAATTGAAAAAAATGTTTAGCAAACGTAATATTACAGATTACAAGTAATACATGAATAGATACATTCAAAAAAATAAAAAAATAAAAAGAGATGCAATTAAACAAACATTAATGATCATCAAATACATGTATATGATAAATGGAGTACATAAAAAACAGTTGAGTTTTAAGCTCACAACATCAATTACATTGAAGGTTGCTTGATAGTTGTCTACGAAAGGTTGACCTTGAAGATGTAAATCTGATTTCATGTGGAAGACTATTCCACAGCTTTGTTCCAACAAACGAAATGCTAAACTGTCCTTGCCTTGTCTTACATTTTGGTACACAGAGTAACCCATTTTCCTTCCCTCTTGTTGCATATCTGTGCTGTATGATCTGACAATATTCTACTAGTGCGTGCGGTAATTTACCTGTCACCAGGTCATACATAATGTTGATACGTAAAGTTCATGGAGTTGAAAAATATTGAGTATTCCTAGGCTTTGGAAAAGAGGTTTTGAGTCTGTTCTAATCGGACTAAAAGTGATTGCCCTCATTGCCATTTTTTGACAAATATATATACAATTTAGATTACTTTTGTAAGTACTCCCCCACACCTCTATTCCATAAGAGATGTGAGGCTGTATAAAAGTCTTGTATAATAACACAAGTATATGCTTTGGTACAAAATGTCTTAACTTAAACAGAATGCCTACTTTTTTGCGTATGCACTTGTTTATTTTCTGAATATGTTCTTTCCATGAAAGGTGGCAATCAATTTGAATGCCTACAAATGGTGCAACAGATACCTCACTAATGTCTGACCCTGATATTCTCACAGATCCTTTCTGATGTATTGCACGACCTTTTGATTTAATAACCATGTAATTTGTTTTCTGTAAGTTAATTGTGACTTGATTTGCATTACACCATTCCTGGACCTTCTCTAAATTTTCACTTATCAGTTCTAAGTCAATTTCCTTTTGTTTAGTGTCAAAGGTATGAAACAGGTTTGAGTCATCAGCAAATAATCTGAAATTGAAAAAGTTTGTGGAGTTAGGTAAATCATTTATATAAATTAGAAATAATGTCGGACCAAGAACAGAGCCCTGAGGGACACCACATGTTATATTCAAATTTAAAGACATCTCATCCTTGTATTGTATAAACTGGGATCGTTTGTACAAATAGTCTTCAAACCATTTCAAATTCCACGGATTCCATAATGTGACATTTTTTTAAGGAGAATTCTATGGTTAATAGTATCAAAGGCCTTTTGAAAGTCAATAAAGATACCAAATGTTACTCTACCTAATCGGTAGTAGATTCCCCAATGCCATGATAATGTGAAGAATGTAAAGAGTTGATTCCATTTAAACCTTGCTTAGCTAACCACGTTTCTTGTAGACATATGAGATCAACTTCATCCTGGAAGAGTTTTTCAAGGACAAGACGACGACGACGACCTAGTAACGAGATATTCAATTAACCTGTTATTAATGAATGAACTACAATACTTGGAATCCAGTTTGCATACGTTACTTGTTGCTATGTCTGAAAAGCGTCTGACAAGCTCTCATGTTTTCAAGAACAACCTTTGTTTTAAAAGTATGCATAAAATTTGAATATATTTGTGAATAGGTCTATTGCAAAGGTTGCGACTTCGGAGGGTTAAGGCCACCGCACACCTTACGATCGGTCTGCGATCCGATTTGTGAAATAAATCGCTATGGCATTAAATATTGGCATTTTAACAAATGAAATCTACCCTATTCAGGTTCTGAAAAGTAATATGAATACTAAACATGGGGTTTTGATGAGCTGTTAGCTTTCTACAGGGAATAAGGGCAAAATTGGTTTCAAATCGTAGGCAGTCGTACGATTTTTGTGACGTCACTACGACTCGGAGCCGATTTGGCCATTCCACCGCCTAGAAAACTCGGCAAAGGCCGTATTATCGATTTACTATTTGTGAAAAAAAATTTAAAAAATATTGTTCCCTCGTTTTTAATTTATTAGTCAAACGATATTACATTTTCTCCTGAAATCGGATCGCAGACCAATCCTAAGGTGTGCGGTGGCCTTAAAGTGACAATAAACTGAAGCTCCTAATGACGCCATCTTTTAAGGGAATCTGAAAAGTGTCTGTGCCTCTCATTTTCCCATCATGCCCCATTCTAGTTTGTAGAAGCTTAAAATGTACCTTTAGGTAATTTTCCACATTTGAAAAGTCAAAACTAATAGTTTGAAATATAAAATGTTCCTATTATCCAAACAAGCTGTTTGTCAAAATTCAAAATAAAATGCAAATAAACTTTTACATTACCCCCAATGACCAAGAATCGGTCGGTCGGTGTGGGATCGGTTTTCTGGTGTGACTTAATATTTAGATTTTCAGATTTATATATATAGATTTCAGATTTAGGACGCGTCCAAAAAATTGCCCAGTATGCAAAAAAAAAATGGCTTGATAAAAGAAAAATAATAGTTGATGCGTTGGCTCCTCTTTTCACTGGGAATCCCCACTTCAGTATGATCTACCGTGGCTTTTTAGCTCATCCATAATCATGACAAAAACAGATCTGATAATGAATTTGGCTTAATAGAACATTATTATAGTCATCTTCATGTTAAGGGCAAAAAAAAAAGAAGATTTTTAGTCTTTCATAAAATACATGTATTTGATAAGGTGGCTCTGAACTTGATGGCTGTGATAATTGTGTGTAGGAAAAGTTATATCTTTAAACCTAACCAATTATGTATTTGATTTGATTTAATCTTACTTTTCCTGTATTTATACAAAGCCTTTTACATATATGACACTGAAATACATTGTACATATACGAAAGGGATCGTCATATAAAGCAAAAGCAAAGATGGCCATCCGCTTGAGGAAAGAAGATAATTACTAGTCATGAAATATATCAAACTGCATGTGAGCAGTATATGATTTTTAACATCGTATCATGCATACTGTTTGGACAGGAGACTCAATATTGGCCTTTCGGGTGCTCACAATTTATCGAATTGAATCACATTGGGTTGGAATGAAATGGAAAATTATAAGTACAACAGCTTTCGAGTTTATAAAGCTGTTATTTTGTATCAAAATACATAATTCAGTCAGTGTTTGGTTAATATGAAAATATTTACACAATGCCCAGGTTTATCCCTTTTGGCGGGTCTAACTGCACAAGCTTCATGGTGCTGAATACCACTCTACCAGCGTTACGTTCAGTATAATTGCGTTATATACGCTCTCTCCTCATACGACATGGTTGACAGAAGAGACAGAGCTAGAGTATTATATTGCTCAGATCGAACGTATATTATATTATGTTTTTTTATAAACCCTGAGCTGTAGTGATCAAGCTATTCAGTCTGTATTCAGATTCAGTATGATCATGGAGGGAGGTATGATCGAGGGACCCCATAGACCGTATCACACGGCTCTACAGCTGAAAGCCCCAAAATGTAGTCCCATCATTTTCGGCTTGCTAAAACCATGAAGCTACAACAAACCATCAAAGTGTTAGAGAGACCCTGCTGTATATAATGATAGTACCAATCCCTTCCCACTTATCGAGACGAATATAATCACAAATATTTAGCTCTCCCAGACGCGGATCCACTTTTGCGGATGAATATCCCAAGGACACGGTAGCCCGGGAAACTGGTCGGGTAGGGCTCACAGAACTCCTAAAGACGAGTTCTGTGGTAGGGCTGTGCCGCTCGACGCTCAGCGTCAACAAGTGGACGTCTTTTGCTTTTTCGCCGTTGGCATCATCGATATTGGGGGGAAATGAGGATCATCCTACACCGTCTTGATTAAGAAATGATGAAATCTTCATTACCTGTAGAATGCTTAACACTTGCCTTATGTACATATACACTCTAGATGTACCTTCATGGAACTTCATTACCTGTAGAATGCTTAACACTTAGTCACGTTATCGGGAGGAGAATCTGCAAATCCATCTGCATCATCATTGACACAGAAACAATTCCAAACTAGAGCTGAGCCGGGTATTTCTACAATCATAGCAACAGATTGGTGAGTAAGTTACTCATTATAACGAGGTCCTATTGGACCATCGAAATTACCTTGTTATAGCAGGAATCTCGTTAAATCAGGATTTTAAAAAATAGAATATAAAGAGCTGGGACCGAAATATTACCTTGTTGTATCAGAAATATTGTTATATCAGATCTCTTTATACTGAATTTCCACTGTATATGCTCTGTCACCTCTTACATGCAGATGCGATCTTGGACCTCCTCAGTATATTATAGCTGCTTCTCCAATCAAGTTAAACCTGTCACCGCTTTATAAAAGTCTACCTGTCTGTCGTGGTCACCTATAGGCCATTGTTTTGCTATAGAAAGACCATCGTCTTCAGTAGCCCTTTTTCTGTTTCTCTTGGAAGCCTCAATAGACAGGTTTGAATGTATAGGTTAACAAAACCTGACACTTAATTTATGCCCTCTTGTACATAAACACATACAATATGTATATCAAAAGTAATATGAAATTAACATAAAATTATGAGAAATTATTCCAAAGGATAAAATTTATCATAATAATATCATAATAAATTATTCCAAAGGAATAATTTTGTCTGCGATTGTGACCTAGGGTAAAGGGTGATCGTGATGCAGACGGACACCTGGGTGAGGTGAGGCGAGAGGGGGGGGGGGGGTATCCCGATGGCGGAGTATCATGGAAAGAAGCACTTCGAGAAATCTTAGGTGACATTATTTTGGTTAATAAAAATTATATGAAATTTTCTTGTACGAGTCTTGTAGGAGTGTAAACCACTAAAAGAAAAGTCACGAATTATTCTGGAAATATCTTGTCAGAAATATAGTGACGGAGAAAAAAATATTCTCCCAGGTTTTATTTCGCTTAAAACGAATGCCAGGTCTGAGGACTGGTGATCATTTTAATGGGATCGCTTTCATATAATTATACTGTATATTTTATGGATTTCATCACAAAAAAGTACAATGTTTTCGCCCGTTCTGACAGATAAAGCATCTTACTTAAGTTGGCTATTGATCCAGATTTGAAAATATTGTTTAACGAACATGTCGACTAATGAGGAAGTCGAAATTTTTGTTGTAATACCGAAATTTCCCAATAACCATAAATCTGTAAACACGAGGCATAATCAAATTACAAATTCCTTTCAGAAATTATTTGCTCTTTATTTATAAGTAACCTTTTTAATTGTAACTCGGAACCACATAATAACAATTATTGACGGCTTTATGCATAGCACAATCGTTTAGTATTTGCAGGGGCGTGCTACTTATGCCTACTTTGCAAACAGAATACAAAATGCAATGATCCAGGGTTGTCAAAAATATTTGCTCTTCAGCACAAAATCGTTTATTGTAAGGGTAAAGTACAATAACGTCTGAATAACAATGTCGTATTGGAATTCGTAATGTTAAAAGGTGCGTAGACACCTACATATATTTTTTGTGATCCATCAGAGAAGACACGATAATAATGATAATAATAATTATAATAATGATAATAATAATTGTAGTAGTAGTAGTAGTAGTAGTAGTGTATTTTAGTAACAAATTATCAATGATAATAGTAAGAAGAAGAAAAGGAATGGGAATTATAATAATAATAATATTAATGATAATAATAATGATTATAATAATAATAATGATGATGATGATGATAATGATAGGCCGACTTGTACTGAAACTAACATTGATGATAATAATATAATTTAAATAATAGTTAGGTTTGTATAGCGCTTGTTTTTAAATCCCTGATTTTTTAGGAAATTCATTCTTATACTACACCCTGATAGATAATAATAATGATAATAATAATAGGTACATTTATATTGCGCACGTACCCATCCCAGAGGATGCCCAAGGCGCTTACAAAGGAGTTATTATTAGAGAGTAGTAAGTACAGAGTAATCTTCCAAAAAGACGTTAGCGCCGTGGCGGAGATTCGAACCCCGTACCATAATTATGGTCCGCTGGCATATCCACTAGATGACGTAACCTAATAAGATGATTTTCTTAGGGTTATTTCTTTAAAACTATCATTTTTTATCACAGGTATGGTATTGCAACTTCCAATATCATTTGTAATGACCCATGGATGTTCTTGCTATCCTGAACAGTTTTTTTTTTGTTTTAGTAATATTTATTTTCCATTCAAAAAGCAATCAATGTAACATGTAACTCATATCACTATTCATATCAGATTAACAAGTAATATTTTTGCAACTTAGAGTCGTGCTACGTATAACATAATTAAATCGGAGCTCAACACATTACGATGTATCAGAGTCGAAATTGCATCAAAGTGATATGAATTATAATATTATACAAATAAATAACATATACTGATATATAAAATCACATAAACCGTGAATGGAAATACAGACATACATATATACATATATATATATATATATATATATATACACATACACATGCGTATATATCCGTATATTTAACATAAAACCAAATAAAAGACCAAATAAAGTCATATGAAAACAACCTCCAAAATAAATACAAGAAAGGATGGTCCCCACCCCCCCCCCCCCCCCCCCCCCCCCAGTTGGACTGGAGAAACGATATTTATGTATCGCGATGACTAATTCTTACTTGATTCATTCATTTATCAGCTTTTAGTCATCTATAATCTGATAATATTGCTTAAAGAGGGGTAAAAACAATTGTAGTTATAACTAGAACACTTTATACAGTAAATGAACAGAATGATCATAATTAAAACGACAGTGAACTGACCAAGATCTTGTATACATGTATGATTATAGGGAACCTGAATTACAAGCTTTGATTTCCAAGGTTTCCTCCACAATACAGCTAGCATTTATTTACTTACCAATAACAGCGTAAATTTCATTTTGTTTTAAAACCGAATTTATGTGCCAGATTTCATTCTTAATGGGTTTTTTATGCTCATAATGATTTTTGTAAACTGAACGTCTTTGTAAATTATTTCCTGTTATTGTGGAAATAAATGAAATGAAAGGAAAAGAAAATATACGTCGCCAATTCATTATTTTCAACTGAAATTAAAGGTGAGATGTCGAAATGCAGTACTTATCAACTAAAATCGAGAAGCGTGAGAACACTCCTTATTTTCTTAAATCAGTGACCTTGATCTATGTGTGTATATTTTTCTTGGCTGAAAGCGGCAGAAGAATAGAGAACTTCGCTGTTATTCGCTTTAATAAAACTGTATTGTATTGGTAGAAATGAGAATTACCATTCTGAATACATGCACCGAGTTACTCGTTTGAAAATAACTCATGAGTCAATCTTTTAGTGAAAAGAAACGTTTGGTGTTATTTTCGGCAAGAGCTCATTATTAGCTTTCTTACAGTGGTCTTGTGAAATATTTTGGGTACGGTAGCGGTGAAGTAATCACAATAAATAATCTTCCGACGTGTATTGATTTCAGTATTGCACATTATCAGTGACGTTTGTTGAAAAGGGGGAATAACCAAAGCGGTAGGGAGAAAGAGACAGACATCTGTTGTTATTAATTAGGCTAATGAGGAACTTGCCATTATAAACATTATTCCATTGGGGACTTTTCTGTCACCCTTGGAATAGGCGTGCACAATGGGCCTGCAAAATTATCACATTGACGACATGGAACAAACATTACAGTTGATGGAAATCCTTTCCTTGATGGAAATAACTTGTCTTTTTAAGACTTAAAAAGACAAGTTCTTTCCAACGGATGCTTTCTATACAACACTGCCACTAATTTGTATCGAGCTTATAGAGACACCAAATACACTAACACTTGTACCACTCCACCTTACTCCTGAAAACAATGGCCATTACACACGATGATTTTGGTTTGACCAGGGAAATACATATCCCTAACTGCTATATCCAAGAGAAAATCAACATTATGAACACACAATTATTTTCACATTTAAAAAAACGAGGAAAAAAGGAGACTGCCCTAGACTAACTGTCAACAACTTGGAGCAGGTCCATAATTCTATTGTTACCATGGCGTCTTAAAGGGGTTCGATATTTGATCTGTCACGCATGACCCTGGATCATTGTATTCAAATCATAACAATTTGGGAAAAAATACCCGCCTGTCGAAACCAACTTTATTTATGTTTTTCATGAGTAAATTTGCCATCTCTCTCTCTCTCTCTCTCTCTTCCTCTTTCTCTCTCTCTCTCCCTCGCTCTCGCTTCTTCTCTATAAGCTAGCTTTTTATATCATCTTTTTCTTTCAGCTGTCGCTATCTCTTAATATCTTTCTCCTATGTATTATCTTTCTCTCCTGCTCCTCCCATACCTCCTCTCCTTGTCCTCCTCCACATCCTCCTCCTCCTCCTCATCATTCTCTCTCTCTCTCTCTCTCTCTCTAAATTTTAATTCATTAGTTAATGCATGTGTAAGTGAATCCATCCTCTACATGATAAACGCGTCATAGCAGCAGTGTATCTTAGCAACCGGTTACATAGCTATTAATAATGAGTGCATAGAGCCTTAAGCATGGCAGATGTCTAAAGTGATGGTGTTCACCTTTGGGTTATTTCCATAGCAACGCTATATATATACGCTAAAGAATTGAACCATCTCACTTTCAATGTCATCAATGATAAATGACACACTGGGATGTTGATAGCAATAAACTGATGCAATATATGGGAAATACCCGGCCGGTAGGTAACCGTTAACCGTTCAATACAATACTAGTGAGCTTTTCGTCCCGCAGCTTTTTTTTTTGTTTTTCCTCCTGTTGAAAGAAGGTAGTGGAAGCGCAAGCGAATGTGCAGACAATGGGAATAAGTCACAATTTGTATGCGGACAAAATATCCAAACGTCCATTAATTGGGGATCATTTCAAATGGAATAAAGCCTTGATCTAGACGGTATACCTTTTTAACAATTTTTTATTCAATCTGATTCTCGTATTATTTTGGTCTCTGACAAGTTGACGTTCTACCAAATTTCAGATTCCCTTTAAAAACACATTGTCCTGTAATCATTTTAAAAACCTACTTTCATTGTGTAAACATAACAGTTTTGTAAAACCATAATTGCATTATTGTTCCTATATTTTATTTAATTTGCAGATAAATTTTCATCTACACTACAAAAAGCACATCAACCTAAAAGCATAAACGATATCAACCATGTGGAGCATAAGACAGAAGAATGGGTTCTTCACGGTGGCCTTTGGCTGCTGGTGCTTCCAACTCGTCAAGTCACAACAGAGCCAGCACATGGAGACTCCAGAAGTACTCCTCTGTGACGAGATGTGCGAATTCAGTGCCTGGGCGATGCACGCATACTGTGGCGAGCGCATGCTCAGTGATGTTCCTCTCGAATGCCGAGAGGCAAAGACGCTCGACGTCCGATTGAACAATATCCGCAGTCTGAGGCGTGGTCGTCTGTCAGAATTTGAGAATCTCAAGTACTTGTTCCTGGTGGGCAACAACATGTCATATGTTGAGGATGGGGCTTTCGAAGGGTGTGATGGGATCCAGTTTTTGTCCTGGGGAGGAAATAGTTTTCCGAGGCTTTCTAAAAGCAAGTTCGTAGGGTTATCCAATTTGATGCACATGCTGATCGACAATTCCAACATAAGAGAAATTGAGACTGGGGCTTTTAGAGAAACACCACTCTTAAAGACGTTAGATCTGTCCGGGAATGAATTCATCTCGCCACCCTGTGATGTGCTTCATCAGCAGAATGTCCTCACTGACTTGTACCTTTCCGATAACTTGATCTCTATCCTACCAGAACGGTGTTTTTCGAATTTTCAGCATCTGACACGCCTGAAACTGAGCAATAATCCAATACGTCACATCACAAACCTGTCTGCTTTCGAAGGTCTGTACTCCTTGAAGAAGCTGGAGATGGACAACGTATCATTGACATCTTTACCAGTCGGATCTTTCCGACATATTCACACTGTGACTGAATTCGTACTTTCCAAAAATCTTATCGAAGCACTTGAGGAGCGGGACTTTGCCACATTACCCGACGTAGAAGTTGTGCGTCTCGATCACAATCAAATCCATACGATCCACCCGCGAACTTTCACCGATCTTCAGAGTCTAAGGCTTCTCGTCCTGTCCAACAACAAGATTGTCTCGATTGGACTCCATGCTTTTCTTCCTGTGGAAACTTCTCTGGAAGAACTTCATCTCGATGGTAACCAACTACAATCCATTCATAACATCAGTGCTAGCAGCATCCAATCCCTGAGGAAGCTCTCACTTGCGAGGAACCCTCTGAAGTGCCATTGTCATCTTTCGAAATTCCGCCATTCTCCTTCGGGGATTTTCTCTGCAATGGAACAACCTGACGCAGTGATCACTTGCATATTGCCCAATAAAAGTGAGGTAAACATTCAAGAAACGCCCATAACAAACACCCCATGTCCCAAACCTACACCAACACCTGTTGCAGTTCTTCCAAGGATTGGCCCCACCCAACAACACGCCATGCTCATTGGTGGTAAAACAACAGAGAAGATGGAAACCAACGAAACGTCAGCGTCGTACCAACTGCTCTACATCCTTATTGCACTAATGGTCTTGACTGCGCTGATGGGAGGTGTCCTCCTAGCTGCTTGGCTCGTAAGAAGGCGCACGTGTATGAAAAAGATTAAGAACATGAAGCAAAAGGGTGAGAAATATTACAAAGAAAGCAAAAATGGAGAGGACGCTTCTGGCGATTACATGGTGATCTCTGATGCCCCAAATGCCCCAGTTTAAAATAATCTTTTCCAAGGCTACAACCCAAGAGACTGACATTGTCAGTCTGGCGGGCCTTCTGAAAAGTTGTTCGAAGCTCCACGAGACTGACCGTCTCATCTCGTCAGTCTCTTTTGGCCGTCATTCTTGTGGTCCTTCTGACAACTTTTGGTGGGGTTAACTAGACAATGTCGATCTCTGGGGCTGTCGGTCTCGTACGCGGGCTGAAGCCGATCATCACAAACTTCCGAAGCAGCACTGTGGTGAATATAAAACGTTTCTTTATATCCTTGAAGTAGTATTGATATTCCCATGTATATTATGGTAGTGTGCATGTGTATCTTACATACATCATTATTATTTTGGTATTCATACGGTTTGATTTAACTTACCGGAGCGGACCTATAGTTGAAGGTGTATGTATATTAAGTGTAAATTATTACAATGTATACAGTCACTGGGATTTATAGAGTTCTTCTATTCTTCTGAATGATATTATATGTGTGTTTATGTGTGTGTGTGTGTGACTCTGGTTGTTAGTTTGGCTTTGTTGTTTTTATTCTTTTTTTCGTTTCTAGTTTTGGGCGCAATTTAATCTTCGAAGTATGCACAAATTTGGGATCACAATTGAGCACATGTACCGAGTGAATTTATTCGATTTGATCTGTAGCCTAAAAATGCAACTCGCATACATTACATAAAGGGTTTGGAGGCAATCTTTTCGACTAAATCGCAAAACAAATATATGGCTTGTGTTTTTGTGCGGGTGAGAGAGAGAGAGTGTGCGTGTGTTTAGCATTATGTCCGAGGACATTTTCGGACAGAGAACAACAAAAAAATCATGACAACAATGGTCCTCGGAAGCCGGACAATAGTCCTCGAACGTCGAACAATGAATTTATGCCTTATTCCGTCGACTGTCCGAGGACGAGTAACAATAGAGGAACAATAGTTGTCCTCGGAAGTAAAGCCATGTAAACGTGTGTGTGCGTGTGTGTGTGTGTGGGTGTGGGTGCGCGCGCGGGCGCGTGGGTGTGTATGTGTAATTGACAGACGGGTATCATATCAGTTAAATATAATTATTTCCGTCTGGGACGGACCTTTAACGTCACCATCCGAAAAGACGTGACTGAGATATGACCCTGGGTCCGATCAGGGTGAGTTTGTAAGCGAATACAAAGAGCTCACATTAGACGTTAGCGCTTGACCAATTCATGATCCCTACCTAATCTAAACCTTTTGTACTCATATGTATTTTTTGTACATACTATTACTAGTGCCTTTCACTATATATGTATATATATATATGTGTGTGTTAGGAGAGGTGTCGTGGTCTAGTGGATACGTCACTAGACTGTGCATCGCATGTTTCGCGGTTCGAGTCCCGCCGCGGCACTAACGTTCTTTGGCAAGACATTAATCTACATTGCCACTCTTACCCAGGAGATAATGGGTACCTGTGAGGATTGCCAAAAGTCAGTGTGCCTGTTTTTGCCATTGCCCTACACGCATGCATGTGAACGGTGCAAAATGGTAGACATGTTTTCCCTGAGGAGTGGAGATGGGTGCACATTGAAATCCAATGGCCAGGGGTAATAAAAAATAACATTGTAAAGCGCATGGAAGTATTCACATAATGCGCTATATAAATGTAATATAATTAGGAATGTAACAATGTATTTTCAATCTCTTGCCTTATATGTACGCTATGTGTATGTTTCATGTATATTCTTTGTGTATTAAATAATGAAAACTTAATAAAAAGCAAAATAGTCAAAGACAGTGTCATAGCCTTTTTCTTTGAAATTCGTCTGACAAACATGAAAAAATAACATCAGCATGTCAATCAAACACTTTACATTCAAATCTAAGTCAAACTCAATAAAAATCTATTAATTTTTCAAATATTAGACGGACACCCTTTTAATTTCAGTAAATTTCGAAGAAATTATATTGTTCACCTCACGCTATGTTCTGTGTTTTCTCCGTATGCACACTATGTTATGGTTATTTTGGCGCACGCTTGACGCTAAAATGAACGAGTGATGTTTCAGAAGTCACACAACAATGTTTTATTGACTCCAAATTAACAGTACATAAACATTCACTCAAAAATGTTTCGAAAATGGTTTGACGAAAACAGCTATGGAACAGACTTATCTGACTATTACACTGTGATCTCATACATGTTTCCTAAGGGGAAACTTCAAAATAAAAAGCATTGCGAATTCTGACATCATAGGTGTATTGGCAAAAATTTTACCTGGAGCTGACGTCTCTTGCCCGAATATCAACTTTCCTTTTTCCAAACTTTGCTCGCACACTTAAAGTAAAATCATATTGAAATCCACTGTTATTGCATGTTGTATACCCCTTGTTAGTGGAGCATTTCTGTGTAATTTTGTTATTGAAAATATACATGCTATGAGAGAAAAATAGAGACAATTTCGCAGCCCGAATAATGAGGTTTCGGTCGCCGGAGGATACTAGAGTTACTAGTTTTCCTCACAGGGGGGGGGGGGGGTCTTTGATTGTTTCAATATTTCATTATACATGTATTCCCAGACATAATATTCATGTATAAATTAATTAATCCATTAATTCAGAATAATATTCATTGAATAGAAAAATGATTAGGCGAACTCGTGATTAGAA
Organism: Heliocidaris erythrogramma; assembly: GCA_025617745.1. Classification (NCBI taxonomy): domain Eukaryota; kingdom Metazoa; phylum Echinodermata; class Echinoidea; order Camarodonta; family Echinometridae; genus Heliocidaris; species Heliocidaris erythrogramma. Next base: position 34,529,630 of record CM046856.1, read on the forward strand.
ATAGAAAGGACATAACGTGGCGAGTGCTGTCTACCGTAGATGGGTGATTCATTTGTATCAAGGTCAGACCAGAGCCATCTATACACAGAGCTGGGCCAACATGCTGTCAGTTGGACACAAAATGGCGCATATGCTTACCCAACAAAGCCACATGAGCCACATGGTTATCAACTAAAACCAAGTTAGCCAAACTCTGTGTACCGATGCATGGCCAGATCAGAGCCATCTGGGCCAGACATTAGAACAGCGACATCCAGTGGAGTAGCTATAGGGGACACGGCGGCACGTGCCCCCTTCAATCGAATGGGGAAAAAGCATAATGTGCATCATGACAATACAGGGGTTCTGATCTGCAATTAATCAAGCTCCTTTTAATTTTAAAAGTGAAAACTGTAAAAGAAATGTCCTATTTTATTCTCAGCACATTTGTCTTTGATCAAGGGTACTTTGGTTTCTCTTTTCAGGGAATCTTCTTTTTTTATAATTTTGTGATGTAGAGCTGTATTTCTTCCCCCTGCTGTCAAAATTGTTCCATGTCCTCCTACGAAAGCAAAATGCATGTTCTGCCATACGAAGCGAGGAAAGGGATTTTTCAGATTAGATTTGGGTATAACAGTTCTCCATGAATGATATTACACACCATAGCAGCATTGCCAGTGTGACATTTCCTATAGAGTTAGTGATCTTAACTGTCATGAATTTATAACTTTGTGATTCTTTCTCGTAAACTTTATGTTACTCGTGTTTCTCGGATTTGTATGCTTTCGACCAAGCCAACATTTTATAGGAGGTCAGCAGGGGCGGATCGGGGGTCAAGGGTCGCGACTCCTCTCCCCTTTCTTGTTTCTTGTCAGATATATTTTGGGGAAATTGTTTCGTTGGTTAGTCAGACTTTTTGGGGAATACCCCCCCCCCCCCCCCCCCCCCCCCCGTTTTAGCTCATCAAAATGGAACAAAAGAATATCATATAGAATTTGGCTTCATATAATTGATGTGGCGTATCTAGGAATTCTGGCGCGACCGGGGGAAAATCAAGTGAGTTCCCCCCCCCCCCCTCCCCCCCCCCCCACACACACACACCCACCCCTAAACTTATTAGCTCAAAAATTCATATATTTCCCGTTGTAAATTCGGATACTTATACAGCACTGCATAAAAAATTATATTTGATGCACATAACCCAGCGTTGGTAGCCCAAGTTTGATGAATAATTTTACAGGCGAGAGAGCAAAGCGACCAAGCAGCATTGCACCCTTAGAACAAAGTCGCAAGACAGCACAGCAACCGAGGGTTAGAGTTTATTTCAGATTTTGAACACTGAGAAACGTTATTCTATTAGCTTCTCCCTCTATTCGGGGCCCAAAATTAACAAAAAACCCAAATACATTCGACGAATTTAGCAAAGGTAAACGCAAGTTCAGATTTTCTTATTTATACTTACATGTATCGAGCAAAGCAAATTGAGTTAGAAATTTCAGAATTTTGAACCCTTTAAAATGCCATTTATGCACTAGATCCTACAATTTGGGGGCGCACTATTACGAGATCCCGAAGAATCATAGTGAAAGAGCTATATAAAATTTTGCATTTTGAAAAAAAAAACAACTTTAAAACACACATCCTGGTGCAGTTTACTTAAGGATCATATTTTTAATTTCTTTTCTCCTCGTTTTCTTTCTCAAGTGCCGCCCGTGGCAAGTGTCATGCATCCCCCCCCCCCCTGCCCCACCCTAGTTATGCCACTGTGTAATAATTGTAATACGCAGCCTATGGTGCAATATTCATGTTAAAGGTATAAAGCGGGAATTCACATTTACCTTTAACAGTGGCACATCTACACTGCAAAAACCAGGGTGTTAATTTAACACCATCTCGGTATCTATATTGGCCTACACCAGATAAGTGTTAAAACAACACCAGTTTCGAATCAAACTGGCGTTGTTTTAACACTAACTGGTGTTGTTTTGACACTTATCTGGTGTAGACCAATATCAAACTGGTGTTGTTTTAACACTAACTGGTGTTGTTTTGACACTTATCTGGTGTAGCCCAATATGGATACCGAGATGGTGTTAAATTAACACCCTGGTTTTTGCAGTGTAGGGCGGGGGGGCACGTGCCAATGTTTAATGAGTGTAATTTGTAATGTGATATGTAATTCATCAATAATTCATGGTCAAACTTTGTATAGACACCAGGAAGTATTTGAATTATACAATTCAAAATAAATCAGGATCTCAGTGTATGCTTTTTGTTAATTAAGTATGCTTTGTGTACCTCCGAATAACCTATTTATTGTATTATGTCATGACAAAACCGCTTTCAGCTCCATTGCATTTTAGCTCTATAAATACTTCATTCAGGGGCACATGAATTACTTCGTCAAACAAAATTCAGATTACAGTTGACACTGGCATAGCAAGACCTGTTGAACGGGGATGGGGGGGGGGGGGGGACTCGACCCCGAAAAAGGTAGATGTGCAACTGGCAAGACACAAAAAAGGGGGCTTCCGAACTAACGTATCATGAAAAGGATGGTCTTCGGAACTACTAAAACTTTGGTAAAACGGGATCTTTGGAACTGGATTACAATACAATATGATGTTATTGCTACGGAACTGGTTCCCACAAGCTCCCATTAGCTAATAAATACGCCGTTTGTCATGGCAAGTTTATGGTGTGTGTATTCGTATAAGCGGGGTTATTTCGCATGCATGCGCTCAGCATAAAGGAAAACTGAATTCCCCGGGCTGGATTGGAATCGGATTGGAAGCAATGGGGAAAGCCCAGTTATTATAATCCACACAAACACGCGTTTGACCCCTAAGTTCTGTGTGATGACTTTTTTTAAGGGATGAACAGGGGTCATGGCCCCTTTGTAACCCGGGGGGCACTCAGATATATGGGTGTACACATGCACGTCCAAGAAAACGCGTAAAAGGGGTCTTTTTTTCAGGTGGAACGCGTAACGCGCGTTACGCGTTAAGGGTCCAAAAACGCTGATTTTCAACAAAAAGGGGTGCTTTTGACTAATCTGGCCGAACGCGTTTAGGGGGTATATTTTTCACTTTGGCACCAATATGTAAATGGGACATTTTCTGATATTTTCAGGGATTTTCACGGGGATTTACAGCCCGATTTCAGTTCAGGGAGTGGCGCGCGGCAGTGCATGCAGATGGATGCAAAAAAGAGAGGAGAATCGGGAGCGGAGAGTTCTACCGACGCAGCCATAGTGCACTGAAATGGTTCCCCCTCTGAAATGTGTTGTTGCTTATAGCGCGCGCTGTTTAGGGGGTAATATTTAAGTCAAACCTGTTTAGGGGGGTTGGATGATGAAAAACCGCGCGAAAAATCCTCGTTTAGGGGTCTTTTTTCATCCAAGTATAAAACCTGTTTAGGGGGTATTTTGAAAACCCATGGACACGCATGTGTACACCCATATATCTGAGTGGCCCCGGGCTTTGTAACCCCTTCCTTTCTAGACCTATGTCAGTTGATCGGATCCAGGGTTGTGGAAAATATTTTCTATGGCAGCAAATATTTGCTCACAGTCATTGTTGTGAGGGTGCAAAAAATAAAGAACAAATAACTCCGTCGTCGGAATAATATTATAGACTTGGATTGAACTTCGTAAAGTGATGTTTTCAGACAAAGATTATGGTGAGTGCTTTACATATATTTTCTATTCAATTCATTAGAGAAGAAACGGTAATAATAAAGAAATTATACTTACAATTGGATTTATAAAACGCTTTCCCTAAGAATACAAAGGACTGCGTACTATTTTTTTTTCATCCCAACTTAATCATTCAAAGAAATCATTCTTCATTATATACTGGTACCCATTTACTTCACTTGGGTCGAGAGTGCATGTAAATGCAGATTAATGTCATGTGAAAGGAAGTTAGTTCCATAGCAGGGATTCGCACCCAGTACCATGGGGTCACAATCCGGTGACATATCCACTTGACTATGACGGGATCACGATCTTCGGTAAATTGTTTTATTTGTGAGAGAGCTAGAATTGGTTTTCGTATACCTTCCAATTTAATCTTTAGTCGCCCAATTTATCTTTTTGGATGCTCTTTTTTCAGGAACGGAAAGATTGAAGAAACGATGGTCAATTATCGTCAGTACACATTCTTAAAGCAATTCGCTCGAATGATAACGATAATTAAAGGAATTTATGCAGTATCAGGTACCCATTACTTCACCTGGGTCTAGAGTGGAAAATGGAGGTAAATGCCTTGCCAAAGGACGGTATTGCGGTGGCAGGGATTCGGACCCCGTACCTGCGGCCCATTATCCGAAGACTCTTTGGCGGATCCGGGGGGGGGGGGGCACGGGCCGGAAGTGCCCCCCCCCTTTGGAAGAAAAGTATCCATTTTGACCATAAAGGATCCGCCCTTTTGTTGATTGTGCCCCCCCCCCTTTTAGAATGGATTTTTTTATTGTTGCTTGTCAGAGAATTATGGAGGGAAACTGGACCCCATAACCCCCCCCCCCCCTACTGAGCGAATTTTGGAGGTGTGGTGAAAAAAAGGGGTCTACCTTTTCCAATAGTTGCCAAAAGTTGGCATTTGTGTGCCCCCCCCCCCCTTATACTAAATCCTGGATCCGCTCCTGCGAAGACTTATCCACTATATCATGCCACCTCTGCATTCAAGGGAAAATGCTAACTGCAAATTACTATTATTAATTATTGTTATTATCATCTTCACTAATTTCGTCCGTGTAAATTTTAGAATGATCTTGAGTTAATATGTTCAGCACTTTTATATAATTATAGATATAAATTGATTTGATTTGATATTCATTTATTTCCATAATTTATACATCATCATAAATTTCCAATCTTTCAACATGCATGGTCACATAAAATTATATACATTCCTCATATGATTATGTATGTCTCCCTCTATATCTCCAATATGTCACGATTATTATGGGAGAGGACGGGCCCATTTTGGTCTTTATCGAATTGATGAATGAATCTCTTAAATTGTGAATCGTAATTATACTGTCTTTATGGATGTTTTTCTTCGAGAACATTACTGTCAGAAGCGGCCAAGTGTAAAGGAGGGAATAGCAATATAGTAATGTATTTAAATGTAAAGGGGAGCGGATGGGAGGAGAGGTGGGAAGAGAGTGAGTGAGAGAGAGAGAGAGAGAGAGAGAGAGAGAGAGAGAGAAGGGGTACCGGTAGAGAAAGCCCGGGGAACGCGGGGACTGTCCCTAATTGAATGAATAGATTTGGCTGTTATTTGTCCTCACGGTTTTATACTATATTGATTTTGTTCGCGGACGTACAGGGTTATTGGCAATAAGACGGGGAAAATAAAATATTATTTAAATATTTAAATTTGAATAGAGGGAGATGGGAAGGAGACGAGAAAAAGAGGGGGATATAGAGGGAGAGAGAAAGAAAGGCCGGGGGATCATCAATCAGATATTGATCTGCTACATAGCGATATGATTGCATCTTAGGAACGCCAAGCTTATTTTCTTGCAGCAGTACTTCATCTTCCTTTGAATTAGGTAAGTGCTCTCCATATCTCTGTTGTGACTTCGTTTTAAACATTGGTGTTGATATAACAACATATTACCATATCAAATGTCAAAATTATAATTAATTTCACAGAAATTTTGTGCACGATGTTTTGTCACCGGATCACTCAGTTTTTTGTTTTGGGTTTTGTTTGTTGTTTTTTTGTGTGTTTTGTTTTGTTCTGTTGCTTTTTCAAGTATTTCTATTATGCTTGTTTATCCATATCTAGCTCGAGGGGTGTCACGAGACCATTCTGAATGGGGAGGGGACGTCGGACCAAATTTGACGACTTTCCAAAAAAGCAAACGATAAAAAGCAAACAATAAAAAGAAAACAGGTCATCAGATTTTCAAATTTCCCTTCAGAGATTAAAAAATTTCCATCGGGCAAAGAAAAAAAGGGGGTAATTATTATTATTATTTTTTTATTATTTTTATTTTTTTCATTAATTTTTTCCGGGGGCGAGGGGGATTCTAGGGGGTGGGGGTAAAAACAGGGGCAAACCTCCTCTTACTGTTGGGGGGGGGGGGTGCATAGTGGGTGGAGCTTGACAGTCACAAAGCTAGGAATATATAGAAAGTTTTATGTTTCATTAATCTGCCCTTTACATTATTCTCTCTCTATTTCCGCTGTTGTTTATAGTTTAAAACGTAATTTTGGTAAGTTTTACTGGAGTGGGTCTAAGATAAGAAGGCCTGCGACCATAAAACTTGTTCATTAGACACTGACAGCCCAATCTGCCACGTCATGTGCATTTTGCACGTACTAAATTTATATATCTACAATGTTATGTTAACCTGTTCATTTGTTGTTTTTTTTTAATGTCATATACTGATTAAAATAATGATGTGTCGTTCATACATCAAAATCGGCCTTTAAAAGTGAAACGTAATGTTGATCAAATTCACTGATTTTGGTGAAAATGTTTGGGTTTTTTCGGAGCGTTAATAATTGACCTGAGCCCTAAGACCAAACCGATGACCGTTTTCGTAAATAATTAGTCGTGAAATTTTAAAGGACAACATCTGTTGGTGTTATCTACCCGGCCTGACCATGTGTTTCCCCATTAAAAAAAACTGTTCTCCTTTGTGAATTCCCCAATTTTTATTTCTATATTTCTTTCGTGTGTGTGTGTGTGGGGGGATGCGTGTTTAATTTGAGATTTATCAACAACTGAACCTTGATGTGTAAACGTAAGTTCAGAAGCAATTTAATCTTTGACATATAATTGTGTATCCGAAATAGAATACATGTATTGTACTGGAGAACCCCCAACTTTTACTAACAATGTATATTGGTTTTGATTCTATTGTCAGTATATTTCTCAAAAGCGGTTCCCAATCTATTTTGGGATGATTTTCTTCCCGATATTCCTCGCTGACAATACAGGTTATCGATGTGCTTTATTTTTATTGAACAAGTTAAAAAGGGGAAACTCCCCTGGATTGCCACAATTCGTACCATCTGCACCTAATTTTTTTTATTTGCCGTCAATAATCAAGGATAACGAATGCATTGTTGTCGAAAATTATTATGAAAAGTAGACATTTGATGCTTTCGCGTCTGCTCCCGAGTCTTTGGGTTGGCGTTGATAGCAACACGTTTAGATTACATCCTCCGCCCCCCCCCCCCCCCCCGGTGTTGACGCAAAATGCAATTTGGGTATATGTAAGTGTTTGTTATTCTAATTTGATTTTAAAAAGATCAATAGTTAGGGGTGTTCAGGTTTTTCAATGACCCTCAAATGTGTATATTTTTCCACAAATCGACATACTCGATCCATGCCTTTTTTCTTAAACATTGAGCTTTGTAATCTAAAGCTTTTGTTTAAAAGAAATAAGATGGGTGGATGTTCGGGTTTTTAATATGATGCAAAATGGCATATGATATCTTCTATGATATTTTGACACTTAAGCCTACCGCACACTATACGATCGGTCTATGATCCGATTTTAAAAGAAAATGTTATAGCTTTAGATAAAAACAGTTAAATACATAGAATATATTTTATTGCAGTTCTGAATAGTTGCATAGATTGTACAATCGAAATTACGGCCTATTACGAGCCTTTCTAGTCAGAGGAAAGGCCAAATCGGCTCCGAATCGTAGTGACGTCAGAGCCGTTCTGCGATTGTCTATACGATTTGAAACTGTTTTGGCCCTTATTCCGGATATAAGGCTGACTTGGCACCAAATTCCTATGTTGAGTATTCATATTATTGTTCAGAACCTGAATCAAGTAGCTTTCATTATTAAACTGCCTATATTTAATGATATTGCCATTTATTTCCCAAATCGGATCGTAGACCGATCGTATAGTGAGCGGTGGGCTTTAGGCTTATCATATTAACCTTCAAACCAGTGAGTTTGCACGCTTAAAGCAAAACACTTGAACGAAGTGGCGCCTTTATCAGGACCGAACACTAAGACCTAGCTGTGTTTGATAAAGCAACACTTCGGTCTGAATGTGGAAGTTCAAGACTTTAATCAAAGCGGACATAGAAGGAACTATGACAATTTCCAAATAATAGAACAGAACATTTCAGTTGGTGAGCTTCCTTTATCTTGTTATAAACCTTTGGTTTCGATTCTGGCCGGATATTTGATGGATTGAATCCGTAACTGAATGAGTTCGCATAAAAATCTTATTTGAGGATATGAGACAGAGAACGTTTTGAGTCTTAAATGCTCAGAGGGTATATATCTTCTATGTTTTCGATCTTCAAATTTATTATAGATCTGCTTCCCCGATATTGCTCCGAAATGAATGTCTAACGTCACAGGTCATTAGGCATATTGAACATGATAGGTTATACCGGGACAAATTACGTTTATTCAGTTTTTGTGTTTATCAGTTGAAGCAGTATTTCATTTCTGAAAACACAGCATGCAGTGTATTTTTGTCATTATAATATTGCTTTGACAAGTATTTTTCAACAGGATACTTTGTTTTGTTTTTTTTTGTTTCTTCAAATGTAAAAAGCCGCCAATCCAATATTCATGTAATTAAATGTACCGATATCATGCCGAGACAACTTTATATTAGAACGTCTTTAACGTGAAAAGATTATTTCTGACATTGAATTGTAAAACGTTTGTGTGAATATGCTGAAATGAAATTATTTTTATTTCAGATTCTACATCATAATGTGGAAGCTTCACCTTCCAAAAACCATTTTGGCTATTGCCTTCGGATGCTGGTGTTTCCAGCTCACCCAAGCATGCACCACGACCCACCAATGCAGCGAGATATGTGAGTACAGCGACTGGGCCAAGCATGCTGTCTGCGGGCAGAGCCATCTTGAAGACATCCCCCAGGTTTGCTGCGGTGTCAAGTCATTGGATGTTCGACATAATCATATCCGAGTTCTTCGAAAGGGAGCACTGGAAAATTTCAGAAGCCTCAAGTACCTGTACCTTGACAGCAACAACATGTCTGTGGTGCGGAAGGGGGCTTTTCAGGGATGTTCCAAACTGGAGCATTTATCTATCGGGGACAACAATTTTCGGGGTCTCACAAGACGCATGATTGAAGGGTTGGAGAGGATCAAATACCTGATGATGAGCCGAGGGAAGGTGAAACGCATTGATCGAGATGCATTTCAGGAAACGCCGTCGCTATTGACACTTGACCTACAAGGCAACCAACTGGTATCACCGCCTTGTGATGCCCTTCCTGCAGGGAATATCCTCAAGGTTCTTTTCCTTTCTCACAACCGCATCTCATTGCTTCCCAGGCTGTGCTTCCAAAACTTTACCAAGCTCGAACGTCTTCAGCTGAATGATAATCCGATTCGCTCCATTACCAACGTCAATGCCTTCCAGGGATTAGAATCCTTGAAGGAACTCAATCTGAGGAACACTTCCCTATCTGTGATTCCCGTTGCCATGTTTCGTGACATCCATACCACAACAACGCTCATCATGTCACAAAACTTGATTGAAACCTTGCATGAGCGCGACTTCATGGGATTGCCATACCTGACCACTCTCAACTTGGAATACAACCGAATCGCCACTATCCACGAGAAGGCATTCAGTGGCCTGGACTTTCTCAAGACGCTTGTCCTTTCGAACAACCGCATCGTATCGGTCGGCCAAGGTGCACTTTTCCCGGTTGAAGGGACACTGCGTCATCTTCATCTCCATGGCAACATGCTTCCTGCTATTCAAAACATCAGTTCCAGCTTTACACCATTGGAACACATCTTCATTGCAGACAACCCTGTGATCTGTAGCTGCCATCTCGCACCACTTCGTCAGTGGCTCCAACTGAACAGAGGCGTCCTGAGTTCAACAGAAGGTAATGCAACTTGCAGAATATCAGAAAGTAATCGAAAAGCGGTCCCTATTCTTGAATCTAACCAGACATATCCATGTTTACAAACTACCACAGTGGCACTTTCAATACCTGAAGAAGAGATAAGCACAAAAGACATTGAGGTATCGACTTACGGCAGTATTCCTGATAGAAAAGGGGGTATTTTCGAAATAGGCACGCCTCGTGTTTTTCTTATTATAGTCAGCATAAGTTTTTGTGTTATAGTCGTTTCGATGATGATTTTGTTAATAGTATGTTTCAAAGCGCTCCAACAAAGAAAACTGAAGGAAAGTGAATTAGATGATTGTTATGACACTATAAATGACAACCCAACGCAAGAAATCGTGCCATTTATACACAGCTCGAGATTTTCGCACGCTCCTATCTACTCGACCCGCATTCGACATCAAGAATGCCAAAGTGATTTGGGCAATGGCTTCAGAATATCACCTTCCCCTCCTCCATCTCCTCCGAGTCCAAACTCTCCAGGATGTCAAACAATTTATAATAGTTCCATCAGAAACGCAGGACACACACACTTTAACCATCCAACATTGACCTCCAATATTCAGCATAATCATGGTACTTCCGGATCAGGGAATATTCCGATCGAAACCGTTGCTGATGGAGATGACGGAGACTTGGATGAAAATAACGCCGATGTGATATCAAAGAAAGGCAAAACTAGAAGCAGTCGTCGTAATCAAAGCCATGTATGCATCACTGGTGACAATGGAATAAATGCAAAGAACAACCTGGCAAAGAAAGACATCCGCAGTTACAATTTTGATTCTGCCGAGGAGGACAAACATGCAGGGGATGGCGTTGAAGGTGGAAGTCCGTCGGTCGCAGAAACATTTCATGAACCGTCATGGAATTACAGTGCCTTATCGACGAGAACTGATCTTAGCAATTGTAAAACGGATAAATGTTATGACAAATCTCCAGAGGAAGTACTGGCTGGTCCAGTGAATGCCTTATGGACCCGTGTGTCAACGAGGAAAGGCCTCAGGAACGACCACGGACAACCTATACCACAGCAGGTGATTCTTTGACACAAAATATTTCATAATAATTAAGGACGAGTCACAATGAATATACCATATTTCAGGACATATTTTGAAATGATGTTAATATGTTTTGTATTTCTTAATTATTGACAGTGTTATCTCTTTGACTGTTAAAGAATACAACATATTTATTTCAATATTTCATATGTGTTGCTCATTTAGAAAAGGAAAATCTAAATGTCAAATACAAAATATAGCATAAAAGTTTCCGTGATGAATAGATCTTTAGTATATCGTGCCTAACATGTTTACGGATTTTATGAATTTCTCTCCTTACATTTCTCTCTTCTATTTTAATTTTATGTTGAAAAATACTTATTGTCTATATGTTTTTCTTCTTTTTTCAGAGCACATCTCCTGGACTGTGGCTGGCTCAAGAAGAATCATTTTGTACAAATTACAAGCAGCTGATTACCACTGTTTAGTTATCTTCAGCCCGAGTCACATTATAGCGCGGATGGTCCATCGCTGACCTACGACAATCAGTTCATTGTCTGTGATCATAGTGCAGGGTTTATTGTAGCATTGCTTCTCCATGAGCTCATGATTATTTCAATAAGTCAGTCTTGTAGGGGTGTTCATTGGTTGACGATCGGTCGCTAACCGATGAAAGGTTTTCGATATTGCATCGAAAACCTTTTGCCGATCAAATTGGTCGGCAGAAGGTTTTCAGGGCAGCGTTTCATGAAACGGTCATAAGTACAAGTTCGCCGACATCCCATTTAAAGGCGTGTATTAAAATTAACACGTGTTTCAATGGGATGTCGGCGAACTTGTACTTCTGACGGTTTGATGAAACGATGCCCTGATCGTTAAGCGATTGCAAGCGATTGGCAACCCTTTGTGCAACCGATAAGTGACAAGTCGCCACTTAAAAACACATTTCAAATTTAGGAGTTTCAGTCGGCATTAAATGCAGCTTTTTTTTGGGGGGGGGGGGTATGCTTTTCGACAACCGATCGTCACTAGGCTAGGATTAAGTTATTTTATCTATTTAATTCTACGCACCATTACCGACAGCCGCTATGAACAAAAGTTCTGAAATGTCCGCGAGACCGACAAAAGAAAGGAACATGTTTGCAGCTTTTATTAAAAGGAGATAAACCAAGGGTAACAAGCAAAGGAAAGAGAGAAGGAGAAAAAAATTCGGTTTTGTGGGACGTTGGCTTGGTATTTTAAAAAGTGACTAGAAAGCTAACGAGTTTGACAATGTCTGTTTCATGGGCTGTGGATGGGTCTCGTGAGACGTTGGTTTCGTGGGCTGTCGCTTTTATGAACCCCGGTTTGAAAAAAAAAACACAACAAGGTCCGCCCGCGAGACGGACATTGTCTCTTTGGCTGTCGGCCTCTTGGGCAGTGGGCTTCGTGAACCCTCATTTTGCCGACATTCTAGGTCTCGTGGCCGTGGACTGTCGATCTCTGACTGGGGCTGTCCGTGTATGCTGCTCCATAGTACGGCATATCATGGAGCGATGGATTGGCTTTTAAGACTCACAACCACTTTGTATCATTACACGTTTGCATTTGATTAAGAAAATAATGACATCGACATCGACAATACAATGTTACTGACTGCCTTTGGAAAGTAATAAATTGACGCAGATGCGACTGTGTGCTGGTACTTAAAATAAATTGTTAGTCGCTATCTATTACTCTCAGGACTGCGGGACCACGTACTTTTGCGGTTATCAAACATTTCGATTTTAAGTTAAAGGCCAGGGAAGAACATAAATGCATCATTTGCAATATATCTTTACAATTCAATTCAGCAAATACAGAGATTATTTAGTTCTTTTTTTTACTCGCGTCTTGAGAATTTGAACTTCATATCACTATGAACACGATGACAAAGAGAGCGGACAAAATATACAGCTCCTCATTGTACCCTCCACAATTGCTCTGGTAGACAATAGAACATCCCTTCATTAATACTATTATGTGAAATAAGTAGAAAAGGTGAATATGCATGTGACACCTGTTCTACAGCAATCTGATACTTCGATTTATTACATGATTATATATTTTGCCATTTTACAACTTGCAGTATCGGTCAAGAAATCTACAATAATGAAATGATCTGTTTTCCAGAATCCTGTTGTCATATAATTTGCAATTAACGTCTTAGGCCTTTCAGGATATAATAAACTTTTTAAAAGTTTGGCTGTCATAACTATAAATGTACTAGAGATTTTGGGGTTTCCCCAAATCGTGTTTATTTGACCTACTGGTGCGTTTTGTTTGACGGACAGGTTACTACTGACACAATCCAGAGCTACTATTTGACGAATACTGAATGATGTATATTTCTTTTTTTATTTGTCTATTCCCGGGTTCTTCGCGTTATTTTCGTTACATTCGATATTTACCTAACACTAACTCAATTCCATACTAGCAATAACCGGTTTATTGCTGAAGGGTAAATTATCATTTTGGCCTACTCTTTTGTTGGGTTATCACTTCAGTTAACCATTTGATGCAATATCCTTTTCTTACAAATTACCCGGGCGATTTTTTATTTGAAGATCACATTGCAAGAAAATTCCATCAAAATAAATAATGGCTTAATACTTATTATTGTATAGATGGCATAAATTATACAAGGTTATCCAAATTCAACGCTTGGAAACATTTGAATTAATGATTATTATCAATTATAAAACGATAAAATACAGCCCCCGATATAGCAGCTGAAGAGCTCCTTGAACGCTGCTGAGATGTGTGACGACACACGAAGGACCAGTCCTGTCTAAGCAGACGATGTCCCATAACATCTTACACATTTTTCAGTGCCTGTTTTGTCATCTCCTCTTCACTTATTTCTCTTCCTTCACTAGCGTCAGTCTTAAAGTAGAACGTTAATGATTTTAAATATTGGCTTAATACTTATTATTACACATATAGGTTACTTTTCCGATAGAATAAAACCTTGTATTTTTCCGTTCTGTGAGATTTCTGTTGTTCAGTTTGATTACATACAATACAGTTAGCATATTAACTGTCTTGCGTGTATTACGTTACTCTTGTCAATGTTGTAAAAGGGTGGAATATTGTCACGATATTCAACGCTTGCGCTGATATACCATTGCAATTTTTGTCCGACGCATGCGCAGAAGCACGTTCGGTGGAGTCTTGCTTTCATCAATCGCTCGCACAAAAAGATTGCGACGAAGCGCTAAATGCCATAGGTTTACACGTAAATTTTCAGTGTTGTCTGCATAGTTCTCATACCTTTAGTTTTGTGTATGGCAGCGCAGCGCAGCCTCGATATTGCAAGCGGTAAATTCGAAACATTTGTAAACAAACATGGACGTTGGAATTTGCTGTTTTGGATCATTATATTGAAGGATCATTTTTACTTTGTATATTGGATGTTGGTGAGTACGTGAACCAATTTCATCGTTTTTTATTGTTCCAACTGGCCTGCTTTGCTGTGCTAGTTAGAGGTAGCACATATTTTCCATAGACCTGCACGGTCTGAGCTCTATCTGTATCCTGACTTGAGCTGTTGGGTACCCTTCTTCTCCAGGCCATTGTAAAGTTGTATGTTTCCTCGAATTTGTATGTATAATAATAATAATATTAGATTTCTTTCGTGGTATATCAGATATATAGCATTCATCTAGCATAAATATTGCACTCATCTTCGATTCGTGCAATATTCATGCTAGCTGAATGCAATATATCTGATATACCACTCAAGTGCATCCAATATTATATAATTATTGCATAGATGGCATAAATTAAACAAGGTTATCCAAATTCAACGCTTGGAAACATTTGAAGTAATGATTATTATCAATTATAAAACGGTAAAATACAGCCCCCGATATAGCAGCTGAAGAGCTCCTCGAACGCTGCTGAGATATGTGACGACACACCCTGGACCAGTCCTGTCTAAGCAGACGATGTCCCATAACATCTTACACATTTTCAGAGCCTATTTTGTCATCTCCTCTTCACTTATTTCTCTTCCTTCACTAGCGTCAGTCTTAATGTTAGTCTGTTGCCTCACTCTTAACTTCGTGTATGGTATTATTTTGATGAAAAATGCAGCGTTAAAAAAATAAAGGAATCAGTCACTTGTAAACAAAATAAGACGCCATTGTATTTTCAGCTGCTTGCACTGGGGCATGTTCGGCGTTTCAAGAGGGAACGAATACCATCCTGCTATTATTCGGAGGGCTTTTCAATTTGAAAGTGGGGTTTATTTCATTGATCATTGACCCTTCTCCTATGTATTTACAATCAAACGGTTTTAGCTATCAGAATCGGTTTCACTTTCCCTTTATAATGGTGTGAAATAAGGTCATGTTTAAATACACCAAACTCTTTATAATTTGATAAATAATTGCATTGCAATTACGTTCATTCATTATAGGACGTCGTCTGCTTAAGCAGGATCGATCCCGAGTGTGACGACATCAAAACATCGCTGTATTTCTGGCGAATCCTCGGATATTCCAGATGCTGAGAAAAGCTTTTATTTGTGTTGTTTTTATAATCACCAGATACGCAGTTGACATAAAACTTATACGATTGCCATCTGTAAGCTTCCCAGTTTCTAGTGATACATTAATTGCCATATTTGTGATTTTCTTTGAATATCTACTTTAATGTTAGTCTGTTGCCTCACTCTTAACTTCGTGTATGGTATTATTTTGATGAAAAATGCAGCGTTAAAAAAATAAAGAAATCAGTCACTTGTAAACAAAATAAGACGCCATTGTATTTTCAGCTGCTTGCACCGGGGCATGTTCGGCGTTTCAAGAGGGAACGAATACAATCTGTGCTATTCGGAGGGCTTTTCAATTTGAAAATGAGGTTTATTTCATTGATCATTGACCCTTCTCCTGTGTATTTACAATCAAACGGTTTTAGTTATCAGAATCAGTTTCACTTTCCCTTTTAGAATGGTGTGAAATAAGGTCATGTCAAATATACCAAACTCTTTATAATTTGATAAATAATTGCATTGCAATTACGTTCATTCATTATAGGACGTCGTCTGCTTAAGCAGGATCGATCCTTAGTGTGACGACATCAAAACATCGCTATATTTCTGGCGAATCCTCGGATATTCCAGATGCTTAGAAGAGCTTTTATTTATGTTGTTTTTATAATCATCAGATACGCAGTTGACATAAAACTTATACGATTGCCATCTGTAAGCTTCCCAGTTTCTAATGATACATTAATTGCCATATTTGTGATTTTCTTGCAATGTGATCTTTAATCATTTTTATTTAAAATCAAAATGTAAATGTAAATTGTTTGTTAAGATTGTGAAAAAAGCTTCAATTAGTTTCGATGACTTTTTCTGCGACCATCTCTTTCAAATGTCAAACTTTTTGTTTGTTTTACGGATTGCAATGTGTGGAAAGGCGCGTCTTTCCTCGAACGTCAGATATTGGAAAGACTGCTCAAGCCAGAATGTTTTGCTTTTAGTATACACGTACACAGATAGTAAAAATGAAGTTCATTATGAAACAAAGCATTTGTCGGTGAATGTAGCTTACCGTTACGTCAGGACGAAACAT
Source organism: Heliocidaris erythrogramma (assembly GCA_025617745.1). Lineage (NCBI taxonomy): Eukaryota > Metazoa > Echinodermata > Echinoidea > Camarodonta > Echinometridae > Heliocidaris > Heliocidaris erythrogramma. The sequence continues at coordinate 34,546,106 of CM046856.1, forward strand.
TGCTCAGAGACGAAATAATAGATCATGTTTTTGGTGGGTTTTTCTATACACAGATGTTTTACACAAAGAGCATTAATACACAGATGATGACATCGATTGTGATGCCTTGGGATATATAAGGGAGTTTCCCTAATAAAAGAAAACGAATTTGAACAAATAAAAAAGGAGTGTGACGTGTTTGGTTCATTATGCTGATTATGAATAGTTTCTATGTCCAAATAAATGAAATAGTGGTTCTCCCGCGATGGCTTAATTTGCTTTTCTTGCTTTCTTCCTCTCTCTTTCTATCTCCCTCTCCCCCTTCTCTCTCTCTTTCTATCTCTCATTTACTTTCTCCCCACCTCTCACTTATTTTTTAAAATTTGTATTGTCTGTCTCTTTCTCCATGCTTTTTTTTTGCTCATTCACTCCTTTTCTATCTCGTTTCCACCAAACCAGTATTTCCCTAAACTCAATATTCACACAAACATATATGCATACTGTAAAAGTGGCAATTTTCATGTCATTAATTTTTCGCGCTTGGCCAAGTAAGGTGAATTTCACATGTTTTTAATTTCGCCCCTACGCTCGACTCCTGGGCAAAAGAATACATAAACAAAAATATTTGAGTGTTTTTATTTTCGTGCAAAATTCATGCAGCGCGAAATGCGCGAAGATTTCCACACACCGTGAAATATTCCACGTTTACAGTAGCCAAGACCAACAAAGACTTGTCTGAAACTTCAATGCTAATATGAAAAATACCCATAACAGTCTGAATAAATTTATAGTAATTTAATTTATGATGGACAAAAGGGTTTAACAGTTTGCAATAATCTAATCTCTATATTCAATTGAAGAAAAAAGAAATCCCAGCCACCACAATATTTTCTCTTTTGGAACAGTTCCTTGATCAAGAAACTACATGTAAAAACAAACTTACATAAGACAATTATAATGTTCAGTGAAACGAGACACCGTACATGTACTCCAGAATTCAAGTACAGCTTTCCAAATAGGAGCAAAAATTGTACAAATGAAAGCAAAAAATGTCAAATCTTCTTTGCAGTTTGCATAAACAAATTTTGCCTCTTTCTGATAACAGGAACTCATATTTTTAATGCAAAACATTACCAAGCAAATAAAATGTTCATCATAAGGCACATGTATATATATTGGGTTTGATATGTGTCTTGGTTTTTTTTTTTCTTCTCATAACAGTAACAGAAAATCTTGAAAAGGGCAGGAACTGCAAGACAAACAAAACTTTATAATTGGGTAAATTCATCCATGTACAAGAGAGGAAAAATAGGTATAAGAAAAAACAAATCGTCTGTTTGGAGCCAGAAGGGCGTTAACTCATGTGTTAAAGCACAGAGTTAACGCCCTTCTGGCTCCAAACAGACAAAATGTTCCTTTCTCAAATGTGACCTTTTGCAACAGATACAATATAGCATTTTCATGCCCATGAAGAATACTTACAAAAGTAACTTTACAAAATATGAAGAACACAACTTCTTCTCTTTTTTTTTCAAGTCACACATTATTCAGACACTGAATATCATTCATAAACATCATTCATAAACATCATATCAAGCAATATATCTGATTATTAAAGTCACAAAGTCTTCCATGTACATCATTGTTTTTCAAACAATCTCTTAACCTTACGCCAGCATGATTCTAAATCATTAAAAAAAACCTGCACTGGTGAAAGATGACACATAATTCATATGCTGTATCATTTTTTTTACTGCGAGCATAGCCCAGCCTATTGCACCACAGAAATGAGTGAGGTAAACCAACTTCTATGATACACATAACAACCTGAAATCACTGCTTCAATAATTGAAAAAGAGTAGATAGAAATGAGGCAAATTGATGCAAGGTTAGTATATGTATCACTATTCTGTAGTTAAGCCTATTAAAGCAAATTAGAATGCAGTAGTCAATGGGCTTATAGTCTCTCTCTCTCTCCAGCACTTCTGCCATTCATTCATTTCTGCAGAGAATATCCATTTTTAATCACACCATTGTGAGAGAGAATAAAAAAAAGCGTTTTCATAAATTGTGATTTGAGGGCATCTCGTGGCATAACATCCAAAAGTGCAACCTATGCCACATATCATTTCGTGGTCGACCCTAGACAGTCTTGCCCTACGGAATAAGAAATGAAAATAACTATGGAATGATGTTCCAGGTTCCAATGCAGTCTACACTATTATGTTTCTATATTGACGACTAAATATCCTACCTACATGCCCCTATTCTCTAAATCTTTAACCTTGTAGATTCTGACGAGCCAGTGCTCGGTGGTATAAGCTTCTTCCAAAACATCCAGCTCAAAATCTTTGTTTCCAATCTCAGTGTTGCGCACCCTGTCGTATCCAGTGGGCTTGCCTGGAAGTGAAAAGAGAGTAAATGGAAAACATTGTCAAAGAAATACTTGATACGCCAGTTCCATTGGAATACAATATATCAGATAAAAAAAAAAATACAAATCCTGATTTCACTCGGAAAAAACTGCACCAGAAATCATCAACATTGGATTTTCTGAACATGCTAAAATATCCTCAATTACAAAACATTTGGCTCCAGAAAACAAGAAAATAACAGAAATGTGGAATATTTTTTTTTCAAGGACTCCTATTAGACCATAATACATGAATGATACTTTTTGTTTATGGGAAATTGACCCTGATATCATCTTGGTTTGAGAAGAAGCAGAAACATTAAAGATACAGATCAATGAAAGTTTGAGCAAAATCTGATTATGAATTGTGAGTTGTGAATTTGTAATCAATCAAACACAAACTGCCCTTTACTGAAAAAAAATCTGAAATTTCCATTTTCTCTAAAGAAAATATTTTATCATACATGCACCCTAAATATAATCATCTCACTGATGCTTTTATACAAAACATGTATGATACAATCTATTCCCTCATCAAAAACAAAGAAAATGAAAATTTATGAATTTTTATGTACGGAGCACATGGGAGAGGAGCTCGCAAGATACACCACGGAGTTGCCAATTTGTGTTTGATTGATTACAACTTTAAAAATTCATAACTATCGTATTTCTCATCAAAATTTTGCTCAAACTTTCAGAGGTATGTTTCCTCATTTTTTTTTCTGCTTCTTTTAAAACCAACTTAAAATCAAGGTGGACTTTCCATTTTTATAGAGTATTCCTTTATCATTCACTTGAGATCTCTTTATCAATGGTGAATTCGCACCAGACTCCATGTATTCATTGTTCAAGCATCTAAAGAACATAACAATTTCCACGCTATCTTTTCTATTTTCATGAATGCTCTCATCGATGTAGAAAGAAAATTTGAAATACATGCACATGTTAACATGTAGGCCTCTCTGATTCATAATAACATGCACATTTTCTCAAGCACATTATCTGACTGAATCAGCGAGAACCTTTCCAGGTTGCTGGATTTGATTTAGCGAGATGAAAAACGTCCTAACCCACTGACGCTAGGTTGGCCGGAGTGTTACTCGCATAATAAAGGGGGTGCAAAAAAAGCTGCATTGCTAAAGCCGACATATTTCATGCTTTAATATGGAATGCAGTAAATTCTCTTGGAATAAAATTGTTCACAAATTTCTTTTTTACAAGAATCACCGGATATTGATAGTACCATCACTTTCTGTAGTTCAAGTGCTGAAGATGTGAAACCACATTAACTTACGTGTGTTTCCAATGATTACAATATAATCAGAATTAGACTTTTTTTCAACCTTCATATACACATGGGTGAGTGTTTCTCATATTACACTTGAACAATATTTGGTACTTTCTTAGACACACTCGTCTTTTTCGAGCGCAATATAGTCACAAGTGTTTCACTGATGAAAAGCTTTTGTTATTCATAGTACTGATGCGTCATACCCTTACGATGCCACCCTGCTTCCAAACCTGGATGACTTAATATGATTTCGGGAAACAAATCTGTAAATACGGTTCCCGCTTCCAGTGCTAAACATGTTAAAATCAAGGTTCCGTAGTATTAAACTTCACCCTTTATAAACCCTACTTAAATTTCAAATTTAAATTTCAATTAAAGTCCAAATATATTTATGACACTGAAAGGGTTAGAGAATGACGATCCTACCTGCTTCAGTGTAGACTCTGCCGAAGCGATAGTAACACATCTTGTACATGAGGCAGTTGAGTAGAGTTGGTGAGCCATCTCTATCGATGCGGAACTCTCCATGAGGGGTGTAATAGTCCGATTCTACAGCAAAGAGAAAAGGAAAAGAGATTACAGATGTTATTCTCTTTTGTGCTGTCTCTTTTACCCTGAGGGAATATATTTGGGGGAAATAGAACACTTTTTCATGCCAGATTATGGCCCTTACTAAGCTCTTTATACGCTTTTTACACTTGATTTTTTTAACCCCAGACTATCCTTAACACCATACTATTTTTTTTTTGTTCTCATTTGCACTTTTAGTCCCATACTATATCCCTAGCCAAAATGCCAAGCCCCAACTTTTTATGTTAACCCTACCTTTGGTGAGGCTAACCCTGCTTTTTCCAGTGCTAAAATAATCCTGTACTCTTGTGGAGTAAGCCCACTTTGGTAAAATGCAATGTGAACAGAAAGTGGGCTAAGCTTAGTCCAGTACAATCGGTGGGGCTAAATTCTCGTTTAGCCCCACCGACAGTACTGGACTAAGCAAAATTTTGCAAGTGTAAAAAGCCTACTACACTACTATCAATTCTGATTCTTCAATATTGAATTCAATAATATAGAGCTTGTACTAAGACTTATAACAAGAGCATATTGAAATGCATAATTTCCTTATTAAAGTAACAATAACTTATTCATATGTTTCTTTTTGAACAATTTCCCCTACAGTTAGAACAACTAATTAAGCATGTTTCTATTAGAACAAATCATTTACTTTCCATATTGTTTCAAGACATCGCTACATTAACTTCTTACACGAGATCACAAATGAATTTAAAGCGGGTTGCTGCAAACGTATATTTCCAGGCTTATCTTTCTGACATGTCACTGTCGTATATCGATTTACATGGCACTCAAAGAAGAAACACAAACTTATGCTAAGAAACATAATACACATTACATACAAACCACTTTATGAACAGTTCACAACCATTATCAATAATGCAATACAGTTGGAATGTTTTCTGTACCTTTTATATGTTTGCCTTCTTCTGTACTGCCTCCAATACGAACCATCCAAAGGAATTTGTTGATATCTGCAAATTTAAAGATGAAACGCAAACGGTAAATAAAAAAATGTTAGCAGGATAAAATATGATCAATACATTTCCTGTTCAGGAAATATTCACACATAAAACATGACATTGCCACATTTAGTATTTCCAATAGGTGCTTTATAAAAGATCTGGGTAATTTTTTTTAATAAAAAAAAAGAGGAAAAGACATTAAAGGGAAGGTTGTTGAGTTCTGGGAAAGGTAAAAAATCATTTGTGAGCTTTCTCATTCCTTTTCTGTCAGTTTGGAAAAACATCACAGCAGAAATGTCCCCTGAAAAGGACTGCTCTTCAAAATCCTCATATTCAAAATATGACGAGAAACAGCTGATATCTTCGGGCCGAACATGTGTATGTAGTCCCATATACACATTTCTGTGTGCAGTGCATGCGACTCTCAACAGGAGTGAGCCAATTTCTGCTCGTTTTTGTGATTCCGAAACCTTACAGCGTACACCAATTCGTAAGTACCATATAATCAACCTTTCCCAATTGCTTTGAGACGGTTTCTTTCACAATGAGAGAATTTCCCCTTCCCAGCCTTTATCACTGTTTTCATAATTTCTGTAGAATCCCTGATTATATCTTACCATCTGACGAATATCCAATGAGTCCTCCAAAGATGACCAGAACATAGTCCACATCCAGCTCTCTCATGATCCCATACGCATGATCTTCTGGTGAGGCCATGGCCTGGTCGATAGAGAGACAAAAATAATTATTTGGTGCTACATAGAATACTGTGATTTATCGCGCTCAGCCTGGTAAAATGAATGCCATTGTTTTTAATTTCACCAACGTGATAGGCTCATGGCAAAAAATTACATTAAAGGGTCTCTGAGGCAAAAAAAAAAAATTGTATACAGTTAGCATGTATAAAATTAACCCCAAATAACTTTACCCGACATTCTACAGGTTAGCGGTTAAGGAGTTTGAAGAAAATAAAGGACAGCATAAACGATCGACGCGCGGAACTCAACTCGAGTTAAGTTCCGCGCGAGCAGTTTTCTATGCGTGTGCGTTTTTTTTATGCGTGCACGTTCGGCGAACGCCAAGACACGATAGTGGAATTATCGCTTTGAATGTCGTTGAATATCGTGTTAAGTTTTCTGGGGTTGATTTTGTGTAAGCTGTCTATACACACATTATTTCTTCAGGCCTCAGGTACCCTTTAAAATATTTGCATGTTTCTATTTTAGCCCCCAATTTCACAGCGCGAAAGGCACGAAAATTATCACACCGCAGAATATTCACCATTTACACTACGGAAAACAGCCCAATGGTTCTGGGAGCCACGAGATCCTTCAACAAAAGGCAGTGCACTTCTGTCCTTGAGGTAACGCTTTGATCCTCAGGACTGCAATGCTGTCAAAGTGACCATCCAAGTTTATTGTAGTATGCCAGGCAGAAGGGCCCAAACACAATTTTGGTCAAAAATTCTGCTGAAGTGATAAGCTATGACTGCTAAAGTACTGAATGATGCAAGGACTGAAATATGTTGCACTCAATGTAGTGAAAGAAAGATAACAAATTTTGAATGCATTTTTCTCGAAATACACCCAATGCCATGCATCCTTATGCACCCTTCTGATGAACACATAACATTATACAGTCAAACCTGCTTTAGCAACCACCTGTATAGAAAGACCACAATTTTTGTTTCCCTTGAAAAGTGTTTCTCATTGAAATGTGTATTAAAGTAACCTGTACATAAAGACCACCTGCTCATAAGCATTGAGCGGTCTTTATATACAGGTTTCACTGTACTTGCTTTCTTTGCATCATTAAAGAAGTTAACATCAATATTAGGCAAGGTTATATAGTCCTACTTCAAACTACAATAAGGGCATACTACATGTACATGAAATTATTCGGGTGGGGGGGGGGGGGGGGGGGATAGAATATCATGATGATATACCCTGTTCAAGACTTACCTGGCCCACACGTGATATGTGAGTATTGTTCCACGTATTATTGTCCACTAATATTGTCCGATTAGCCATGGCCGTTATCTGATACCCATAATCCCACCAGGACATCACCTTGGAATTCTACAAAGAACATTAAACAAAGAGAAACAAACAAACATGCTGGTGACTAGAATATCACACATTTTCTACTTGTTTTCAACTTCCTTTCAACTCGTTTTCAACTTGTTTTTAACTGTTTTTAATCGGTTTTCAACATATATTCAAATCTTCAACACTGAAGATAGAAAACTCTGGTATTTGCGCGTCAGTTCAGAAAATATATAAGATGTAAGCTAGACTGCTTGTAAAGCTTCTTTGATGATGGTCACATTGTACAACTAGACAAAAAGGTTAAAAAGGTTAAAAAGGTTTATAAGGTTTATACGGTAATAATTAAAAGTAGCTACAGCAACACATAACATATAACACAACACATAACACAACTTCATCATTCAGTGAAAAGAAAATAGGTTTGTCTGTATTCTTTAACACACATATTAATTGAAATTTTAATTTTAATATTAATGAAATTCTTCCCACAAAGGAGTTTTAAGGAAATCACAACATTTTGTTGGACCCTGAATATCTCGAAGAGAAATTGTTGCATAGGCCTGATTCAAACAATGTATCCTCACCTCGTGAGTGTTCTGTCGGAGCCAGTAGTAAGCTTCACGGAAGTCGTCAAAGATGATCCTGCCACCGTCACCGGCCCTCGCCGACAGAACGATGGAAGGAGACGAGTAGGCCTCAGATGTAACCCAGGTACAATGGAAGGTATAGGTGATGAGGAAGAAGGTCATGAGTAGAAGGACAGATACTGCGACCTATTGAAATCAAATAAAATCAAGGTCAATATTTCAATAGGGCATAGAGCCTATGACCCTCACTAGTGTCCCAGGTACAATGCAGGTACAGTACACACATGTGGCATAAGTTCGTTCTCGAACAACGGCAAACCTCATCCGAGATTCTTGAATAACAGCAGATCACTAGTAAAGGTAAAATAATTGATATATCACTTCTTAATAATTGATATATCAGATATGGGCTGCTTCAGCAAAACTCATCTGAGATTCTTGAACAAAGGCAGATCACTTAGTAAAGGTGAAATAATTGATGTATCACTTCTTTCCCTGACAACCATCAACTTTTAATGCTCATTTTCTAAGAGATCCTTGAACCAACACAAATCAGTGAAGGTGAAAAAAAATTTCAGGTCACACCACTTCTTTTTTTAGAAGCCCTAAAACTTACACCTCTACCACACATGAAATGACAAAATAAAGCAAAAGAAACTAGAGCAGTTCATATTTCTGTATCTTGTATGGAACAGAGATGTGTCTAGGCGTAGAGGCCAGCGTTGCCCCCGTTTATTTCTTTTTTTTCGTCCCTAACTGCCATCCAATTACACATTAAAAAAAATATTCTCTTTTTCCATGCTATACAGTGGTGGAGAAATTTTAATAATTACCACAATTGCAGAATACCATTGCTTTTATTGACTCAGGTATGTTGGCACATTTTGGACATAGAATAAAGGGGAGCTGATGACAGCACTACTAACAAAATGAACCTTCACACATGAATGCACAAGCAGCTGATCAAATGATATGGTTACCTCATTCTTGATGGGGTAGGTGTTATCACTGTATTCTTTCTTGGAGGATTTCTTCTCTGGCTTGGTCATGTCCAGGTTCCTCATGTAGGTGGAGAGGACCGATGAGATACCGATGCCAGACAGGATGCACATGACGGGTGCAAGGACCAACATCAGACGCACCATCACACCCTGGAAGAAATCAAACATCAAAGTAGACGTGTGGTGGTCTAGTGGATAAGTGACCGGACTGCAGATCACAAGGTACAGGGTTTGATTCCCTGCCACAGCACTAATGTCCTGTGGCCAGTCATTAATCTACATTTGCCACACTCCACCCAGGTGAAGTAAATGGGTACCCGGTAGGAAGAAATTCCTTGAATGCTTGAGCACCTTATCATGGTCACTTGGCTAAAGCCGGGGTAATAACACGATTGCAGGACCCTCAGGGAGAACAGTTTATAATACTGATGAGGCTACCCTGGGTAAACAAGACTTATTATTAGTATAATTAGAATCATACTGACCTACATATGTATGTCAAACAAAAATGCTGAGATTTGAAAAAAAAAAGGAGGCAGATGTGGGCAGGCACTCATGCCCAGGGTTCTCGGCAGATATATCTTTGGCATTTGAGCGAACTTGCTTTGCAGCATCTAATGGGAATTATTGGACACAACCTGGGGGCTGTTTCATAAAGCTGTTCGTAAAGTTACGCATGACTTTACGAACAACTTGAATATGAAGTGCCAGATAGGATGCCCAAAGTTTTCCTGTTGTTTTAACAAAGTGTGACTGTATTTTCAATAACCTCAATCGAATTATGGCAAAAAATATAATTTGCATTAAAAATGTTTGTTATAATAAGAATGTTAATCTACTTCTGCACAGTTCAACTTTAGCTGATACTCCATAAAGGGACCCTACAAGCATAACAAAAGACAATTCCATGGATAAATCAGATTCATGACTGAAGCAAAGTGTAAATCAGACTATGTTCAGGATCCTGGAAGCCTCCAAGATACAGCAGACACGAAAAGTTAATATCTGCCAAACCAGAGCCTGTTCAAGCACTCTTTTATCAATAAAAACTGCCATATTTCTATAAATCAATTGTTGAACCCATAACTGATAACGAGTATTATGAAACAGAATCCAGAGCCATGTGTCATAAAACTTGTTGTAAATAAAAAAAACTGGCAACATCCAACGGCAAATTCGCTCACAACCAATCAAGTGCAAGTATTTCAGTAGCTTATATCAATAAGCCAGTTCGTAATTACAATTTGTGCATATACATATAAAGGTCATATGTACCGAGCAAATTTGACCTCTATACGCTGTCATTTTGCACTCACAATGCGTGCACCAGTATGATTTTACATGTTAAACTAGTAGCGTATCCACCAAAACAAATGCCTGTGCGCGTACAAGTTGGGTCATTTCAACCATGAATTAATAACGAACTGGCTTATTTTTGTAACTTGTGATTGTTAAAAAGTTTTCTGAAACAGTAGGAAGATGAATACTCACCGAGAAATAAAGACTGGTGATGCCGTAGAGGATGATAAAGATGTTTGCATCGGTCAGCTTCATAAAGCAGTAGTACATGCCAACTGTGTAGAGAGATAACATAAATGTGATGGATTAGTAAATGTATTGGTGAACACTACATAAAAAGGGCATACAGATCCTTCTTTTTCAGCATGTACATGTAACTTAAAAGTTTTTCAAAATAGCCGGATTAACACAAGTGCAATGACAATTGCAGAACGCTTTCAAACTTCAAGCAAAAATTCAAATTTACAGACTTCTTAATATGGATTAGCCATGGATGTATCCAGCATCAACCTGAAAGTTTTCCAGGTCATGAAATGATACACTGTTTGTCTAGCCTGACTTTGGTAAGTTGGTGAGAATTGATTACCTGGGAACATGAAGACATGCATCTGCAAGTCAAAGTAGAAGGAACTCCAGGTGGTCGGTTGATGTTCAGAGACGGAGGCAATGATAGGGATGTTGTTCTTGGCGTACGACGGATCCAGAAGCGAGTAGAAACGTCCAGTCCAGGGCGAGACCTCTGTTAACATACAAGGCATCATGCTCAGGAAAAGTACTCCGTTCATATCAGTCGACCATCTTTTAAAACAAATTCTACAGAGCAGTTTATCTCAAGCTTTTCTGCCCCATTACACCACCCGAAAATCCTTGTCAGTACCCATACCCACAAAATGTAAATCATGGTACTGATGTAACCCCAAAAATGAAATTAGGATTGTTCATCCATTTATTCCAAACCCCTGAAAATTCTAAATATCCCCATAGAAGTCATGACCCCAAGCTTGACAACACACTGTATACATCTATACATTTTTCAATCACTTTTCAGAAATTCTCCACTTATGTTTGTGCCACTGTGAACATCCTTGTGTTTTGCATCAATGCGTGTACACAATTCGACCCAAATCATTGATAAAGTACAACTATATTTTCATTCAATCATTATCATGTATTCAACACTTATGATATTAGAGTTGTGCATGCTCGCATTTATGCAATATGCCCATCATAACATCCCCCCCCCCCAAAAAAAAAGAAGAAAATAGATAAATAAAAGATCAATAGAGAGGAGCATTTACTCCTACCCCCTATTTCCAGAAGGGTGTGTTTGCTGATAATATTAAAACAAAATCCATATTTCCAACAAATATAACTGATCATGATGGCCATCAGTACCATATTTCAATTAAAAGGGTGGAAAATTATACAACACAATACGAAGAAATAATGGAGCTTCTACGATAAATCTTATTAGCAATAAGGATACTGCCTGTTGCCGACAGATAAGCTGTTACAGCGGTCAGGGCTGCTCCAAAGAGAAGAATAGCACTGCGGATGAGGACGTTGAAATATTGTGTGCTCAGTCGTGATCTCACATACTCCACAAAACAGTAGATCTGGCACAGTCCAAACACACCCAGGGCCTAAAAGATGAAGATGATGAAATAGATTAGGCTTGGTTTGTATTTCATGCAGGTAATGAAATACAGTTAAATCAAATACATTAAACCTGTCTATAAAGACCACTCAAGGCAGACAAGAAATGCGGTCTTTATGAGCAGGTGGTCTTTATGGACAGGTTCCTTTAATACATGTTTCAATGAGAAATGATCTTTAAGGGAAACAAAAATTGTGGTCTTTATAGACAGGCGGTCTTCTCTATACAGGTGGTCGCTAAACCAGATTTGACTGTATAAAGACAACCTCCATTGAAAGATTACCCGTTTATAAATAGCATTTTTGTTTCTATGAACAGTGCTTCTTATTGAATTATGTTATGAACCTGCATTCAAAGACCATCTGCCTATAAAAACATTTTTCGTGTTTGTATCCCTTGTGTGGTCTTTATACAAAGGTTTCACTGTATTCAGGCAAGAGACAAATCTATGAACAATATTTCAAAAATCAACCCAATAATATACAGCTTTTCATTTTCACTAAAATGTACAACTGCGCCACAGCACAAGTAATTTGCATGAGGTAAAGTCAACTGATGTGGATTAGCAGAACTTTTCTTTGTTTAGTATAGAGAATTGATTAGATTAAATATCTACATCAGTGGCTTGTCTATTTTTGTACTCCAACCACTACATGCTACTCACAGCCATATGCTCACTGGACTGGACTGGTTGGAATCCAACAAAGGGGATCTGCATGGAGAGGATGGTGCCTAAGCAATAGACGGTGCAGTAGACGACGTAGATCCTGTGTGTGAAGCGTCCGGTGGCCATCAGGGCCAGGGTGTGCATCGGGATCAAGTTGATGAGGAAAACGTAGCCTCCCCATGAGGAAACCTGGCGAGAGGATAATGATAAAAATATTCAAAAGTTAGGAAAAGAAATTTATCCGACGATTAAGCCCAACTTTTTGTCGTTTCTATCTTCATGACCTGCCCAAGCCAAGTTTTAGGTATGTATAAAGTTTATGTAAAATTTATACCATAGTCTAACATGTAGAGATTTATCGGAGCATCAGCATCTATTAAAGACAGTTGGGCTACTGTTTAAAAAAATTCTGTTGTGCATGACTCAGATCTTATCTACTGAGGATACAAACAGCTGAATATTCACTCTGGCTTTTATTTAGCCAAGCTCCAATGATGTAAGACAGTTAAATCATATAGTGAGAAATGTACTAGATAAGGGAAGTCTAAACTGAGATATGAAATCCAAGTGAAATCCAAGACACAGACATGTGTATGTAATCGCTATCTTTACATTTCCTATATTTTATGACTACTAATATGGAAACAAGTAACACTATCAAAGTGTAATTACCATATAAAAGTAGGCTAGAGAGCAGAGAGATGCCCAGAAGATGGACCCTGTTTTCACCGACTTGATCCAGAGAGCGTAAGTGAGCAGCATACAGAAGATAGCGATACCCTCGTTATCATAGGATCCAGCCACGGAACGGGAGATGTAACCGGGTACAATGGAGATCATGGCAGCGGCTACCAGACCGGCACCAGTGTCCTGAGGGAAATGAAAAAAAGAAATGGTTTGAAACAGATGAGCATGAAAGGATGCCCCCACATGTTGGAGCCTCATATATACAATAAACGAGCCTGAAATTGGAAGGTGTCAGGGCCTAAAATTAGGCAATATGCAATAAAAACTGGCATACCTGTAAAAATTAGTGTTTGAAAACTACACATATAACTGTCTTCTTCTATTCCTTATGTCCTTAATGCAATGCAGTGTCCATAAGGTATCGTAACTCATTTTGTTTTGGAACACTGTGGACAAGTAAACACCAAAATGATTTGTTCCAATAAGGATGAATTTGTATCTATCTTCTCTAAACATAGCTGGATTCCTGATCTTGAACCAAAGATAAAGCCCAATTGTTTTCCTGACATTCTTCAAAAAGAACTACTTTTAATGTTACTTTGAATGCTCTAAAGAAAATCATTGCAATATCCTGCTTGTGATGTGCAAGCTCCTTAACTTTTCCATCTTGCTGCCTCTGGTGTCATGTTTTCAATGATAAAACATCCAAGTTGGCTACTACTTGGCTAGGATAGATATGAAATCTGCTTTTGACTTGCAATGTTAATGTGACAGAAGCACTTATACATGTACAAGCTTATCTGAAGATAACCTTGTACTCCAGACTAGCTTTTACGGGTGAATAGGCTTCAATAGCTTTTGTGTGTATCAGCAGGCCCTTTTCCATGCTAGATCATTCATACAGGAGAGGAAAATAATTATTTAAAATTTCACTTTCAAGTCTAAATCCCTACATTTGTGGCAAAGTAAGAGTTGAAGAGTCCCTGAATCAGGTAATCTAGCAAATTTAAGAAAATTAAATCTTGTTTAGAGCAATTTTGTTGTCTGCTTTTGACTGCTGCAACAGTCCCACATAGGCAAGGGCCTATGAGTGGACAGAAGATAGTTTATAGGTCAATTTCAGAACTTTATGTAGTTTCTAGTACATGTAGTGGGAACCAACCTTGAGCTCTTTGGTGAGATGGTAGGTAACCAGTGTAGTGAGGGAGGAGAAGAGAGGGGCCAGGAACACGCACACATTCCTCACATCGATGCTGATGTGCAAGAAGTTGAGCGCATGGTAGATGACAGCAGAGGTCAACATCAAGCCTAGGAACAAAGGTCAACAGAGAACAGGAATTAACATCATCATCAACATCCTCACCATCCACAGCATTATCACCATTATCACCATCAGCATCATAATCACCATTGTTATTTTATCATTATAATAAGCAAAACCACAATTTCAAAATTAATATTTTTTCTCTCCTTTTTTGCTAAGAACTTTCATCTTTAAAAAATCCTACAACTGCTGGCAGGCTTCACAAGCATTCCAATCTTTAGACCGAAGTTACTTAGGGAAAACCATTCTACTGGGTTACAGTTATAACATGCTATACTCCAAAATATTAGACTGCTTCTTTATCCACCCCAAAAGCATCTTTAACATTACAAAATGACCATCACAAGAGAAAACACCTTAACAAATCAACTGGATGTCATTCAAGTAGAGTAGCTTATTGTAGCAGGGGTCACTGATGTTTTTAAAAAAAAGTTGAGGTAATGAAGGAGTGAAAAACAGTGCATTGATCACTGACTGGACAACCCTACTAAAATAAAACGAATAAAATAAAATAAATAAATATAAAATAAAAAATACCGACCTGGATAGATGGTTCCCCCAATGATACGTCCCAGGGGGTACCAGGCGCGGTCATCAAACCAGTTGTGGAACCGGTAGAAGCCCTCCTCTGCCAAGAAGCGAGTGGTGCGGTAGTTGAAGTAGGGATCAAACTCGTGAATGACGCTCTCAAAGCGCAGTACAGAGAAGAGACGGGTAGAGAAAGCTGAAATAAAACATGACAGAAAAGACACACCATGATAATCATTTTCGCAAAGCTTCTTCTTCAAATGATAAAGTGTTTCCACACATTTCTTTTGATCTATACCTTATTCATGTACCCTATTGCCATATCAGTGTAAAAAATTCACAGCTCTTTTTGGCTTCAGGGTTGTAAAAGTAGGATTTTCTAACCGAGATATGTATGTTTTTTATTGCTTTTTTACCAGAGTTCTTCAGCAGCTTTCCAGCGTTAAATCGCTCAACCCTCCAATGTATTTTTTTTTTCTTTGGAAATTCACTTGTAAAACGTTAAGTACTTCAAATCATCCAGTTATAACCCAAGGAAAAAAGTTTAAGCGACCATAAATAAATGTATGCATATTATCGAGAACAATTTAATGCTTTTAATCTTTCCGTCTATATTCTTCCAATATCCATTTATAATCACTTCACTCTATTTCAATTGAATTGGATCATTTCCACACCTTTTTCCTTTTCCTCAAAATACTGTATTTTTAACCCGTTGGCATAGTGTCCAAGATATTTAGCGAATCCTGCAAGCCTTCTCCAAGCTCTCTCAGAGGGGAAGGGAGGTACCTTGTAAGAGCCTCCCCCCGCCCGCCCCACCCCCAAAATATATAAATTAAAAAAAAATAAAAATGTGGGAATTCTGCTGAACTCTTAAAGGTCCCCAAAGAGAAGATGATCACTTATTTCCTACCATAAACAAAAATTCCTCTTTTTTCATTTTCTCCGCTCAATTCAGTCGAGGGGGGGGGGGGGGGGGGGGCGAGGAGGAGAACCCTGTATCTACCTACCTACATTCCATTTTCTATCTAACATCTGAGTGAAATACCCGGAATGTTTAGGATGTCCATGGAGGCATACTTACAGAGGATCATACAGAAGACAAGAATGGATAGCTTCAACAATATCTCCTGTTTCTCATACGACATCCTTCCCAGAAACTGGGGCAAGTAAGATGACCCCGTCTTCATGATGGTAGGCGGTGTGGAGCTGGGCTGTCTGGTTGGGGTTCTAAAATCTGAACATTAGAAAAGGCAATGATTTGATAACATGAAGAAAACTAATTGATATGTTATTAATGTCGCTTGTAACAATACATTTAGCTTGGCTAGTTTGGACTGGAAAAAAAAAAAGGGTCGTCATCAGAAAAATCCTCTGAATTTGTAGTTTTCTTTTCTTTAAAGGCTAATTAATTTCTGTGTAGAAGAAAGATAAAAGTTATAACTTGCGGAATAAATTGAATAAGAGGATATGGGGAAAAGGGCTAGGGGGAAAAAAGGAGAGAGATATTAATTATTAAATCTATCACTGCCGATGTCACGTATATGTGACAGATAGACTTGTCATTTTCATTCACCAATTGCTCGACTACAGGTAAGGTATATGGTAGTCAATCTATATCTAAATTTTGAGCATAAATCAAGCATTCTAAATATGTAATTATAAATTTATGCTACCATATATATTTTCAGAGAAAACTGCACATATTTAAAAATATATTACCTTACATGTATATCAACATTAAGCAAGAGTATACAAATGAGAAACCAAAAAATGGTGGACAAAAAAGAAATTCAAATGTAATTTTCAATAATTCTTATGCACAATGTTGGGTAAAGTAATAATGCTGGGTATCATAAGAAATTGTAATAAATTTACTACAACTTTTGTACACAATATTTTGTGAAATAATAGATGGTTAATGAAGGGCAGACATTTGAAAAGTAAGCATTGATCACATTCTGGTAAAATTTTGAAGAGAACTAAACCCTTTCATTTCTTTGGCACAGTTAAGAGTTTAATAAGCAGCAAACTGAGTTTATCATACAATTAATGCAAGCCCCCACTCATTCAGTGTTTATGTAAGTCTATGGGGGTGGAAAAAAGCTGAAGATCCCATATCATTGCATTTGCAAGCAATGAATCACCGCTTTCATGGCTTTGGAGATCGAGTGAATGAGTCGAGCCTCGAGGCAACAAGCATGATATGACAAGGATTCTAAACTTTGAAGAGTCGAAGCCCGTCAAGATAGTCGCACCCACGGACGCTAGATGGCGCTATCGCGCAAGTACACAGATAGTCAATGCGTGATTCGGCCCGCTATGCATGCACACACTTCTGATACCACCTGTGTTAAGCGAATGACCAGCGAATGAATCTGAGATTTTTTCTTTCTGTGATTGGTCCCCCTATGTTTATCAATGACGTATTCTGCATGCCTGTGTGTTCATCGACCCGGGATGCCCTTTGCATCCCACCAAACCCAGGATTTTTTCCCTGAAGGAGCTAAGAAGTGGCGGTATGTATGCAATTTTAGGCATTTTTATCGCTACTTACCTTGTTCTTGTATAGTTTGAGTGGTTGATTTAGTGAAATGTGTCAGAATCTTTGTATTTTATGGCAGTTGAGTTCGTTATCTATCGATGCGTCATTGAATAACCGTGCCGCAGTGAATCGCCTATGCCTGTGAGAGGCATAGAAATGGGCTTGTCATGCAGTCAGCCCTTCGATTTTGGGTTTTGACTATCGATAGTACATGCCTAACATAGCAACGAAGAATATGTCAGCATATTTTTCAGCACATGATATGGACTACTTAGTCCTCATTTTTCACTATTTATGAGATTTTCTGGTAAGTTTTGAGCCATCTATGTGATAATTGGAATATTAAGCATTATTTTAAGGCATGATTTGTGACTGTCATGACTGTGAGTGCTGTTTTTATTTTTTTGTGGCATGGCTAGTCAGAGAAGCCCAAGTTATTAACATCTTTAATATGCAAATTCACTTCAAATTTTACAGCTAAATCCCCTTGAATTATTTTCACAATAATCTTCCTGTTATTCTAAGTTACATTTAGGAATTGCCTTCGCCAGCCCCAATTTTTTACACATCCTGCATGCCACATTCACAATCATACAGACTTCATACAACATGCACTGCCGAGTCCACTCGCCTGCGCTGCCTACGTGGCGATAAATGGCATTAAAAGTTCGGAACTCTGTCCGAATTTTCACTTGTAATGCGAACAGCAGTAAATTTATACCTCAGAAACCATACTCTTACATATAACATTACAACCTCAACTTATTCCATCAACCTAAAAAGTCTTAAATACTCTAGCTAATTAGAAATGTCAAACTTTAGCATACTATCCTAACCACCAGCTTACCCGAATGCAAAGGTGAGTACGAAAGGGTTGCTGCTAGTATACTGTTGCCGATTTTTTGGTAATGTAGAAGAAACCATTCTGAAAGGGGTAAAAACGGAGAGAAGCGAGAATCCGTCAAATATAATGTGAAATATATATCAATTCAATAATATTTATGTTAATTTTTCAAATAAAATGATATCATAGATAATTTTGAATGTAATATAAATGCAATGTATTACACAAAATTGAAAAAAAAAGTTGTAATCCTTTCCCAATTATACAATATTCCTTTTAGAAAATAGAACCATTCATTAGTCAAAGCTCATATATCTTATGAGAATATAAAGTTTTCAAAATTCCTTGAATTAAGATTTTTTATAACTAATAAAATTAAGTAACTGTAAAAACTAATATTTAAAGTTAAAAAGATCCTTAAATATTATTTATATGTGAAAATTATATTGTACTCTCTATAAAAATTTCATCTTCTGCAAAACCCATAGCGCTAATGTTAATTCTGCTATTGATTCTGTATATGCGCAGTGCGGAATGGATGCCGAGAGATGCTGAAATATGGTGTTGGGAAGCAAAATAATATAGCTACTACTACTAGTCCGGTTTATTTCTGAAAGGATGATAATCGAAAGTCGCTCTTATTTTCCAGGTAATTATGTAATTATATGTTTTTCTTTTCAATAGAAATACATCTTACAGAGAGTCAGCTGCTACTGTGTAACTTTTTTTTGGCAGTGGCCGGCCTTGCACTGCGCTGTCCACTGACGTTGACAAGCAACACCGCATTGGCGCATATATGCCATGCATATCTTGGGAGCTAACGTGAAAGATGGTGAACTAGTGTCACCCTCAGCTGCGGGTACAGAGAACGAGAACGAACGTTTGTAAACCTTCCAATCTGTTTTTTTATAATTTAAGTTCTCTTCTCCTTTTTTTCATTATCTCTCATTATAAATGTAATTCTATATAACTTACATGTATCTCCAGAAAATTTGAACACACATCAGTAATCACTAAATATATTAGTTCATAGTTGTTGACATTGTAAACAATTCATTGTTTACAAACAATGACTTATCAATCATGTTTCTGCAACCAAGTTGTACTTGTTTTTGGTATGCGTTATAATGCCAATCAGTCAAATTTGACTTGTATAGATATAGATTTGATTCATGAATTTTATTTGACTTCTTTCTTTTAAAATTTTCATGGGTTTTTTTTTTTGTTGTAAATAGAATCATGCCAGGTTACTGAATCCTGTCACGATGAGCAATAATGCCTCATTGAATAACAGTGTGCACGGCCACGGTTGTTGTTGGTTAGTGTTATAATAGCAATAAATTAAATTTGACTAATTGCAATTATATATTTTTATCATGGGTACATGTACGTGTAGGCCTACATCTAGCCCCGGGACGCTGCCACTTCGTGGCAGCGTCCTGAGTGAAACCAGTACGATTCGGTGGGTCTCACAATTTACCAATGTTCAAATGACCATTGAAAATATGGACATATAATTTATTTTTTTTAATTCAAGTATCATATATACGATGCCACTTACCTAAACAGACCTTCCGCAAATCAGATTTTCCTAAAAAATGTGTAGAATCGATGAATGTCACTTTTTACTCTCAATTTTCGAAATCAGTCCCATTCGCTTCGTTGTTGAAGCAGAAACGAAAATAGGCAGTTGGGCATGCGCCTATGAATATTTATTACAATGACACCATAGTTTTCGTCACAGGAATAATGAATATTCATATATCCACCGTGATCCGCCGATCTCTCGAGCCCACTCGTCTAATGAATATTCATAATCCTCCCTTCTTGTCTGTATTATATTGGAGCTGCTTACGCATGCGCATTGCAAGCAAAAACACCGACTTACGGAAGTTTTTAGTACAGGCTCTTGGAGATAAATATGCCTTTTTTGTATCATCCTCATTGAAAAGAAAGACGACAGTCAATCGTAAAGTTTTGTAAGTACCTAAAGTAGCCTAAAATCAACTAATGTCATGTTTCATGGCTATCATTTTGACAAACGACCTTGTAATTAAGAGACATCCAAGCAATCAAAGGACTGCTGATCGCAGCCCGAACACTACGTGTTCGGGCTGCCGCAGTAAGCCTACATCTAGACTGTAATAATAATAATTTTAAAAATTGACCTGTCTTTTGTTTCATGGTTATTTGTATTTTTTTAAATTTAAATATAAATTGTATCATGCCAGGTAACCAAATCCTGTCATTTATATACTGGCACTGTCCTGACAAACCTTGTATTTTCTCAAAAGCAAGTTTCCTATCTCTGGGGGTGCAGACAGAGGACTCCTTTTGAGATTTACAAGTTTTCCTACATGTATGTCTCAACCCTAACCCTTATTTTTTGTTTCCGATGGTGTGTGTGTAATTGGGTTTTTACAGATGTGTATCAATCAGATATGATTATTTACGTCTGGGACCGACCTTTAACGTCACCATCCGAAAGACGTGACTCAGTCTCGAACCTGGGTCCGCTGAATCAGTTTATAACTTCCACTGGTAGCTGGATTACAGGCGCAAGCCACAACGCCCAGTTTGGGATATTGAGAAGTACCTTGAAGAAGAAGAAAGATGAATTATTCTTCAGTTGTTGTTTCTTAGTATTAGTAAAGAGTCCTTCCATCCCTTTCCCGACACATTTTTACATTTATATTTGTGTCAAAACCCACATAGCAAGTTATTCTGATTGAAATGTCGATCAGATTTCAGATAAAAAGTAGCGCAAATGGAAGATTGTGGCAAACAGTGGTCAGAATGACCACGTTGTTGGTATGGTCAATGAGGCCACTTATCGAGAATCAGGGCTCAATTTTACATACGGTACATGTACATGTACATGTACATTTACATACTACATCAGTTGGGATACTCCTATCAAATCCCAGAAATTTATGAATAATAACATTCTGGCAAAGTTACCCCTGACCAAAAATGAACATAATTATGGCAAAATAGTCTGAACTATTTTTTTTTTTTTGCCCCTGAAAGTGGCCTTAATGACCAAAGTGTGACCAGGGTCAGTAAATTAGTTCAAATTTATACCAAGGACAAGCCTTTTCAAACCTCCCATGTGACTCTTCTAAATCTACCTCTAAGTTGAAGAGGTAAAAACACCAATATAATCAGCAAAATTTTGAGAAAATACTTACACTGTACTTCTACATTTTAGGATGATAGAATATCTAAGTCCATGCCAGATTCTTCAATAGAATCTTTATCATCTTGATAAAGTGAAATTTTCAGGCTGTTTTTGGCTAGTGATCTTGCTCCTTTCCGGCACACATATATGTTAGAGATCACACACTTGCTATGGGAGGCAATTCCTCGCGGTACGAAGGTACAGAGTGCAAGGTTATCTCCAATAACCTTGCATAAGTGTGAGTTAATGTGGACATTATTAGGAATGATATACATTTGCATATATACCGGTACATGAAGAAATGTGTCCCTTTTTCATTTCTTTGCAGCATATTGAGAGCTGTAGGTTTCCTTTCAACGTCACACAAACACCACCAATGGCTGATGATTTCAACAACGGCGAGGGGGCTCAGTTGGTAGAAGATCCTAGCCCTGCAGCAGCCCAAGCAGAGCAACCAGACAAGAAACAGATTGATTGGAGCAAGTTTGGACTGAGCGATGAAAGCCATGCCAATAACTATACAGAGAGCACACTGACGGGGTATGGTGGAGAGGGGGGTTATCAGCAGGGGGAGGGAGGACAGAAGATTCAAGAGCTTTTTGATGAACAACAGGTAAGAACATTGTCAGGACAACATGAAATTATACAAAGTTCAAATTGCAAATTAGAAGAGTTTCTGGGAGAGAATTTGTTTCTTTTTGAGAAAATGGTCTTGTATTTTCTTTCTCGTGCATTATTAAATTTTTATCAGACTTCACCAACCATTTTTTTCTTTTATTTTTAAATCTGAAAGTGTATGTTAAGAAAAAGGGTGAAGCAGAGAGAAAAGAGAGAAAAGAGAGAAAAGGGAGATAGGAGGTACATATTCAAATAATGGACAGAGGAGTAGGTAGGACATGGATGGGGGGTTAAATAAAGGGACTAAAGTAGAGGAGGGGAGGGGAGGTACATTCAAGAGAGAGAGAGAGTACATATATGTGGATTGTATTGTAAGATGACCAATTGAAGAAAAACTGTCCACAGGATATGAAGGAAACATCGTTCTTGAAAAAAGTATATGTGTAGAGGTCTATGTGAATTTTCATATTATATTAACAGGCCTTCATTTTTGAGGAGCGCGATCGCGCTGGCGCTCCTACCGCGCTCATCAAGCCATAGTCAGGAGCACTAACGACAGCGCTCCTTATTTGTTGCAAATACAACTCGGGACTCGACTTGAAAAATCATTTTTGTGTACATGTATACGAAAATACAGTGTTGTCTATGACTTCCGGGTTTGAGCTATCGATACACGTAATGTTACAGTCCCACCGACGAAACCGACCCCAAACTGATCGATGGTACATGTACGGTATATCATTCAAATAACGCAAGTTTCGATCGCTCTTCCGTCGTGTGACTGCGAAAACATGTTTTATTCGCATGCAGCGGTGCCCACGTAGCGTACAGGCCATGCAAAACGCATGTAAGCACAGCACCGATCTCTATATGTGGGGCAATGTATTAACGCTTGCTGAACTGCGCACCGGCTTTGTCAAGATCGTGGATTTAACGGAATTATTTCGCGAAACTAGAGAGGATTTGATCAAAATGAGTGGAAAACGGTCACAGAAGTTTAAAGAGCATTACAAACAACGATTTCCTTTCATAAAGCCAAGCACAAAAGGCGTTGAATTTGCATGTGTAAGTTATATTTATAGGCCTAGGCTAATTATAATTTTAACTTTTTAACAAGTTGGTTTCCAGCAATGCAATTTGTCAGGAATGTTTCTGAGCTATCTGTCTAGCTTGTGTGTGTAAAAATCAATATGATCCAATTTAATATATAATGCGTGAGTGAGCACACATCAAAGGGAAAAATGTGACGAGACATTTCAGCATAAGAAATGAGCATTTTTGCAATGGAAGTATGTCGCGCGAGGTTAGTTTTGTTTGAACTTTTATTGAAGCCAGGTAGGCCTATTCGTTTTTTTTGCTGTAAATTCCTTTTTATTTTTATTTTTTGCCATCATGATGATGATTCCTTTTTTGGTTGCACACGGTTGACAGCTCTGCCAAATCGTGAAATCGAAATACGGAATTTCAAATTCATGGAAACTTGGCATTTTAGCACCTTTTTATTTAATTGAGCTCCTCAAAAATCTTGGGAGAGTGATTTGTAAGGAGCTCAATTGAGCTCCTCGAGAAAATAAGGAGTGTGATTTATGGAGCTCCACCCAAATTCTAAACGTGAAGGCCTGTATTAAGCCAATACATTTGCTACAGTATGTGTAATGATTTGAATTCTGTTAGTTGGTGATGTGGTAACACAGACTAAATATCACAGAAACTAGTACTTGTTGTTTGTATTTGTATGTTTGAATTTAAGACAGAATTATGAACAATCAACTCAAAGTAGTCTA
The DNA here is from genome assembly GCA_025617745.1 of Heliocidaris erythrogramma. Taxonomy (NCBI): domain Eukaryota; kingdom Metazoa; phylum Echinodermata; class Echinoidea; order Camarodonta; family Echinometridae; genus Heliocidaris; species Heliocidaris erythrogramma. The sequence continues at coordinate 34,570,094 of CM046856.1, forward strand.
AAAAATCTTTCAGGTGCAAAAGTTGGTTGAAAGATTTTGATGATAATACGAAAATGATTATTTATAGAGTATAGACCTACGCTGTACAAAAACAAAACAAAATGAACCATATAATTTAGATACACACCAAATAATCAATCTTGAGATAGAAATTTAAATGTAACAAACTTCCAAATAGCAGCCATCTTGTGACGAAATGGAGTGATATTTTGATGAAATTGATCGCAAAATGACGAAATCGATTTATGCAGCTGAGAGTCACGAGATTGAATTGTCTTGGACTAAAATTGATGTATAATGGTGAAAATCAGTGGACAAAGTTTGAAAAGGAACATGTATACAAATTAAAGAAAAAAATAGTTTGAATATGAACAACCAAAACTAACCACAAGATGTGCAAGTTCATGAAATTTTAAGATGAAATTAAATGATTATTAATGACAGAGTGAAAATTGATGGAAACATCTATAAACTTTAAAGGGGAAGTCCACCCTGATATTAAGTTGCCTTTAAAAGAAGGAGAAAGATTTAAAAACAGATAGTAAATGAAAGTTTGAGCAAATAAATAAAGTTATGATTTTTTGAAGTTGTAATCAATCAAACACAAATTGGAAATTCTGTGATGTACTGTACATAAGCCTGAGTCGAATCGATTGGTTAGCCGGTGTTCGATCGAAGACATCGAATCCCGATTTCGTTTTGGCAAAACCGGTGCATCGATTTGTAGTCCGCCAGATTTTTGACTACCGTAGCCTCCACAGAAATATTTAATCAGACATGCCCATAGATATAATCATTTCAGATATATGCTTTGCACATCCTGCATGTACATTACATGTGCATATGGCACAAATCTAGTCCTCTATCAATAACTGAGAAAATGAAAATCTATAAAATGTTCTGATCAGAGCAAATGGAAGAGGAACTCATAAGATACGTCACTGAATTGCCAATTTATGTTTAATTGATCACTCAAAAATTCATAACTTTATTTCTTATCAGATTCAACTTCAAATATTCATAAAGTTCTTATTTCTTAATGGATTTTGCTCAAACTTTTACTAAACTGTTTCTTTCACTTGTCTGCTTTTATTCACATCAAATAACTACCAGGGTGAAGTACCCCTTTAAGACAATATGGAAATTGGAACAGTCTAGTAGCCTGTTTATCATAGTGTGTATTCTGTAGTTACCAACCTAAAAATGCAATGCTCTAATGAGCTTGCTATCTTAACAATGTACCAACCTGGCTGTTAATGGTTGCCATGCCCACCATGCAATATTTTTGGCCAATGATCTTGATTAGAAGAATTTGCTCTTGAAAAAAAATTTGCTCACTGTTCACTGAACAACATGAATTACAAAGGAAATTTTTAATGGGTGTAATGAGTATTAAGCTTTAGATTCCTCATCATTGCCAGAGTGGTGTCATAAATATACATGTAAACCACGGAACGTGAATTTATGACACCACTCTGGCAATGATGAAGAATCTATTAAAATCATGTTCATGTTCTGTGGTTTACATCTACAAATGTACATGTACATGTATACATGTATCTAGTGATAGGCCTAAATGGCTGGTAGTCTATACATGTAAGTAGTCTCGTAAATACATGTGTGCATACATTTGCTTTACAGCAAAGAAAATGGAAAAGGAAAAAAAAATTAAAGGATAAACACCCCATTAATTTCTCAATCTTCACGTAATATTTTGATGCATACATAATTTAGCATTTGAGAACATAGCATATTTTTTTTAAATTGCATACTTTTAAACCTTTACCGCAAAAAAGAAGATAGATTTGTTTTTAATTTACTGCATATTTTTAGTTTTTGCTGATTGGAAACAGAATTTCAACTACTTTTTAGCATATCTTTGCCAAAATACTATTGAATAATATGAGTCTGTTGTATGACTGATTTGGTCAGTACTTTTGACTTGACCTTTATTCAAACAAATGCAGAATGTCTGCTCTCTGAATAATCATATATCAAACTTGCCATAAGCAAGGGGATCATTTCCTAGACTTTCGAAAATTAATATTTGCAATGTCACTAGCGTAGTTGGTAGACAGAAATGTCAAAGGTCTCAAAATTGCAAAATTGTGATTTTCTTTGTACCCCACGTCTGGAGTGTTATAAGGATCTAGACTTGAGTGAGTAAACATACTCTAAAGAAGAAAAAAAACCAGATTTTTGTGAACATTTTGTACATGTAGCATGACTAAAAGTTAAATACAGAGATGGCTGTATACAATCACTAATATCTTACATGTACATGATGTTACATATAAATGTACATGTACAAATGCCTGGTTTATTAAAGTGCGAAAGACTTTCCTTGAATACTAGTAAAACTCACTTTTATTTATTTTTTTTGTCAAAAGAGAGGTGTGCAGTTCAATTCTACTGACTTATCTCTTAAAAAAGACACAATCTCTTTGAAGTTTTATGATTCAGTAAAGTTTCTAGTGGTCATTTAAACAATAACTTATGTTGGAATGATCACATTATTAGTTCAGTCTGTGTCAAGGTGTCACAGTTTTAGTGGAATCTTTAATCCATTGAAATATGAATTACCTACATGTACAGTAGTTATATTAGTAAACGAAGAAGCTTGACTGGGGAGGAATTTTTAATTTGTAAACAAATCTTTCGGCATATTACTCCCAGTGTTAAAGATCGTATGCTCGATGTATAATGAAAAACACAAGTCAGAAAAAATTGGAACCAGCGGGATTCGAACCTGTCATCTACTGCTTGCCGGGCAGCGACTTAACCACCAGGCTATTCTGGTTCACGGCCAAGTCACGACGAACTAGAATCAAATACAATATAACAGTAGTTATATTGTTTACTATTTATAATGCTTATATTTTGTCACATTTGTCTTATCTGGAGTACATGTAACACATGCCCTAATACCACTTGCAAAAATTAATTATACCGTACTACAAAAGAAGGCAATACATGTACATACTTGTATGAAAGCGGACTATATCCTCTCAGTATCATTACGTACGCTTAAATTGCCAGACATTACTAAGATTTGAATCGCTTTGATTTTACAACGCTACCGCTTAAAACTCTATCACCATATTTAATGAACATGTCCTCAATTCATTCTAACATTCACAGCCACTACACTAAATCATTGCATCAGTTTCATAGACTGGTCAAATGATGGATCAGGATATTCAGTACGACACACAGGCGCCCCACTTTATGGAATGATTTGGACTAGAGCATATATTATATACAATTTGATAATACATTTAAAAGACAATAGTAAAAAAAAATTCTGTAAAACAATTATAGAAATGACCAGTTTTTCGCATTTTTTTTGTTTTGTTTTGTTTTTCAACGTTATGTTTTAAGTTTTAAGTTTTCTCTATATTTTCATTACTCGGTACTTGCCACATTTTCATTACTCGGTACTTGCCACATTCTCATTACTCAGTACTTGCCACATTCTCATTGTAATTATTTATATGATCCAAATGTTTTGGATATGTGCGATTTCACTTCCTCTTGGCTTTTCGAGTACATGCCCCATTTCCATTCAATTTCTTCAACATATTATACATGTATGCTCATATTTTTTAATATTATTTACGTAGTTCCAACACTACTTTTATCATTATTTTGTTTGTTTGTTTGCCTGTCTAGAAGTTAATGATTTATTTGCATGTTTTAAACTTGTTTTAGTTTTTTGTCTGTTTGTTTTCGTTTGTATCATATTTTAATGAATTTGAAATAGAATATTGAATTTAATTGAATTGAACATGTACACATTTTCGATCAAGTAGAATAATGTGTTGCTGAATTTCTTATAGTGGCCTACATGCTACATTGTACGTACATGTAGGGGTGCTTATCTTAATGCTGAAGAAAAAAAAATCCCATAAAACAATTTGTGATACTTTTTTTTTAAAACTTCATGGCTCCAAGCTCCTAATAATATCGGTTTCTTATAAAGCGCTTTCCCAGAAACAACTGACCAAAGCTCTTACATTATTATTATTATTACCCTGGTCACTGGATTACATACAGACTTTCAAGAACTCCATAATTTACATAAGGCCAAAAAAAAAATTGTTGTATTGGCGTAACCCGCCCAACCCTAAAAATGTCGCCGACCCTAGGTTTTTTTTGTGGTTTTTTTTGACTATCGATATCACGTATCGTGCTGCCTTTGCGATCGCGATCGTGATCGAAAACCCGGAAGTGCTGCGGACAGAACTAGCTGCGTGTATTATGTATTATACTGTCATTAAAAAAAATAAAAAAAAAAAAAAAAAAATCCCGACCGACCGACCCTATTTTTCAGAGACCTGTTACGCCAATACAACAATTTTTTTTTGTTGGCCTAAGTGCAAAGTCAATCAAGTGCATCTCCTTTTGAAATGTACGATACTCACAATGAAATTTTAGATAATCTGAACAAAATTTCTACAGGGAATAGTACTATCAGATATTGCAATGGCCTTTATAAAAGTCATTCCAACTATGATTGTGATTTATTTATTGTACTTCTTAGCTTCAGAAAAATATTGACCTGTGAAAACATGGACGTGTAAATGATTTAACGCCGTAGGTTCAAATATAAATTTCCCAAATCATTAGAAAGTTACTTCTATCATATTATTTCAAGCCATCTGGGTTTCCTCTTTGCCTGTCATATGGTTCTGTAGTACCCACGGCCACACACACACACACACACAGACACTAGAGAGAACTTCATTGCATGCACAGCGCAGCTAGAGTGCACACACACACACACACACACACTCAACATCTACCCAAGATAGCGTACATAGAGCAGCAGTATAGTATCCCAGGCATAGGGACATGCTGTCATACTACAGTACATGTAGTGCTGTATTTCCATCATTATAACCTCCCACACACGCTGACCTCACAGCGCTCTGTGAATGACGTCAATCTTCAAATCAGATTCATTTACCCTGCAGCTAGTAGAATAAGTTAGCTTGCTTTCACATGTGTAAATCATGTTATTGTTACATACAATGTACATGTTCATGGAGATGGACATGTAAGCTACATCTGTACATTGTTATTCTTTTTCACATCTCCGAGAGAATGGGTATGGATTACATAAATGGTACCCTGGGGTACCAAATGAAAATCCGCCATTTTGTTGAATTATTTCATTTTTTTCAGGGCTGTACCCTGGGTTACCAAAAAGTGTGAAATTATTTTTGCTATGCTTTATTAGCGTTAAAAATGCTCTTCTTGTGCTCCATGTTCTTGTGAAATGATCTCATAAATGCTACATTGAAGACATAGTCTAAATACCGTGCATGTACATGCACATAGACTACATAAAATAAACTATAGTCCACTGCATGCCAGGACTGTCTCCGTATATCGCGCAATCGCGATACAACCTCAACGTTAACACAACAGTCTAATCCATCGATCTCCACCCTCGTCGACAGGTGAAATTTTGGGGATCGCGTGATTATAGTGGAGAGTCGCGCTCTGTGTAGGCATGTACGTGTAGAGAAAGAATAGTGTAGGGGAATAACCCAAATATTAAAAAAACCCTGGATAGAATCTAAACTAAGAATAAAGCCGTATGGTATTGTCTGCATAAATTATTTTCACAGACTGTAACTGTAAGTAAATTAAAGTGTACTCAGCAATGTAATACGTACGTAGCAGCTGGGGAGCTTTGAAGCTAGCAAAGAGCACGCGATTGTAATCTTGTAAAACATACTGTAATAGCGCAGTAACTGGTACGGTCCGGCCCGTACCGTGGTATGGTAGAGTGCATACAAGCGCTGTATGCACTGTACGCAACATACATGTGTACACCAGCGCTGCAGCTGTGGCACCATGATTTCTCTGCAGTACGGTAGTTCGGGTGGAAACAAGATGGCACTGCACAACGTGGTACCCGGGGTACACGTACATGTATGGCGTGGTGCATCATGTATACATTTGTTTTCATTCTTTTAATAGAAGAATAAGACCTGAGCAAGTTATTTAAATTATAATTATTCAACCATGCATGTAGACAATCACATTACTCTTCATAAAGATTTCTTTAATACATGTAAATGAAGTATTGTATTTATTTAGCTGGATAATTGATAATTGGGAGAAAAGAAATATAGGGTAAATTTATGAGAAGTTCCAGCAAGGGCTATCAATATTTTTTTTGTTTATATATACATGGACATATGAACAAGTA